>VZTA01016006.1:281925-346227 GCA_013398855.1 Mohoua ochrocephala | reverse complement strand
TTTTTTTTCTTGAATAGTGTAAAACAATTTGCATTTCACTGATTTTTGTCATTAGTTGTTCTGTAAATATATCTTTCAAACAAAGTTAATATTTAGGAGCTGGCTTGTCCTTAGCAGTATTGATACATTTTACTGTTAGATAACACAGTCTTTAATTTTCTTGTTTGTGTGTACAGCATGGAAATCATTATAAAATCGTACAGAAGTTTAAAATGTTTTAACTCAAATATTTGGCTTCTTAACTGATTCACGATTAATTTTTTGCGCTCTTTAATTTGTAAACTCAAAGGCTGTACATGAACCAAATGCGTATTATTTCTCCCCATGTACTGTCAGAAAATAGCATGCCTTAGCTTTAAAGTTGATCAACAAACGCCGTCAAGATTCAAGAAGGACTAGCAGCTGCTTTAAGATCTGTCACATGCTGATTTCATGATATTTCTGATTGTTTCTTGTTTTTCTGTATAATTTCTATTCACATGAAAATTCTGGTTATTAGCTTTTCAAAAGTGAAACTTTTATACTATGAGCAGCAAAATTTCATTTTTCCTCTTGATGGTAGGTTTTATTGAAAATGTTTCATTTTTCTAAATAGAATTCCAACTTAAAATTTGAATCTTAATCTTTTGCCTTCTAATACTCCTTAAAATGGTCTCATAGTTTTTTTTCAAACAAAGAGATAGCATGTTTGTCTCACAAGTGTGATCTTTGCAACCAATGCAAAACTAAACAACTTCTGCTGTAACTTCTTGCTGTAATTAGGTTACAGGCGAAAGAATTGGGCCCATTCATTTTTGTTTTTCCTCACTAATTTGTTCAAGAGAGTAGCACCGGAGGGGGAAGAAAAGTGCTTCTTTCTTCTGCAAACGAAAATTTTTTCAGTTACCCCCTTAAAAGTTGAAATTTCTCTTGAGTTTGTGCTCTTTTTAATCAAACTTCTCACACATCCAGCGAGGATTTTTGGAGAGAAAATTAAGGTAAGTTTTGGGGGTTTTAAGTATAGCTTCTTGATCTCAGTACATACATGAATTGTCTGTGTTCATTTGAGAAGTTTTCAGTGCTCATTTTTCTCCAGAACAGTCACTGTTTTTCTTACTAATTTGTCATGATAGTGTTTTTTTTAACACATTGTGTATTAGTATAACAAGTCACTGAATTTGTTTAAATTTATTTGCTTATTTTTTAAAGCAAGAGGTTGGAGGTTAGAGAACTATTGATTTCTGCAGCCATTTGAGAGGATGAAATCTTAAGATGTTTTTCTTCAGATACAATTCTGTGTAATATTTTAAGAGATTGAGGATGATAATTGCCATCCCCAGTGGGCAGTACATTCTGTGCTGGGACAGAACTCGCAGAGTTGATGGTCTCTTTGGATACATGGCTGAGCATGTGGCTGAAGTGTTTTAAAAGATAAAACATGGTGAAAAGATGCAAATGCACTTTCACACAGTGCTAAAAACAATGTGACTGGGGTGTGCAGTCTGCATCCTACAGCAACAGAGAAGTCTTAGAGTTTTCTTACTTGGTACAGCAGGAACAACCGGGAGTATTATTTGTGTGCCCGTATGGACCCACTGAATGTAGTGCAGAATAGGAAATATTCATTGTGTCCAAGGGCAATTACAGCAGAATGGAGGGATACAAAGAAACTTTATAAAGCCTCCTGAAAGCCCATTCTGCAAAGGTTCCGAGAGTCTATTCAGTTCTGATTTGTGTAAGAGTAGTATTTCCTTTTAGCCTTCCCACAGAAAATAGAAAGACAGAAATACAACATAATGCTCTTCATAAAATGTGCCTTAGTATAGGACACAAATGAATTTATGCACAAAGCATTGGGCAAGAATTACCAGCACCAATTTAATTTAAATGAGGTCATTTTACATTGAAGAGGACAAGGGCTGTTCTTATCACAATCAGTAAGCAAGTAGATATTGTTGTTATGGTTTACAAGCCAAAATTAACCAATGCTTTATCCTCTACCAAAGTCATTCAGTAATTGCTTCTTCAAGTCAATTCAGTTCTCCTGACCATTTTTCATTTTGTAGACATTTTATCTTGCTTCTGCTTTCCTGTGAAATAGCTTTTCATAAAGAGGATTGATTAGATCTACTTGTAGTTTTGAGCTATGATGTTATCTGAGGTAAAATGGGATGAAGCCCTTTGTCTTGCATACTTTTGCATTTTTAATTTCTGGTGATACATCCCTGAATATTTGGAAAAACATCTGTGCAGAGAGGTTTGATAACTTCTCAGAGTATATACTAGCTGAAAATTACCAAATAGATAACTAATCAGTAACCTTGGTTCTGTTTGCATTTTTACTCTAATGCATTACAGTTGGGTCCTCCCAGGTTTGGTTTTCATGTTACTCATTATATTTGGCAAATATTTTCAGACAGTTGTATAGTTAGAATTTACTTCTGACTAATAGTGCATTTGCAGTCCGAGATTTCTAGGAAGGCTGTTTATGAGCTTACGGAGACACATCAGGTATCTTGCACATCATAGTCTGTATTTCATTTATTAGACATTTCTTATTTCTTTAATACTGGATCTAAGAAAAGCGTTTGAATTTTCTTAAGAGTATCACAAATTCATAAAACTAATTTAGTTATAAATGTGTAAGAATTTGGAATGAAAGTTAACAAACCTAAAATTTTTCAATCTGTCATAAAGATAAGTAGCGTTGCAAATTGTTGTCCACAGAGTAAGAACTTTTAATCTGAAGTTAGAATAAATGCAGATGTGAGATTTAGAGTAGTGTGTTAAGTGCCAATATGATATGGGTCTATTAGAAATACACGAACCACTGATGTACATAACATAGTTCCAGCTGGGGGGAGCCAGAGGAATGTAGTTTTCTGTAATTAAGGGAGGAAAAAAGTACCCTTTCTTGGAGTGTAAAGATTTGAGAGATTTGTTTTCTTTTTTCTTGCTTTCTTGTCTGCCTTACGTTAATAGAATAAGGAATATCTAATATTCTGTATATAAACTGTAACAGTATGAGGCAATTTACCTGCGAGATTTCTTTGTCCCTGTTGTATTGGAAGCATGCTTTATGACTTTCTTTTTCAGATGACAGTTTGATGTTTAAACTACCCTTTTTTTTGTGAATTGACAGCTACGGTAAAATTTCAATTGCAAGATTGGAACGATGCCTGGTTTTGTTATCTACTTACTTGATTTGTATTATGGCTTATACATGTCATAGCCTTTTGGACACCAGATATCCACGTCCTGATTACAGTTCTAACTCTGTTACTGCATTATGTTAGATTCCCTTGATGTAGCAATTTGATAAAGAGGAATTTGATGCTATGATTCTATAGTTCCGTGATTCGATTCTATGAATACTGTCAACTTAACAGTTTTTTTCAAATGGAAAACACTCTTAATCGCTTCTACAAGCTCAGATTGTGTTAATGTTCAAAAATACGAAGTTTTTCATTCCACATTTGACAACTCTTGACAGAATAAGAATTACTCATTTTTGCTAGATCAGCTGTATTGTGTTCCAGCTTTCCTTGCTGTTGCAGGGACTGCTCATAGGAACATTTTGCATCTGGCTTTAACACTATTATTTAACACCAGTAGAATACTCTCCATTTTAAAAGCGAGCAGGTAGGTGAATTTCTACAGAAAAAAGTCTGGTTTAAAATGTGTGTTGTTCTACACTGTTCGCTAAGAGGCCTTACTAGGAAGCAGAACAAAGATAAGTGGAGCCATTTTTATTTTACAGTATGTAAGAAATACAGAGCATGTTCTTGTACTGGGTATAGGTCAGTAAGTGGATTAATTTTTTGGTTTTTTTAAATAAGCAAAATGCTGGAAAAATGAAAGTTCCTGCTGATTCTGTTAAACCACTTTTCTTTGCTTCCTTATTACTGTGAAATTCCCTAAGTGTTGTGCTTGTCCTTCTTTTGGATAAATGGATAGAGTCAGTGCTAAAATTTTACCTGAAATAATTGAGATGTTCATAGCAGACATTAGCTTCATAAGTGTGGGGGGTGACTTTGGAAGAATATATTTCTATCCTGTTCTCAAATGAACTTAGCATTTAGACCTTCATGACCAAAGTTTATATTGCAGTGAGATTTCTTGTCTTCTGGTTGACTGTTTCAAAAAAAAAAATCTTTTTATCTCATAGATAATATTGCAAACCGATTCAAGACATAATTGAAGCATATCATGCATCTGATTTTGGAGAGTGTCTTTGCTTTATACACCCATAGGCGGTACTAAGACTCGGTAGCCTTGAATAGTTGTGCACAAAAATGTTGATATGTTTGAGTAATTATTTTATATGTTGTTGAAAGGTGGAATTATTAAGTAGTGAATATTCAGAAGGGAGATGATTGTGAAAGTTACGTTTCTCTTGGAGTTGATTGTGTATGTAGATTTTCTTGAATTTTGTTTCTGGACTATAAGCAAATATGTTCTCATGTATTTCCCTATTTTTATCACTTCTTGAGTTTTAAACTTTAATTACAAGAGAGGATGTCATCAGCCTCTGCTTCTGTCCTATTGATTTAACCTGAAAATGACTGTTTGCATTTCACTGTCCTCTTGCTTCAGAGGAAGGTACATAAAATTGCACGGCTTAATCCATTCTGACCACAGGAGTTGTCATCTCTGGAATGATCCTGCTATAATTCCATGCAGGGGGAAGCATTCACTCTTACAAAAAAAAAATTGAACTATATGGAAAAAGGTCTTAAAAGCTTATTTTTGAATTTTTTTTTCTTTGTGAGAACTATTTACAATTATGGTATACCTCTCTATCTGGTCAGTCAGAAGATCTTTAGAGCTCCCCCATGGCAGGAATGATCAAATATAAATCGTAGACTCTGGGCTTATCTCATTCTCATTACTGGTCTAAATAAACTTCCCCTCCTCTTTCAGTGTGTAGTGAAGATACATAAGACACATTTTGCCAGCAGAGAATATCTGTTAGTCTTCTATACTGTCATCCATCTCACACAGCATTCATATCTAATCTGTATATCCCTGTATGTTTATTGTCCAAGTGGGTTTGTGGTACAACCTTTTGGTCCCGTGACTTCATGGTTGCCCATACCTAAAAGATTATTTTTGTATTGTTAGAACATCTTTTTTAGCAGTTGGCAATTTGTAGCCGTGGGGGGTTTTTCAGACAATTTTATATTATTACTGTTGTATTTCATCCTAGCTGGTTTTGATCCTGTATCCTTTTATAGGTATATTATGCATCTGACACACTTTATTTTCCTGCATCTGCCTATTGGTTAGAAAGTGCAGTAATGTATTGATCTCATTGTACTGAATTGTATTGATCTCAGTACTCTGTTGATTTTCTGTAGGTTTGGGAAGATGGTGATAAGAGGTAATAAATAACTCCTATTTTCTCATTTTCTGTTATTGGTTACTGGACTAATCTGGCAGAAATTCATGAGCTGAAATGGGAACTTAATGTGATGCACAGCATGGTGACATAGTTAGCACTTTAGCACCGACTATGGCAGCTTGAGAGAGCCTGCTGTTAAGCAAAAAGAAAGGAGAAAACATTACTTTTAACCAAATAACTGGCTCTATTTTTTTTTTCAACTCTGAGCATAGCTGTGAATAAAAATAAAAGTATTCTTACTTCAAGTAGTACTTTCTAATTAAAATTGTGAAGAGACCGACATGCGTGATTCCTTCTAATTTTAATTGATACAGAAAAGATCTTTAGAAAAACTAATAGTGTTTTCTGTATGTTATGTCGTTTGACCTAATTTGATCTTATTTTCATTTTTGGAGGTATATCGTTAATACAGCTTTACAATTTCTTAGGAGGCTTTCTCAATCAAATTCTATTCTATTCTATTTGAGTTCTTCCTTTACACTAATTTAAAGTAGAAAACTTACCTTATTTCTGTGAAGAGCTTATAGTAATAGGTCCCAGCTTGGCACTTAATCTATGTCTTAAAAACAGTGTATTGAAGAAGACAAATTGTTGTAAATTATTGAAACTAGTTTTATGGAAGAAATTTTGGTTATGACAAGGGAAAGACTATTGAGAGGGAAGGGGGAGTGAGGACTTCAGATGAGATGAAGTTTATCAGGAAGATAAAGAGAATTCTTAAATAGCTTATCTAGAACAGTTTACTAATTTCTAAACTTCCTTGCTTTTTGATCTTAGTTTTTTATTTGTGCAGCATGTCCCTAAGAATTCGCTGACCAGGAAGTAGCTGTGTTTAAGGCTTTGTAAAATTGATTTACAATAAATTTGTGCTTTTCAATATATAATCAAATAGAAATTGTGATTGAGGTAGCTATGTAAGTTTGCTACGTAGTGATGAAGAGTTTATATACGCTGTGCATCTGTTAATAACTTTCACAAAGTATTTTTGTGGCCCTGTGAACATAATGTTATATATTCCCTTGCGCCTTTCACATGTCTTAGATTGCATGCTATATAACATAGGGAATGTGTTGTATCAACCAACAGTTTCTTTAACTTCTGTTCTCTCAGCACATTATTTGTAAACAGTATTTGAAGCTTCAAATCTTAACTTATCTATGAAAATGTGTTAGTGTATCAAAGAAGTAAATATGAATCCATGGAAGACAAAACAGAGTTTTCCTCCTTCCAAACTCTGTCCTTTCCATCCCTTTCTTTACACGCTTACTTAGAAATTGGTTTCATGTACTTACTGGAAGGAACATCATTTTATACTCCAGGAACAAATTTGCACTGTGTTTACATCAAGCAGTTGCAGCTGAAGCTTGTTAGTGATTGCCTCCCCAATTAAAAAAAATTCTTCACTGTGGTACATGAACTCCTATTGTTTAGAGATAAATAATCGGCTCATCCCCTCTTTAGGGAAGAACAAAGAACATAATAGTACATCTGGTTCATGTGTTAAGACAGCAAAGATTAATTAAGCAAGTACTGCACAACCTCTCTTGATAATATATATATCTAAAACCAGCCTGTATATTATAAGTTTTTTAATCACTTTGCTTTAACCATTTAGTGTATGCAAAAAGTCTGTTCCAGAATCACCAGCTATTCATGGAAGTGAGATAGGACACAATACTGAGATAAAGCAAATTAGAGCATTAGGATTGAATTCATTAGTTCTCTCTCAAATCTCTTGTTTTAAGATGATATGCCTAGAAAGATATGGTTAAAGACTAAAAAGAACCTTTTGAGCCCTCAGGTGACATCATTAACATTCTTTATAAATTTTATCTTTCTTAGAAGTAATTTGGCTGTTTTCTCTCACCATTTGCCCCTGTTTGGGGCAAGGAACCATCTCTTTATTGAGTGTCTGTGTAGAACCTGGTTAATAGAAATACAATTTCAAAAGTAGAACTAACTCTTGTATTTAAATAGTTACATTGAGTGCCGTGTTTCTTCACATCCCTGGTAACTAGAACTAATGTCTAATTCCAACTGAGAGGCTACTAAAGGCCAATTTTACCTGCTGTACTTTCTGCTGTCATTGTCTTTTAGCCAAAATAGCTTTACTAGCTCCTTGCTGTTCACTTCAGCAAGTCGTAAGGACACATATCCTGTCAAGATCTTCATTTGACAATCCTTTGATTATTTAATGTCTTTTACTTCCCTGCACATACAGTAATAAATGCAATTGCAACTTCAGTAGCAAGAAAGATGGCTCAGAATTACTGCTCAAAGAGTTGACTATAATGTTATTGATGCGTTCCTTGGACTTGTTCTTACATGATCCCTTGTTCTCCTGTCCCTGCCTAATGTACTCTTACATCTCCCTACCTACAGTTTGTTCTCCTTAGGTATTTATACTTCACCTGTCACTTCAATACAAATTATTTTCCTGTATCACATGTGAAATAAATTTACAGCATTGTATCTGTACCAGGGACCCCTTTCATGTTTTTATGAAGTTGAAGAGTCCTGAGACTGCGCACATGAACGACGTTAGAGCATAAGGCAGCAAAATGGTACATTAAAGAATATGTTGGATCACTTTGGTGAATGTTTGTACTGTTTCTGCCCTGCCAGCTGTAGTCAGTTCTAGCTACTGACTTTGTACGTGACACCCCTCCTCCCCTAAAGACCCTCTGCTGCTGGCTGTGTTCATTTGATAGCAGATAGTGGGGCTTGCCTCAGTATCTTGGACAAAAGAAGCAGCTGCATTACAGTTAATTTGAAAGAGAGGATTTCAAAATATGAAGCTTGTTCACAAAAGAATGCCTCTTGGTAGATGAGGAATAGTTAGGAATTTACATAATCTCTCTTCTCCATCTATGGAAATGAAAACTGGAAAATATTTGGGGGGAGCAATGTGGAAAATTGATAGTACGGTGTGAGTAAATCTCATTTATGGAAGGTTTATATTCTTAGTAAATGTTGCAAATATTGTTCATTTAAAATATGAAGAATGACAAAACAACGTGAAACAAATCCTGCAGTAGCCTAGGCTTGGAAAAGCTGCTGTAATGATGATGATGATAGTGATGATTATTGTGGCTGAAAATGGTGCTGTATATCTGAAGTTGCATAGGTGTTGCAAAAAGTTTCTGTCCCTACCCACAGTATGATTTAATTTCTCGCATTAAGTGGAGGAGGGTGGATGATAGAAGAAATAATGTGATAATGTGATACGTGTCTGAACAGTGAAAGTACATCTGAGGTAGTCAGTGTGCTTTTCTAGTTAATGCAGAGAGACAGACGTGCACCCTGATGCAGACACGAGCCTCTAAACCCACTCTGTTACTGAAAAGTTTTAAAATCTGTACTAGCTTTCAATGAACCATGTCCTGATGCACTGACTCCTTCATCCTCTAGAAATGGAATCAAGATGGCCTCAGATGCAAACATTTGCATTATAGCTATGTAATGCTATTCTGTCCTGAAGGACTTTCTTTAAGGAATTGTTTTCTCAGTAACTATCCTGAGTTTTTTGTAAAACAAATGGAAAAACCAACATCAAATATCCCTGCTTGGATGTCATATTCCTTGTCAAAATGTTTGCAGACTGGGGCAGTGATTGATTTGTACACCTTCCCACTCATTCCTCCTGCAGATTAAGTTGGGCTGTCTCTCTGCAGTGAGCATGCCCAGGGTTGCATTGCATGGCTGGCAAGCTGATGTTGACCTTCCCATCGCTCTTTGCTGGGCTACTTTTGCCTTATTCCTAAGGACGGGGTGCTGAAACTCTGTCTCTTTCTGATAGAAACTTATTTGCAGAATCATCTGTGATGATGACCTGTTATTTTACATCCTTGAAATTGCAATCTGAACCCTACAGCTTTGAACTGTATTTCAATTACAGCAGCTATAGAATAGCTCAGTGTCTTGTGGAAAACTCTCCGGAAGTGATGTTTTTCGATGTGAGAATGCCGAATGTGTCAAGAAAGGATCTTCTACCTTTGTTTTTTGAAATATGAAATAAAAGAGGTTAGGTATAACCTCTGCGAGTGCAAGTCCTAGAAGATTTACTAAAAAAATGAAAGACTGATAAGTTATTTAAATTTCAGGAAGTGTTTTAGAGGTAAAATTTAAAAATATTACTGAGATTTAGTGTGGATTTTTGGGCACAGTTTAACTGAAACTAAAATTGAAATATTTGAAGACAGATCTAGTTCAGGTGAGCAGATGCTGATCTGTAGGTGTGTTTCACTAACGTGTGATGGTGCAACTTTAAGTTCATTCAGATGAACCTTGCTGTTCTCTACATCGATAACCCTGCTGTTATCGATGTAGAGAAAGGTGTTTAAAAAAAGAAAACAAACATGAACAAAAACCCAAAACAAAACCAAACCCCCCCAAAAGAGACAAAAATCTCAGTTTCAAAAATTCTGTACTTTCAAACTATTTTCAGATTGTTGTCTTGTTTTCTAATTAGTAGTTATTTATGAATGGGATTAAATTTGTATATGTTGCCATTTCTAACAGGACCAGGTTCTAGTCTCCGTAACAGTTCTCATAGAGAATTGAGAGCTATCTTTCTGTGTGCATGTTTTTACGTACTTTTTTTTTCTGCCTGCTCACCTTTCCTAAATGTTTCTTGAAACAGAATATAGGTGAACTGTGGGAGCTTCATCATCCTATTGTGAGCATACGAAAACATTCCACTATGAGAAATAGACTATACAGGCAGTACATCTATGTCTTCTGAAAAGTTCTGAATTCAGACTCTGGTTAGTAGTGAGTTTACAAAAAAAGAGGAGATGTGGTAGCTGGGATATTTTTTGAAAGGCATAGGTAGAGAATATGAAGACCCAGGTTGGTCTGGTTTAATAATTGAAGAGTGCTGGATGTGTTGTTGACCATCTGTGACCTACATAAAATGAACTAGTGGGTGTTCCATGTTCTAGATATCTCGGCAAGAAATATGAAAGAGAACGACAAAAGAGGAAGTAGTGAATCATATACGGAAAAAAACCCCTGGTGTAGTAGATACAGACAGTAAACAGATTGACTTAAGAGATTACCACACAGACATGAGAAGAAAAGTGAAGATTGTTGTTATAAAATGATCTTTTCCAGCCTTTTTTATTTATTACTAGCATATGGCCTAGGAAGACTTTTTGCAACAGATATTTTCTAGTGTGGAATGGCCTCTAATGGATATATGACACTGATGGTGTAGAGAAAAGCTTTTTAATAATTTGTGTGACTGTAGTGCTTGTGAAAGATGCTAGACTGACAGTCTAGAAGACTGGGAGTCTGAAGTAATCTGTTCTGATTCACTGAGCAGGTATAGCAGAGGCATCAACGGCACAAAATCTCTGTATTGCTTTTTAATTGTATCCTGAAAAATCTGCCTTTTGTTTTGAGCTGGCTGACTCTTAGTTAATAGTGATAGAGAGTTGCTGTTCACCCTAGTACTTAGCTTTTACAAATCAGCTTTTGACACAGAGAAGCTTTCTGTTTAAATTAACAACTTCTGTCATAAAATGCGATGGGCTTCCAGTAGAAGTAGTGAAGGGGGAAGGATGGCTGATGGGGAACACAGGGTGACTGGAGGTATTGCACAGTAGGCTGGTCTGCTGGTCAGCATGTCCTTGGCCTGCCTTTTTGCTTCCCTCCTAGACAAATCATTGAGACCTCGCTGGTTTTAACCTTGTGGTAGGCATTTTGTTGGACTAGCCTGTGGAATGCTATTTGGCCAGTCGGTTTAACGTGTTTTCTGTGCAGTTGTGACTAGAACCCGACCATTTCTTGATGACTGGGAAAAATGAAAATGTAGAGGTGGATATTTGGCATGACAGTATCTCCCTAGCAGTAAAGAAATTTACTTTTATCCGTGATTAGATTAACACCCAAACCAATATCTTCTTCTCATCTCCCATATAAAAAATAGCCCAAATTTTAATTCTGCTCAGCGTCTAGAATTCCCTAGAGTGAGCCAGATTCCAGTCCAATTTGCCATCTCCATCTGGCTCAGGTGAAGCTTTTATAACTTTACATTGTGCTCGGGCACAGGGTATAATTCGGTGTGTTGGAGTGATGAGGAAGAAAGGTAGCAAACAGGATAGGGAGTCATCAGTATGACAGGAGATAAAAAGTAATGCTTGAAGTCCTCATTTAATTTTCTTGTGTGTGAAAGTATTTATGTAGATACTAAAAAAGGCAAATGCAAAGAAAAAAGGTTTATTATCTCTACTCCAAAAACCAAAGGTATTTCAGACTGATTGCCCAAAATAGATGGTGCCTAAAACCTGGAAAAGGACCCAAACATAAAAATGAGTAATGTAAACAATTTATTAGGCACTTATATGGTATTTTTAATAAGCAGAAATGCTGGTCTCTAGTGCAGGTAATTTCATTTTTTTTTCTGTGGTGGTTTGGCATGAACAGAGAGGAGATTTGAGTCTGATGTTTTATGAAAACAAACAAACAAAAAAAAACAAACACAAAAACCTACACACATCAGTGAAAAGTCAAGATAAAGTGGTAAATTCAAGCTGGCATGCATAAGTGGATATGACCTGAAATAAAGCTGTTCGGAGAAAGGAAAATAATTGCAAAGCAGTAACACTTAAAAGATGTAGGCATGAAGACTGGCAAAAATTAAAGACTAGAAGGGAATGACTTGTGAAGAAAGATTAAAGGAAATGAACACATGTAATTATTACTTATAGCTATCTGTGTGCTTGGTGATGTTCAGATGAAGAGAGATGATCCCTACACTAATTTGGCTAAATAACTACCAGGGGATGATGAAAATGTCTGAAGGTATTTATAGGCTTCAAGTGCCAAGAAAGGATTCATTTAGAAGAGTTCAAAAAAGGTCTAAGTAGGAGTAATGAAATAAGATGAGGGGAATCTTAGCTTTGAATACTATAAAAAACCCTTATTTTGGAGATGTTAAAGTGTGTGATAGTCTCCCCTGAAGTTTTAGTGCAATGCCCCACTGCTTGAGCTATTGCAAATGACAGTAGACAAAGCATTCAGATGTGAACTTGAAAGAAGGAAAAAGAATTTTGCATTGGCGGGAGAAGAGAGAAGATGACTTAATAGATATTTTCCATCTTTAATTTCTATGGTCTCACATGGTATAAATTAACAAAATAAGACTCGTGGTATACTAGTGAAACATAATTTATGTAAATTTGCTTTAGAATAGGCATTAACCTTGATCCTTACTTCAATTCTGCATTAAGCCTTGCCTTTGATACAGTAATCTTAATTAAAACTGAATATTTCATGATTTAACTCCCTCTGCCTCATGAGCAGAACAATACTCTTATCTGTGTTACCTATAAAAGTGCAATCCATATAGAGTATCTATTGCATCAGATGATAGGTTTGCTTAAGGTCATTTTCATATGAATAAAAGTACTGACAAAGAGCAGTTTAATTTGTTTAAAAATTATTAACTCTTATTTTACAACCAAATGTTAAAAAGCTAGTTAAATAATGTTTCATGCATGTTGAATTAGGAAATGTTGACCAAATAAATACCATGTTCTTTTGGGGGAAAAAAACCCACCAACCCTAACCTGCATGAATGAGGAAAAAAAGTAAGTATTGGCAGATGTGATGTGTGTCAAGCGTGTCATCATGGAACTGTCAATCACTGTCATCTTCATAATACTTTTAACTGGATTAGGTTAGGTAGTAAGAGAAAAGCTGTTCGTTTTGATGGTAAATCCTAATACGTTCTAAAAGGAACAGGCAGGAATTTGAGATGGGCATAGAAGTTTGCCTATGTTTTGTTAATTTTTGGAGGGATTCTAGTTGTTGATGTTGGGGGGTTTGTTGTTGTTTGTTTGTTTGTTTTATGTTTATTTGGTTTGTCGTGATGTTAGAACAAATGTTCTGGAGAAATACTGGATTGCCCTACTCTCCAGGCACACGACCACGTGCACATACGCAAGACACGTCCTTAATATGGGGGTACTTTGTAGTTGCTGTCGCTGACACGGTACAGGCATCTTCAGGTTGCTCACTGCTTATAAATGGAGACATTTGTAAAGTGACATTTTCCAGCTTGAAAAGATGTGCAGGTATCGTCTTAGTTATTTTGTAATAATCTACAGTAGAAGTTCAAGGAAAGAGGATGTAAAATCAAGTGAAAGCACTTAATAAATGAAATATATATATATATAAATGCATAACTTAGTCTTGAAATGTAGAAGGCAAGCAAACCTTTGAGCATCCATCTGTATCGAAAAAGGCCATCTTTTTCGGAAATTCTGTAATATTTTGTTGAATATAAGTGTCAGACTAAATACTTTGGATAAAAAAGCAGCTGCGATAAATCTTGATATCTGGACTGCTTCTTTACTGAGTAGCTGATTTTAGTGATAATTTCATATGTGTGACTGGAATCTTTGGTTATGTCAGATATTTAGTGGACCCAGTGTATGTCGTCAATCTTTTTCTTCCAAATATAAGTCTAACCTCTTGGTTAAATAATATTCGCCAGTCACCTTCATCAGCATTTGAGATATTTTTCCCTCATCGTTCCAGCTTTTTCTTTGTGGGCTCTAAATATCAAGTGGCAGCTGTGGTACATTGGACATCCGTAAACCGTACATATATACTGATGTCTTTACTTCCCATTCAGAGCACAAGCAACATAGCAATGTGTGTTTGTTGTGAATAATTGTCATATAAAGGAAATGGTAGTGTATTTTTGGGCACAGCTGCCTTCTCGTCAGTTCGTTACCTTATTGGATTCAACACTTACAGAGAACTCAGGGAACAAATTTGTAAAGTTGAGTACATTTATTTGTTGGAGGAAAAAAATAGGAAGTGAATAGTTGTTAATAGCATATTACATTTCTAGTCCTCCCATTAGACCTTTATAGGAGAATGTAACAGCTGATCACACTGAAGAAAATGAAACTCTTTGGTTTTGTAGGACCATTTCCTTGCTTTTTTTGCCTGTATCATCTGTGGCATTCTCAAGTGCAGCATTTAATAGCCACAAAGAACACAGGAGTTGTGGGTGCCGTGTGGGTCCCTAGCACCGGAGGATGTTGTGTGGCTGGTTCCAGGGAGCCCAAAGGGTTAAATGCAGTTCAGCTTTCCCCCAGCTTTCTGGGAACCTGGCAGTGGCTTTCTTTCAGTTGCTTTGTAATGGGAGGAACAATACCTGAATTCAGCCTTGGGTTGTGTTGGAGAGGGGGAAGGATTCAGGTTATAGTGTCAGAGGCAGCAGTTGCACTCGGGCAGTACCAGCAAGTGCTTCACCCTCTGGCTGAAAAAAGTGGAATGTTAACAAGGCAAGTCTCAGATAAGACCATATGTATGTAGGGTTTTGTTGTTATTTAATCCATTTCTCTCTGCTTGTGGTTTTCTTTTTAGCTAAATTAATCATGCTGTTTTGAATAGGCTGCATTCTGCCACTGGGAACTGTAACTCAGGCTCTGGCTGGTGATGAGCCAGCCTAAAAGCAGGGGAGCACAGTTTTTTGTGGCTTGCACTCAGGCAGGAGTTCAAGAGTCTTGTCACTTGGAAGAAAATAAGCATTTAGAAACTACAAGTTGAACCCTGAGCCTAGGTAATGATGATGAGAAATAACCTCTGAAAATTCTTACAGTGAGATAACATTTTATTAGTCAACTGAATGGAAATTATGTTTCTGAATTAATGGTTAACAGTTTATTTGTGAAGGAAGTGGTCCTGAATATGTCTATAGCTACTGACTGTATTTCCTCCATGATTTCTTCAATGAGCTACTGTTATTAAAGACCACCAAGATGGTTTGGTCAGAGGAGGCTGCATGGAAATCTCATGATTGTTTCAATTTTTAAGATTTTCTAATTCCTTTTAAGGAAGGATTTGGGTTATATCTCAAAAATCAAGACAAACACAAAACAAAACAAAAGTCCCACCAAGAAACCAACTTGTCATAAAGAATAAACATGACGGTGTTTGTTTACTATTTGTTATACATTTGTCCACATCCAAACCTTGTTTTGTCTGGAGCAGGGAAGTGCAGCAGGAGTCGTTGAGGAGAGCTCTGTTAAGGCTGCCCCACCCAAGTGCTCAGTATGTTTGAACGTGATGATCTTTAGGACCTAACCAAGACCCAGCACAGGGTGTGGAGCATCTGAGGCTGAGAAGTGGGGAAGCAGGAGGCATGTCGAGGATACAGGAGATGTAATGAGCCACGGGAAGGAGTCGCTGCTCTACTTCAGGACAATAGGCACAAAGTGAAACACAGGAGGAACGTCAGGAAATTCTTACTGTGAGGGTGACGTGAGTGCTGGCACAGGTTGCTCAGGATGGTGGTGAAATCTCCATCCTCAGAGACACTCAAAAGCTATCTGGACACGGTTCTGGGCAGCCTGGTCGAGATGGCCCTGCTTGAGCAGGAGGTTGGACTAGATGACCTCCAGAGATCCCTGCCACCTCAGCCGTTCTGTGGTTCTGAGTTGTGAGGGAGGTGGAAAAGCTGAGGTTGTAAGGGACATGAGCAGAGGGTGTTTGAGATTTTTGCATTGGGAAAGGCTTCGTATTTTAGTCTATGAAAGACTAAAGATTTTATCACATATGTTTAATTAAGCTGACATTTTTAAAACTTTTGTACACCTAGTACAAAACTACTGAACTTTCGTACACCAAAGTTTACAGCTTTTTAATAAAGCAAGGTTCAAGGAAGGCTCTGAGGAGAGCTTCTGGCCAGAGAGGCTGCTAAGTCAGATGCTGTCTCAATTGATAATGAATTTTTTTTGTAACATGCTGTTGCTTTTATGAATTTGTTGTCCAGTTATAAGGCTTTCAAAACACACCATTACAGAAGAACGTTGCTTTAGCAATGTTTCTGCTTCTAATGGCTTTAGCTTTTTATGAAGTAGTAACTTTATCATGCAGTTCAGGCAAAAAGTGTGATTTGAGTATACAGTACTGCAGTGGTCATTAATTTATTTTAAAATACAACAAGATTTAAATAAAACTTTTCAACTAGCATGAGGGCTAAGCCTTCCTTTGAGCAGCTAGCTAATCAATTCATGTACAGGAAGAATATACAGCAGCATGATGGCTTGTATTGGGTGAATTTGTTTTAATTGTTCGGTGACTTGTTAAATGCTTTATATGTCCAGCTAATTCCCAAACGGTCACTTACTTTTTCTTCTTTAACAAAAACAAACAAAAATGTCTCCACTGCATCTGTATGATTTATATTTGAACTGGAAAAAAAAAGGTTTCCATTCAAAAACTACTGGCAAATGCAAAATCCGAATTATCATAAAAGGAAACAACATTATTTCTATCACTTCTGCAGTTGCAAGACACTTGGGATTTAACTGTTCAACTGCTGTATGGGAAACGTACATCTCTAGTGGTATTTGGTTTAGGAACTGAAATCTTGGTAGTGATTGTTGAGGACTTTAGGGGAAGGGAGAAGGCACCTAAGAGTAGCCTTTTTTATATGGAATTGTAAGTTTTACCAGTTCAGCTACTGAAATGATATTTTTATTTTCTGTAAGAGCTTCATAGGGAGGTATTAAATATACTCGGTACTATAAGTGCGCGTGTGTGTGTGTGTGAAGGACATACCATCGCAGCCTACATTCCAGAAAGAATTCTCTATGAAGGTAAGTTCTCTTTGGATGATTTGGAGACTTCCAGTTCCGTGAAGAAGACAACTTAGTGATTTTAGATTTTGCGTAGCCTGTATTGTGTTTTTGCATTAATGTGTATACACATAAATTTTTTCTAGTACCTGAAGATATTTTCTAAGAGGTAGTCAAAATTAGCTGCATTCTTTGTTGCTGAAGTTGGTTGAGTGTAGTTTTGTTTCTACTCTTAAACTCTCTAAGTTGCTTAGGACTGTAAATAAACCCAAAAAAAGTGACGAAGGTGGTGGCAAATAAGATTGTCTTTCTAAGCAGCACTTCTAAGTCACTTCTTTAAAGTGATCTTTTAAAAACATGAATTTTATGCATCCCAAACGCATCCTCCAACTGTGAACACTAGATTAAATTCATTCTTTAACATTTCATATGAGAGAGGCAGATGCACTGCAAATGAAGTAAAAAGATCAAAACTGGAGGTAAAATAAGAATAATTTATCCAACTAATATGTACATGTGATTAGTTTTATCTCATAGGCTGCAGGATAATACTGTTATTTTTTGTAAAGTAAGAGTTTTGTGGAAATCCTTGCCTGCTTTCCTAAGAATGTGATTTTCTTGACAGAATCACGTAAATGTTTGTTGATATTTCTAAGTGTCTACATGGTATTTTATTTCTGAGAAAACTGAGTTTTGTATAATACATATTCACTCCTTGAAAAACCTCCCCCACTCCTTCTAAAATGTCAAAGCTGAGCACAGGGATTTAGCCATACAAGTTCTATTGAGATTAATTGGATTTGTATGGCTAAATCCATGCAGTTCTTCTGAAAATATTGCCGTCCCTTGTATATAAAATAGAAATATATGTTTACAAATACAATATCACAGGAAATATTTGGACAGAACAGTAAAATCAGGTTTAATTTATGTTTGGAGATGAATAACTTTTGGGTTTTCTATAGACTAAGGGTTCCTGTTTAAGTATACTGAGTGAATACTAAGCATGTGCTGTGCTTGCCTTAGGGCTTCATTTTTTTTAAATGCGTGAAGCATTTACATAGGAGTCTTCTGTACTTCACTCAGGAGGGGGAAGAGCATTTCTGATTCATTAATCCCTTTTTCTTTTTCTAAGTAACTGGGTCCTTCACATCATGCACTCAAGAGGTGTAAAATATACAAAGAAGTGGGAGGGACAGGCAAAATGATGCCTGGCTTGCTATAAGGTATAAATTCAAAATCTATTTTTCTTTGCAAGAGGAAAAATAGCAAGGGGAAAAATGGGCAGCACTAAATTTACTGCATGTGCTTGCATGATATGCAGGTTTGGGATAATTATTTTCTCTCTTGTTCAATAAAGTGAGTTGTTACCATGGTAACATTTATATTGCACAATTTCTCTGTTATAAAATAAATGAGAACAGTTTTAGAGTCAGAAAAGTCTTTGTATGGAACCTTTTTCTTTTCTGTATTTTTAAGCGCAGGATTGTATCTTAAAATTTTCTTGAGATGACAAAGTTTTGATGCACTTTCCAGATAAAATTAGTCAGCTTTTAACAACACATAGTGCTTCTGCAGGACAAGATGTGCAAGATCTGGTTGTAAAATTGAATACAGCCATTAGGCGGATGCAGACTGCCTGGTAGCTCAGAGGAGCGGTCTGTGTGTCCTGATCCGATAACCAGCTCGTGGCAGTAACACCTTCCCTGTGTTATTGTGTCATCTTGGACAAGATGTGTTGAGAACTTCTTAAAAAGCAGGTCTGAGTCTTCAGTGGCAGAGGGGCAGGCACCCAGGGTGAGTGTTTAGAACCAGAGCATACCCTACACACTATTTCGGTCTCTGCTGCTTGAGCTTCTCTTACTGAGGAATAGCAGACGGATAGCAGCACCTCCTGACCAGTTGGTTCTTTGATAGGTGTTTTATTTTAACATTTATTGACTGCAATGCAGAGTCTGCAATGGACGTTTTAAAATATCCTTGAGCAATACTTCTGTTTCTGCTTACAGAAGAGGTTCCGGAAGATAACCATGGGAGCTACTTGCCCATTATGGAAAGCTTGTGTGAAAGGCTTCCAAGAGGTGGGAAAATGTTCGGCTATAACAGTTGATTGGAATGACAAGTAGCTTTTCATCAGACTCTAATAGTGTCTTTGCCAATCATAACTGCTTCTCTTTGTTCAGTTTTGTTTTTCTCCTGTATTTTCTCACTACAGTAGGCATTTTAGTATGAGGTGACTTTTTAATCTGTTGAGATCAAAAGACTTCATTGCTTACTTTATTCTGTCCTGTTTTTTCACACCTTTCTATTGATCTCTTGTATGGATTTTTCAGTTTGCTGATCAGTATAGTACTTTTGGGGGATGAACCCATTTTAAAGTGATTTAATTTTAATATTCAAAACCTCCAGATGTATTATTACTGAGTATTGTTGAAAAGTCTTGACACAAGGGTTATTCACAAAATAGAGTGGCTATCACAACTATCACCTGCAAAAAGAAGTAAGTTCATTAGTCATGGAAACATGAGAAATTGTTCCTTGACTACATTGTATTCCATTGAAACTAAAATAGGATACCTTGTGGAGGTTCTTTTATGCTTTTGGAATCATAGAATCATTAAGCTTGGAAAAGACCTCCAAACTTTGACTGAACACCACCATGACAACTAAACCATAGCACTAAGTGCCATGTCCAGTGATTTCTTGAACACTTCCAGGGATGGTGACTCAAACACCTCCCTGGGCAGCCTGTGCCAATGCCTGACCACCTTTTCAGTGAAGAAATTCTTCTTGATGTCCAACCTGAACCTCCTCTGGTGCAACTTGAGTCCATTTCTCCTTGTCCTCTCCCTGGTTGCCTGGGACAAGAGGCCAGTCCCCACTTGGCTTCAAACTCCTTTCAGGCAGCTGTAGAGGATGATAAGGTCCCCACTGAGACTCAGGAGCCAGGAGGGTGGTTGCACTCTCCTACCTGTCCTGCCTACAGGAAATGCTGCACAAACTGCCCCTCCACGTCCTTCTGCCATGCCACATCCTGTCTGTCCTGCTTGTCCACCCTTTTCACCGTGCTCCTGGTCACTCGTGCTCCCTAGAGCTGTTCCAGTCTCCCTCAGGTGCTCTGGCATCCTCCTCCCCATGTCAGCCTCCCTCACAAGAGCTGCCAGGTCCTGCCAGATCTCTCTGCTCTCCCTTGGATTTCCCTGACTTTGGGAAGCCCCTGCTGAGCTCCTTGGAGCGTTTTGCCCCAGAAGTTGCTGTAGCCACTGCTGCTGTCACCGCATGCCTTCCCGACTCCGCTCCTGAATGACATGGAAATTGCCTTGTGCAGCACATCACTATTTTAGGCTCTGCCCCATAAGTGATTTGCAGTGGTTCAGAGCTGTATAGTAAATGTTTGCTAACTACGCAAATTTTAACACAATGTATATATAGCAAGATGTTTTTAGGACTCTGTGGAGTGGTTGTGTCTTTGAATGTTTCTGTCCATCTAAATAGATAGAATTATCCTTGAGTGCTATAAAAGCAGGAGAAGTGCTAACTGACTGCGTGCTGTTACTAAGAAATGCTTCCCTTTAGCAGGTATTCCCTTCCCACATATCCTTTGTCTAATCCATTGACCAACCTTGTTGATGGGTGTGGCAGCACACTGGTTCACTAGTTCATTGGTTGCCTTGGTTGGCTGTAACGTTTTTCCCTAACACATGTGCTTGCCAAACAGGACTGTCAGAAACTGGCTTTTTCCAGGTTAGAAAAGCTAAGTGCTACATGGCATAACTAGCAGAATTTCACAGTTGCATTAAAGGGTGACGGAAACTGCATGAAAAACAAGTGTTGTGTTAGAAGAACACAGTTTTTTGATTTACAGCTAATTGCTGACAGATGATGTTTCATGCTGACAGATGATATTTCGTGCTCTTTATCTGATAAAACCAAGTATAACTGAATAAGAGATGGAAAACTGGTAGTTTTGACCGCTTTGTAGGATATGTATGCAAGGGATATAAGGTTATTTATAGATATCTTTTGAAGTTGCATGTAACATATTTAATGGGTCATTGAACCTAGATTTTTAATATTTTATGACTTTTCCATTCATGGTTGGCTGAAAGCTTTGCTTCCTCCAGAAATGGATGTTATAAATTTATAGCCTCTATTGTAGCATTTCTAAACTTACGCATTTCTTTAATGAAAACAACGCTTCTCACTGTAGCTTACAGCCATGACCTTGTGCTGTTACAGCAGGGCTTGTTTTATTTGTTATCAAGCATCTAGAGGACTTCGTGAGTGAGAGTCTTCATCCTGTTCTTTCCCTTCCCTCTGGTGGGAACCAAATGCTATAGATTTGCTGATTAAGAATATAATATTCTCCATGAGGCTATTTGGTTTCCTGGCAGGCTCAGAGAGGGAAGATTCCAAATCTACCCACTTTCTACCAGTGCAGAATGACTTTGCAGAGTCCTCTCTTCCCTTGTGCTGCACGGTGACAGTCGGCAACCTGGAACTGAAACTTGCATTCATCCTTGGTGTTTTGTCTGTTCTCCTTAAGGGTACCTGTAAACAGCGGTGCAGGAATATGTTAAACTTAAATGTCCTGATTTTGCAAGGGAAGTGTTCCAAACAGAAGTGTAACAGTTTCTCTCAGTTGCTGTTGTACAAGAACTTTGTAGCTGTTGGTTTATCCAGGGTCCAAGATGACTTACCAAATCGCATTCTAATTACTGTCTTATATGAAAGTAGATCAGGTGTTCGGGGTTTTTTCTTTTCCTCTGTTTGATGGCATAAAACCTGGTATGACTCACTGCCATCTATTGCTGAGAGCCAGGCAGTTTTGTTATTTCTAATCTCTTGGTGTGCAGCCTCATAATAAATTTCTCCTCCAATGTGTGTGTTGATGAGTGCAGTAACGTCACAAATCAGCAATCTTTTTTAGCTCCAATTTGACAATGCAAGAAGAGCATGAAATGTCATGTTTCAACAGGTCGGATCCCTATGTAGGAAAAATTTTATACCGAATTACCGAAGTCTCTGAAGTTAGGAACACTAGGACCCAGTATATTGGGAAATTTTTCTTGCTTACAATTTTATTACACACTTCCCTAAGCATCCTTTGCTGGTCCTTTCAAGAGACAGCAGATTGGACCAGGGAGGATCTTTGTTTCGTACCCATATGATATACTTACACACTTAAGTGATTGATACAAGTTGTTTCTATTTTTGTTTTTGTTACTGTTTATTCCTATTATAGAACCACTAAAATTTGCAGAGTTTATCTAGTCACAGTGAATGTGGAGTTGATTGCAATGCATCTTGTGAGTAGTCGAGAAGCAGCATGCTACTGTGGAGTGTCTCTAAAGATCTGGTTTAACAGTCTCAAGATTTAAAATCAATGTATTTTTAAATTGTTATTTTTCAGAACAGACTCCCTTTTGGGACTACAGCGTGTTTTACCATTTTTCTGTTCTTGTGGTTGAAATGCCTGAGTTCTGTATTTCAGAAGTATTTGGGTCAAATATTCCTGGAGTGGTTATTTTAATTAAAGAATTCTTAATATCTTGTTTCTTTATACAATATTTGGACCAATACTCTTTAAATACTTAATTATCATAATCATTCAAAAATATACTGTAGTTAAGACACATTGAATATCTTTTTTTTTCTTGGAGAAAGCAAGGTAGTTTAGACTTAGGAGACAACATCTGATTCTGAGCAATCTCTTTTAATTTCATTGTTTCTGCCCTTGCCAAATACAAAATTTTTATCCTCGGGACAGGTTTGAAATCATAATTGCTTGAATTATTTTTTAAGGCAAAACTGTATTTGCAAACAGAACTTCTTCATAAAGCGGTAGAAGGCTGGTAACTGTGTACACAGTTCTATAATTTACTGAAACAGCATTAAAAATTTAGGGGCCTTCTGTAAATATATCAAGTCCTATCAGTATCACAGGTATGGGGTAGTATTTCTAACTTTACTATTCTTCTGTTCTTAATAAAACTTGACTTGCAATATCTAGAAATGTTGCCATTGTGGGACAGATGTAATAAATGAAGGGAGGGGGAAAAGGCAAAATTTTCTGCATTTGGGGAATTAAAGTTATATGCTTGGTCAGTTGCACACAGGTTCGCTTCTAGAAAACAATCTTTGTGTTGCTTTCCTTATCTTGTAAGAAAGGCCTGCTTGGAACCTGAGACCTCTGCTGCAAAAATGAAGGAAGGTGTGGCAGGAGGATATTTCTGTTGGCTATTGCCTGTGCCTTGAAAAATAGCCAGCCTTTGTCTGGTGTCCACTTTATGAAGCTACCTGACTTAAGTAATCAAATTAACTGTAAACATCATTCCCCAAGTGTTCCTTTGACCATCTGTTACCATCTTCAGTTTCTCAGATTTTGGAAGTAAGAGCTAGAAAGGGGAGTACTTTTGAATTAGCTGTCTGTAATTTGTATCTGTAGTCTTTCTACTTAGGAGTTATGTGTTTCCAGGTTGTTATGCAGTAAATTAGATGTACACATCTCCAACAGATTGCAAATGCATTCAGATCTCGGGTTTGAATATCAAAATTAACTCCAGTCATCACTTCCAGGCGTCTTAACAAAATTCTGAAAATATTTCCAAATAATCCTCAGGTACAGAAAATAATTTGATCCTTTCAGAAAACATCACATTAAGCAAATTTCTAGCATGCCTTTCATGCCTTTATGAAGTACTTTAATTGATCCTCAAAGTGAGGGAACTGACTCAGAAATACTGATTTATCCATGCATCACTCTGTAGAGTTTTTGTACTTCTTTTTAAAGTTGATGAGCAGAGTGAGGCAAAGAGTGTTGTGAGCTGCCTTTTATTTTCCTTCTTATTAGGCAAATTGATTAATGCTAAAGTATCAGCAGTAAATGTGCTGAAAGAAAAAAAAAGGAGCTTTTTCTTAATTTCTATAGTGAATAAAAATAACGAAGAGAAAGAAAATTCGTTAACATTTTGAAAGATTCCTTTAATAATAGTTCCCAAATGAATAAATTATTGAACGGCTTTTAAAAAGTGATGTTACTGTAACAGTGAGTGGGCAAGGCTAATCTGTGCAAATGCTTTTGAGATACTGTGAAGCTTTTCAGAAGATGGCGGGGGAAGCTGCATTTTCATCGTGTGGGGTTTTTTGTTTTTACAAAGACTGCAAAGCATGGGGAGAATACAGTAATAAATAGTGAGAGAGCCCTTGCAGAGGCCCAAGAGAAAGTTAAAAGGGGAAACAGAGTGGTAGGATGTAGAAGGTGCAGATGATACACTTTCTCTTTGATGAATGCATCACAACAGGCACATTGTGTCAGACCAAAAGTCTTACCCACTGTTTTACTTCGTAGACAGTAAAACTGTCTGACTACTTCTAAGTAATATCAAATGAGCAGGAAAAAATTAAGACCAGAAAGCAGAGGATGAGCATAGGCTGTGTATGTTAACAGCTTCCTATTACCTGTGGCTTAAATGCTTGCCAGGGAGATGATGTTCTTTGCATTCAGCAGCCCATGGTTGTATTTGCTTCCATGAATGTGCCCAGTGGCTTTCGAAACTCCACAAAACTCTCTACCACTGCACTGAATTTTCAGAGGCAAAGTGTGTTACAGATTAACTACAACTTTGGGTGAAGAATAGTTCCTTCTGGGTTTCTTGTTTGCTTTTTAAAATTGCCTTTTTGGTTTCCTGGGATGATTCCTGGATCTTGATTCACTGTCTCCATTTTAGAAAAACTATGCTAGGTTTTGGGTTTGTTTTTTTTTAATAGCGTTTTTGGGAAGAGAAGATGTGAGGAGTAGAGGTAATGAGAAAGCACAGAGGAGAGTTGAAGAGAAGCTGCACTGATGAGTCAAGATTTGCAGCTAGTCAGAGTCACTAAACAAACCCTAGAAGACAGACTGCTAATTGAAGAGAGAGTATTCTAAAATATGAATAGAGCAAGGGTAGGAATTGTCTTCTTGAAGTAGGAAAATACATTTCCTTCTCTTGAGATTGAAGAGAAAAGCCACAAGGTAAGCCAATTGCAGGAGAATAGCCTAGAGATAAGGCAGCTTCTAGTATGCAGAAAGGTGTTCTGTGGTCTGAAAGGCAGGAGAGGGGGATGGAGTGGTGCAGAAAGAGGAGGAGAAAAGGAAAAAGGCAAAATATGCACATTTATCCCTTGAATAAGTGTATGAAATTGGCACTGTTTCTTGTCAAGCATCATTTTGTGTAAATGGGACACAAAAGGTAAGACCAAGTAGAATAAGGCAGAGGTGGTGAACAGTGATTATACAATGGAGAAAATATTGTGTGAGAAGGATTCTAATGACCTGTAGAGTAAAAACCGGAAGAATTTTCCGGTAAAATTCAATGTTATATGCCTTGGGCTTAGTAAACTTTTCTGTTCTGAAGAGACACAAATAAAAATCTTTTAGGTGGTGAGTATGATACAAACTGAATGGGTTTAACAGCAAGAAATTCAAGGTCACGTACTTGAGGGTAAATAAACATTTCTTCTGCATTGTCTTTTTGAGACTAAAGGAAGTTTTGTCTGTCTTAATAAATGACTGAACCACTGATATGATGAAGCTTTGAAAAAGCAAATGGAGTCACTTGTTTAAATCTTTAAATCACATAGATTTGCCTTGAGTGAAATGAAATCAAGGTCCGGAGACTCAACACAAAATAGTGAAATAATACTTTTGTGACAGAAACAGAAAAAACCCCAAACTAACATGGGACAAAGAAAGACATCAAATGCAAACATTCGTAAAAGAAACTACAAAGCAGGCTGGGTCACTGTGGTTTTGGCCCATCGCATCCTGCACAGCCACCTACGTGTGTGTCACCAAATGGAGGGGCACAGGGCGCTGTCTGCGGAGCAGCACTGAGGCTGTGGCTGGGTCTGTCGTTGCCTCTGTTAATGTCAAAAACATTTTGACTGTGTTCATAATATAGTTTAAAAGTAGAGTTGGATTGCTTTAAGCTGAGATAAAGATAAAATAACTAGCTGAAGCATATAGTAATGAATGTTTTAACTGCAGGCTGGAAGACTCTTAAGTAATCTGGAGGGGTGTGCCTCCTGTTGTATTTTTTTCATGCATTAAAAGCCTTGTACAAAACATAATTCAATATCAAAACCTGATTGTTTTGTACAAGCATTCAGAAAGATGTTGATTTATTTTTAATAATTTTTATAAAAACAATTTCGATCAATTGCTTTCTTAAATACATATTATTGTGATGTTCTGTGGTTATCTTTCTGGATGAGCTTTTCAAACGAGGCTGACATATGAGCATACTCTGGCTGTAATTTTCATTGAAATAATTTTGAGCAGGTTTTTTTATGCTCACATAATTTGTACTAGGGTCGTTGAATTTAACTCCAGGAGAGTACTGCACAGTCATTTTGACTGAAATGTGTTTTGTAAATGGCATCGGGCGTTCCAAGTGCCTTGTTGCATAGCAGAGGTTTTGCCATGTGCCCGAATGTGACTCCTGGCAGTGGTAGGTTTTGAACAAGTGCAGTGGCTTTGAGAGCCATGGGATGATGGTGCTGCAAAGCACTATTCATGTGACTGTGAAAGGATATAGTACCCTTGTCTGATGGTGCTGAATATGGAAAGTTCTTAGTTTCTTGATACGTTTGATGTTCAGAATCTGTGTGTGACAGTAAGCCAGACTGAAGAGTTAGAATTAATGTTACATCTTGGGCAAGATAATTGAATATTATAAACTGTGGAGATGAAAAGAACCACAGATCATCTCGTATATTTCTGCCAGTTTGAAATTGTTCCTCCTTTCATTAGTATTTTCCAGTCTAGTTTAAAATGTACACTTGGTGAGATTTCAATCACATTTTTGAGGAAACAGCTTCTTCCCCACCCCAAACAGTCAGCATCATTTTCTCTGTTTAGTTTTATCCTATGGATTTGAGATATGTCCCACACTTTGTCCAGACTCTTTCCTGTGATAGTCTGTCATTGCTTACCCAAAGTAACCATGTGTTTCCCTGTGTCATGGGTTCTAATTCTGCTCATGTTTTGTACCTTAGTGAATATTTTCTGGCTTCTTGTGGTGTCCTCAGGAAGAGGCTGGCCTCTCTCAGCAGACAGCCCTTGCTTCTGGAATCCTTCTCACTTCCAAGCAGCCATGTGCTCACAAAGCCAGTCTTTGTGTCTGCTTGGGGAATGATGCAAGGCCCATCTGTTAGTCCAGGCTGATAGGAAAAAAGCTGCCTTGAAGGATGGCTCGTGGGTTGCTTATTTCTTCCAGAGGTCTCAATGTCCGTGTTTGACCAATGAATCTCCAGAAGCAGTCTGAGCGGTCATTTCTTCCTGGGAACAATTGTCTGCTGTGCTTTTGTGATTATTCTCACCTTGGATCCAAGATTTCAGCAGCAGGTTTCTCACACAAATATATTTCAAAGCAAGTTCCATCATTACTTATTTTTAAACATACCAGTGAAACCTGTTTCTCTACATCTTTCAGATCAGCAAGGGTTTTTTTTGCAGATTTTCTTGTTATTCCTGTAGAAAATTTCATTTAATTATTAAATTTTGCTAGTATTAAATCATCACCAATTTAAGTAATTTTACAACTAACTCTAGAATATTTCTTCCAACTGTAATTTCTTTTGTTCAAAAGATTCTCAATAAATATTCTTTCTTCTATCACCCACACAGCTTTTCTGGCTTGTTTCAGTCTGTTCTTGCCAGATGTTTTTTCTCAGGCTTTTGTGATAATGAAATGGAGCCACTGTACCCATGATATTTTAAAAAAAATAAAAATAAAAAAGTTAAATCTTTCAAAAGCAGTGGTGTATTTTTGGCTAAGAAGTACAATTATTTTGGCATTGCATTCATGTTTTTCCCATCTGTTTTTCAAACTTTTGATTTGGGTTTGTTTAGGAACATATTGCCTCCAAAGTTTTACAACACCTGAACTTTTGACGTAGTAATTGTTTTTCAGTGCTTAAGTTATAGGTGGCACCTGGAACTTAAAGAGTCAACAGGACATGAACAGTGGTGAATTTTAGAATTTTGCTGCAAATACACTGTCTTAAACCCAGTTCATTCCACTGTATTCTGCTTTACTAGGTGAATGCCTTAGGTAGGCACAGAGAGAGAGACTATATGATTGCAATTTTGTGCAAAATAGCTCAGCTTCAGAAGCAGTTAGAGTGCAAGCTAGGTCTGGTGATGATTTAATGCCGTACATGGCTTTTTCTCCCTCCTTCCTTTGCCCCCACCCCAGTTAGCTGTCAGACGTTCAGCAGAGGTGCTCAAGCCTCTTGTGTCAGAAGGGATTTAGACCTTGCGTGTCACTTCTGAACCATTTGTTGAAGACAGTCATCTTTTATTTATTGGGTCTAGGTTCAGCACAGAATATTAGAGGAACTTAATAATTCCACATCTACCACAGTTCAGTCTTTTTTAACAAAGCAATTTATTGCACAAAATAGGTGTCTTGTCCATTTCTGTGGCTGACTCAGCAGCAGAACTCTCCTGCTATATTGTATAAAGCAAGAAAAAATGAAAAAGTCTTTGCTTGGGGGGTGACAGAATTCCCTTGCTGGTTTTGATTCTCCCTGAAACCACTGAAAAAGCTGTGCAAACAAAGCTCCAGGCTGCTGCCCCCTCAGCAGGCAGGCTTTTGGACTTGTCCTTGGGAGGTCTCTGCCTTTCTCCATGTACAGGCTAGGCATCTGTAACTACTGCATGTTAAATTCTACTCCAAACACTAACAAGTTAGGTGTTTTAGCTTCCAACATTTGGCTGTCTGTAGGAAAGCTGGTCCCTTGCTTACTCCCCTTAGATATATGTTCTTTCTCTTTGTCTCTACTGAGCCTCTTTGGAGATAAGACTGTTTCTTGCCTGCATTAATTGAAAATGGCAGTTCTCTCTACAGCTGTCTTTTTAAGTGGTCTCATGGTCAGGACTTGCTGTTTCAGCACTTGCTTCCCTGTGATGATATTGTGAAAGAAGTAAGTAAAAGGTTGCAGTTTCCTAAGTAAGTTTGTTACTCTGATGATCAATAGCTTCATTTATCTTGTAATATCGTATATTGAGTCTTTAATGTCTTGAGTCGAGAACATTAATGAAACTTAGTGTCCAGTCTGATGCTATTTCAGATTTCTTGAGTCAACCTTTAGTAAGGAGTTTTACATTGCTGACCTCATGTTACACGCAGAGCATTTGGTGCTAGCTGGAAAAGACAATGTCCTGTTTGTTGAAGTATTGCTGGAGCATTTGTAATGCAGCAGCAAGGTCACTTTCACATCTCACATAAAACTGATACGGGTCCAACTCCAAACTGTGCAGACTTTTCCTGTGGTCGAGAGGAACTTCAAGGAACGCTCCTGCTATTCCTTCATTTGGTAATTTCTGAATGTGAGACCAGCTGCAAGTGTGTAGTGCCGAATGATTTGCCAGTATTGATGCACCAGGGTGCAATTGTTACAGCTGGTTCCATAATGCTTATTCACGGACTGAATATGGACTTTGTTGAATGGAGAAAAATGTGCTTTCAAACTCATGAGTATTTTAAGAATATAAAAACCTAACAAGTTTGAGGTTTATCCCAGTCCGGTGATATGTGCAAAGTGATTCATGAACTGGAATTGGAGCCATTTGCCATATACTGAGTTCAATTTTCTTAAATTTTGTCAATGCTAAAATTTGATAAATCATGTAATTTATAGATCTGAATTAAGTACATGGAATTTGTCTTTGTGACTGTGTGTAGGCCAGCATTCCTTAATCAAACTCCAAAGACTTTGCAGAATTATGGCATCCAAACTATTGCTGTCTCATGCCATATGAAAGAAAGTTATGTGCGGGCTGTTAAAAAAATTGCCTCATTCTTGGGTGCGATATTTTTTTCTATTCTCCACAGGTAGGCGTCATTTTTTTATATTGTATTATTCCTACCTCCTACAAGCACTGTCACAAATTTGAAAACCAAGTGTACTTTCAGCAAAGGAGCGGGGTTATTACTGAGTTAGGATTATTTTTTTTATTGATACTGGTAAGAACTTGCTGATGCTTTTTATAGAAATGCGCTTCCTTGAACATTTGAACTGATACTTTCTTTCCTGATACATTTATTCTGGAGAAATTCCTTACTGTCCTATTATCATTACTCAGAAGTAGGTCATGGTTGGCTGGTTTTTTGAAAATGAGACCTGTGGCCAGATACCAGTTTGTCACAGAATGTAACCTCGTTGCCCTGAATTGTCAGTGGCATCTATTGCAAAGGCCAGGGAAAAAATTTCTGCTTTTACCGCTTTCTTTCCCTGGTATCTGGGAGGAGATAAGGAGACAATGGAATCACTATGGTGTCTCTTCCCGAGTCAGAATGGGCTGGCTGTTTTCAGTGGTGACACCCCATGACTGCACTTCACTGGTCCCGCAGCCATCACTGGAGGAACAAAGACAGTGGAAAAGTATGCTGGTACATTGCTATTTTGGTAAAATAATCAATGGCTCTGTCAAGACACTGTGTGTGTGTTTGTAGGCAAATTTCTCTCAACTCAGGCCCTGCTCTTTTTAAGCATACAATCTTCCAGCCTTTTCTTTCCAACCTTCAAATTCTTTTTTATCTGGAGTAGAGTGATACATCCATCTGTTCAAAATGTGGTATGATCTGGCAGAGGAATATCCAACTTTGAGTGGGAAAGTTCAAAAGGCGATCTTCAGGAATAAAGGAAAGAAAATCCTTGTCCTTCCTGATTATCAGGCAGAGATTTGGAAAATGCTCAGCTCATGCCTATTATTCCTGTTCCTCTGATAAAAACTCCAGGATAACTTTTGATACGAAGGATGAAGGGTTTAGCCTGCATCTTTCACTGCTAGTGCTGAAAATGTAATGGCAAGATGTATGTACGTTCCTGGGTTTTCTAGCTGCAGAACTATGTGGAAGTGAACAATGAGCAAGTGGAGTGACTTTCCAGAGAAAAACGGTAATTATGCTAAATGTAAAAAAAAAAAGCAATAGATTGGCCACTGCTGTTCAGGTTAACAAAAATTACTAATGTCGCTAGTGTCTCTTGTCCATAGATCACCTCTCTTGTGACGCTCCAGCTGTTATCCATGGTTGGCCAGAATGACCAGCTTGATGGACCCCGATACAAATGTACTGTATCTCTGGACTTCATCAGAGCTGTTGCCAGGTGAGCCTGCTAGAGTTCATTTACTGTTGTATGTGCTGACTTGAAAGAGACTTCAAACCAAGTATTTTCTCAGTCTATAGCTCTTTGCAGACCAGAATAGAAAACCTGTGGATGTTTCCTAAGAATGACTGGCTAAGTCGTGTTATTTATGAGAAATGTTGTACCCAGGGTAAGTATAGCCCATTCCTGTTTTGAAAAAGATTTATGTTACAGTGGCAGTATGTGTTACAGTAACATACTGTCTTTGTGCTTAATAAAGGTCAGGGGCTTCATGTGAAAATAGTGCTCTAAAATGTCAGTCTATTTCATTACCAAAAAGCACATTGTGGTATTTGAATCTGAAATTATATTTAGTTCTTAACAGTGTTGTGCACGATATAAAAACTACATAGGTTATAAGAGTTCTTGCACAGAGACTCTCTTGTGTGATCTGTAATTGATACAAGCTGATTCAGTAAGTGGATGTAGGTACGTCAGCATCTTTGTTTATCCAGAGCCTTCAGTCGTGAAGTCTGAGAACAGTTCCAGACCCATCAGGAGAGATGGCAATAATTTGCAGACAGAAATACGTGCAATACAAAGGCAACAATCAGGCCTATGTCTTGCATTTTATCGAATGCCACCAGCATTACCTCACGCCTTTTGCTGCCACCTTATTGGCAGGTCTTGGATAAACAGTCTATAACCAGAACAGAGCCCAGAAATGACATGTGTCAAAAAGGAGAAATGTTCTCAAGGCCAGCTCTTCTCTGTAACGTGGGACTTCAGAGGAACCTGAGGTGTGGACTGTACTCCATAATCTCAGTGCACGTGTTGCTCTCCTGAGCTATTAAATGTCCGGTAGCCTTGTCAGTAAATGCAGCAGATAGACTAATTTCAGTTTTCAGTTGGACAGGCCACAGAATGAAACTTTGTCTGGCTCAGGTCTGGCCGGACCGCACTGCCAGGACCTCCACAGCTTTGCTATGTCAGTTTGCTATTCCCAGCAGTAAAGTCACTTGTGAGTGATGCCCTGAAAAAGCTCCCTCTGGAACCAAGTACAGCAGACCATCTGCTCAGCAACATGGATCATTGTGTATACAGTTATACATTGGATGTATCCTTGAATTGGGATACTTGAAATGACAGCCCTTTCCTTGCAGCTTTGACATCCTTAGAAGTTTCAACGACTCCATTAAAGTTGCTGGAAGGTGGAAGTGGCCAGAAAACAGGACCAAAACTTATGCTATGCAGCTCATGCTTGCTGGAAAAAGTAGTTGTCAGAGACACTGTCACTGCAAACCTCAGTGCATGGTATAGTGTTTTGGATTGCTTTCCTTTAGGTCTGATGTGTGTGTATGTGTGTATATATGTATGTATATACACATATATGTATCCAAACTGATTTTTCCTCCATGTTATGAGGAAGAAAGCAGTTCTTTTTTTTCTCCCCCTCCAAGTAGCTTGCAGGTGTTTATTTGCTGCCTAGATAGGGCTATTTAAATGACCTGATAGATCTTAAAGTTTGCCTGTTCTGCTTTTCTCCTGTTTCTCCCTTTTTTTTTTAAATCTTGCTTTGTTCCTTTATTATTTTTATTAAAATACATTTTTCAGCCCACAGTATTTATTAAATCTTAAAGGAGGATGATGCATAAAAAGACAAGGTTTCATGAACCCATGATAAATGAGCTTCTCTCTTTTCTGGGTGGGGCTATGAGCTATAAGGATGAAGGCCTGATCTTCTGTGCTTTAAGAAATTTCATTTTTTATCTGTGCACTAGTCTTGGTTGTATTTGTCGCAGAGAACGAACTACTTTGCAATTTCAACCAAAATACATATCAAGTAAGCAGCCCATCTTCTGAGTCTTCTTTCTCTGTTACTGCAATAGTACTAAAATAAGTTTGTTAGTCACTAAAATCTTCAGGTACCTCAGCCTTGTTACCATCTCAGCCTTGTTACTCCAGCGTATTTCTTAATGGAAGGCTGAGGAGTGCAAAGACTGGGACAGAAAAAGATGCTCTTTCCCTCCCCACCCCCATTCAAGCTGTTCAGATTGTCATTTCATTTTCTGTATTTTTTAAGCAAAAGTGAAGTTTGCATTAAAAAAAAAAAGGCACCTGTTTTTGGAAAATAGTAAAAAACTTGTGTCTCTTCCTGGTGGTTTTTAATGTGGTAACTGCTGAAGTGCACCATCTCTATTACCACAGAACCTCATGTGTGGCTCTGTTCTGTGACATATACTCAGCCATTGTGGAAACATTTCCATGTTTTTTACCACGTAGTAGTTAAACATTTAGCTGAAGGTAAAGTTAGAAGTTTCTTTGTTAGAAATAATTTCTGTTTTAAGAATTTCAAACCTAAGTTCATACATTTTCTCTAGCTGAAGTAGGGCTCTCCTAGTGTTTATTGAATGTAATGGATCTTTTCAGAGAGTCTGTAATAAACCCAGTTGTTATGACAGGACAGTTCTGTTCCATTTAGTTGATAAGGTTAGCATTTGTTAATGTGTATGATTTTGTTTCTGTGGAAAGCCTTGTAATTAAAGCACTTTTTTTGAGTGACACAATGTCGTGCAAGTCTAACAGGGGCAGTTAATGTCTTTAAATTTGTCACTGGATTATTAAATAGACTCCAACGCAGTATTTTCTGTTATGTGTGTTGGAGATTTCTAAAGTTTTTCTCTGTCCGATATGATGTTTTATAAAAACTTTTCGAAAAGTGGGTTACAGGCTGATGCATGAACAGAGAATATTGAATGATTGTAGTCCAGCAAATAAGAATTCAGCTAGCTAATCTCACTTAGTATTGTTAGCAGTTATTTTTGCATCACTGAATACTTAAAAAAAAACCCTTTTAATTTTATACTTGTCATTATATGCAGTAATTTGCATTATTTATTCGAACAGTAAACCCTAAAGTCTGAGTGTTAGATTGTATAGAAGAATGAGTTTAGAGACAAAAAAATAATTATATGTTTTATTCTGCTGCTGTTTCATTTTGCCTGCCATTAAAGTACAAAAGTGTACATTGAAATCTTCTGTCCCATTGAGTGGCATTCTTGGATTTTTCAAATTTAGCTGTGAACATAGGTCAACTACTGTCAAGACTGAAAGAACGCAGACTGCAAATGAGTACAGACGAAGGAGTTACACGGTACATGCTAAAACAGGTGGTTTGGGAGACGAACAAAACATTCAATAGCGTAAAAGGTTGTTGCTTTGCATCACCAACTAGAACATCAAGTTTGCCATATGAAAATCTTACTAATATTGATATATTTTTACTGTTTAATTATTGGAATAAGAGTCTTCCCTTCTTTGCTAGGAAGTTGCTATGTTTCTTTTCTAGAATTTTACAAAGTTGAAATAATCAGAAGAGAGGTATTGTGAGTAGTGAGAGAAATTAAAAATTCATTAATTCTTGCTTGCATTTCTTTTGGGGAGTCGCTTGATTTCGATTGTGCAGAATGTCCCGCATGTGCTGTCTCCAAACAGGTTAAAGTCTTAGCACTGTTAAGAAGATTGCTCTAATATACTGTGTTTTTGTTTATAGGACCGTGAACTTCGACATAATAAAGTACTTGTACGATTTCTTGTGAAAACAAGCTTCACAGCCATATGGACACTGTGACAATGACTAAGGCAAGCTGTGTTCATCTCTCTCCTTAGCTGGCCAGAAAGAAGAGTATTTTGGCTCTTTTGGATTTGTCCAAACAGGTGCTGGCCCAGCATGGAACCTGATGAAAATACTCTGATTGGTCTGGGTGGATCTGAGCAGAGGACTATTTACCAGGGACCCTGGAGTATTTGGAAGCAATGTGTTAATTATAAACAGCAGGGTTTGAGCACAATCTGTTCTACTCTTAATGATGTTATCTTAACACTGAAATTGCCTGAAACCCATTTACTTAGGACTGCATTTTGCTCTATGAACTCTCCCCGGTGCTTTGAACATGGCAGCAGCCGTTGTTTGTATGCCCAGTCTTTTCACTTCCTCTCCACAGGAATCTTTGCAATTGCCTGCCAAAGCAGCTTTTCCTGAGGCCACCATTTTAGGAGAGTGGAGTAGCAAAGTATAATAAACATAAGAACATATTTAAAAATCAAGCTGGTACAAATTCTTCTTTCTCTTCAGTAGTATGTAGGCAGACTGTTACCCTGTTATATGGAGATCACGATGATAGGAAACTCCCAATTAGTCACCATACTGTCTTTTTCAGACCATTCATAAATGTTGACTATGAATCTATTTTTATGAAGCTCTGTTTTTAAAAAAAAATTGATTCCTGAAGTTCTATCCCTTTGTCAAACTTGAAATGTTTTATTTTTGCTTCAACACTTTAGAGGCCTTTTATGCTCATCCAGTTACACGAAGTGCTAATTATAGTGCTGTGTGGAATGAATGTACTTTTAAGATACACACCGTGTAATGGCTTTTGTAACAGCCTCTGTCCTGTAGAGGAGGATGGCACAGCTGCCTTTTCATCAGACAGGGAGAAATTCAACAGGTGACAGAGTTTGTGCAGCAGTTCCCAAAAAGAGGCGGAATAGTGAATAACCAATGTGGTATTGTAACATAAAACTTTATCCTTGGAAATACCTGATGGAATACACTAAAATTGCGGCTTACCGGTAGAAGATTCTCAACGTTTGGAGCTTTAAAATCCCTTAGTCCAGTTGGAGGTTATTGTCTTCATGAATCTGAAGATTTCTGTAACCCTCGTGAAAACTCCAGGTCCCACAGCCTATTACTCAGATGTTTTACTCTTCAGTGCTCAGTTTTGACTGTTTGACAGTAAAAGACCATGCCAGGTCCTAAGTTGAACATTATGGTTTATTTCAAGGAAAAATCGTCAGTCTTCCCCCCCTTGCTCTTGTATTAGAAATGGTCAAATATCCTGAACGTGTGTAGTCTTTACTTTTTTTTGTTTCTCTTTTTTTTCTTTCTTTATTTTTTTTAACATTTTCCTTTTTTGTAATTTTCTTTTATTTTTTTTCCCCAATTGTGGATGTGTAGCCGTACTTCTGGATTCAGACCCAAGTGACAAAAGCATCCTTCTGGCCAAGCTCTGGCTTCCTCCCTCAGGGGAGTGGGAAAGGGCAGCGATGAGTCATCTCCGTGATCTGTTTTCCTTCCTACCGCTGAGCTGGATCAAACCCTGCACCTGTCCATGAGGTGGCAACATTTGTCACACTTACTGAAGTGCTTGGATGTAAATACATAGCCCGTTTCAAAAATATTTACTACCTACTTTTGTTTTTACATATAAAAATGTCCATAATGTGAACTTTGGGCTGAATTTTTCAGTGCCTTTCTATCCTAGAGCTAGTGCTGGGCTGAGCTCAGCTCTTGTGGATCTCCTGTGTGACTGCCTAGGGCTGCAATCTGTAGTGGAAATAAGTTTTGAAGTATTCATATGTGAACTAGTCCATGTAAAACAATAGCTGTAGATGATAGGGATTTGTAATTTCTGATCTGGATTAGAATTTGATATATGAAATGTGATGGGACTGATAATGATTTGTTAAGTGCTACAATACTTGAGTCACAAACTTCATTTTGAGCAACCCCAGTCATTCCCACCAAATAGACCAGACCCTCAAAACTCTTCAACTCCAAATTTGGAGCACAAATTAGACATAAAATAAGGGTCCTAGAAATTAAGCAGTGAGAAAACTTGGTGCTGCTGATATTTTTTCAGTCTAATTTCTTCTATACTAGCCTTATGAGTATTGGTGATTATTTCCAGTGTAAATCTGAAGAATAAGGATACTAAGTTTGTGGAATGTAGTTAATTTGACTGAAATGAGGTCAACTAGAGAAGAAGCAGTAACTGAGGATCCATTAGACAGAATCACTCTCCTTACTTTGAAGGCACTTTTTTGACCTTTTGAAAGACTCCTATCAGTGAAATAAAATTTAAAGCTGAATCAGCAGAGTATGAGAATGAACAAGGTGACTGAAGTGCAGATGATTGATGTAGGCTATAACTATGCTGATGATGAATAGTAGGATCTATTCTGACAAACTAGAAATATTTCTATATAGCCATGTCAATGAGTTTATAAATTACTGCTGAGTTTCTTACTAGATACCTTAGCAATATTCTGTTCTGAGACCCCATTTTCATGGATGAGGTGTGGCCTCCTTTAGCCTCCCCTGGGCCAGGATTCCACCTGTCCTACAGGTGGTTTTAAGAACTGTGCAAACAAGGTAGAGCAAGACAGTTTAATCAGAAATCCTTCAGTACCTTAGGTGCTGCAGTATGTATTTCAAAAATACCAAATTTTTTTCATAATTCCAGAGTCACAAAGCATTATAATACTGTAAAAATTACAGACTTACGGTGCTTGTCTCCAGTGGCTGATCCAAACATTAACAGGAGCTGGAGCTTGTTCTTACAAGGAGAAGTAATGGAAAAAGAAATGCAGCTATCATCAGTTGTGGAGAGATTAGTGCCCTCGAATAGCTCTGACTTCATCAACAGCTGCATTTTCATGCACATAACATGGAGATTGTATTTTTTTAAAAGGCTTGCAAGGCTGCATCCACGTGTAATACAGTAGTTGATTCACTCTTTTTGGACAGTGATTTGTCTTACTCTGGTTCTCACAGAACCTGCTGCTTCTACTGTAACAATTCCTGCAGCTATTGACTCTCTTTTGGGGTGAGTTTAAAAAATACATTGTTTATTTCAGTACCTTCTGAGTTCCGATGCTTCTATACACCATGTAAAAATACATTCATTCTTGCCATTGGTGAAATTTTTCCAGTATCCACCAAGTACCATTTTGACAAGACCATTCAGGCACTGTTTTCCTCTCATAACTGGAACAGCCAGCCATGCCAGGAGAATAGCGTGGAGGACAGGATTTCCAGCAGGAGATACTACATGTCTGTGACCTGTGAGCAAAATGTACCCAATTAGGTATCTCAGGAGTTCCCTCTGCACTTGTACTGGCAGAGATGGCAGGGAAGAGTGAGGAATGGCAGGTTCTTGAGGGCTGCCTGGAGCTCGGCATACTGTGTGTTCTGGTCAGCCCAGACAGTTGAGGAACAGAAGATTTACTGCATCTGGAAGTGAATCCTACTGGAGGTGAAGTAACTTCTCCACTTTTCCCAATGACAGAATGGCATAACTTAGAAAAGAGCCTTATCATTGCTGGTAAATATGCATTGGGATAAAGATACAGCTTGATTAGCAAGTCTAATCGTAGACAATACAAAATTTTTATGTGTTTATAGATACTGGAATGGCTCCACTAGAAAATTGAACGGGAGATTAATAGCAAAAACTGTAGTTTTTATCTCAGCTTCCCTGTGACATCTTTTTCTATGAACAGCCTGATGCAAATAAACCGTACAATACTCAGAGAAGGGTAACTTCTTGATTCTTTATTTTTGTGCATGTTTATTTAAACCATTTACAGAATAAATCTGAAAACAACACAGAAATTGTTTGTGTGTGCCAGCAGAGTTGAAACTGCAGAAATACAATCCTTATTATGACCGTATTCATGTTTTCCTGAAAACTTGTCTTTAAAAAGCCACAGCTCAATGGCAGTGTCTGTGCAATCAAAAAATTGAAAAATATCATACTGCTTTGTTACTGGACATTAGCAATATATCAGCCACATATTTAGATAACCAAGTATCCACCCGGGTGTCTGATATCAAGAAGCTCAGAAGTATGGTGTTAAAGTAAGGCCAACACTGTCAAGCAGCCCATGGATGGAGGTGTTTCCACGCTGTTGAACAAGTGAATGTCTGACTGCGAGCAGGGAGTCTTAAAGAGAGAACATATGTACAAAGTACCACAGGTAGACTTAATGTTTGAAGTGTTCTAGTGTGTTGTACTTAGAGCACCTCTCCTTCTGCCAGTGACCAATACTCCGTTTTTCTAAAGCAGCAGAAGTATCCCTAACTCTTTCTTTCATTTGGTTCAAACTACATTTGGTAGTAAATAATTTCCACTAGCGTGTTGCAGTTGCCAGAAAGGATTTGTTATACAGCTCTTCCAAGGGAGTTAGCACCACCAGGCAGCAAAGTACTGAAAGAAAGTACATGTTCACTGCCTACCGTTTGGGTAGGCAGCTGGGCAACTCCGGTAGGGAAAGAGGCTGGGCTTTCCTTTGAGATGAAGTTGTGGATGAACTTGCCCTTTTGACACCTTTGATGTTTTGAAGTATCCAGAACTCTACCAGACTTCCGTGTTCCTCTCTGTCTCTTCCTGTACCCTCCCACTGCAATTCTGTGTTATTTTTTGAAATGGTTCTTGCAGAGATCTGCACCAGAAGCACAGCCAGCTTGACATCCCCCAGGGGATCTACCACAAGTGAGCAGAGCAGGAAGGCTGCTGTGGGCTGTCTGTCCTCCCGTGGTGCAGGTGTGCATTGTTCAACTAACCTGTTGTCACATACTGCCTTCTGTCCTGCCAGGACTTGTTTGGATATTTGGAGTGGGGTCTGTTGTGTACGTGAGGGCAGGTGTTCAGCTTCAGCAAGGTCCTTTTCCAGAACGTGGTACATTATGTTGAACCATGAATGCTGTATTGTCGTCTTGTACTTGGTGTTCGTATTTCATATTTGTTCAATTTTGGTGAAATGCTGATGAAAAGCCCATGTCAGTGTCAGACTGATGTAGTAAATGTGATTTTTCTTAAGCAGCATAGCAAAGGTGCAGCTTTCTCTAAATTCATTTAGCACATATGTTCCATCTTCCTGGCACATACAGATTTTCTACAGAACAGGATTTCTAATATGCAAATAGTTTCTTTTCTGCATTTGATTCTTGTTCAGGGAAATATGTGCTGCACATTATTTCATGTACTTTGTTCAGATAGTCGAGTTCAGAGGAATAAAACAGGGTTGGGAGGGCTGGGAAACAGAACTTTGCTATCAGGCTTTCCAGGAGCCTTTGCATTGGTAGTTCAGCAGCTGAGCACTTCCTGCGTCTTCACGTAGGTAATGAGGGTTTTCACATAGGCACCCCCTAAATCCCGAGTCATAGAACAGTTGTGAAGAGAGAATAGCCAAGAGTAACGTAAATAACCTCTCATTAGGACAACCTTGCCAGATGAAGGGAGCATGTCTCTACAAAATCCAGCAAAAGAAGAACGTACCCAAGAGACGGTGATGGAGAGCAAAGTTGTTTACCGCTCTGACGGCAAAAGCCTTGATTATATTCTTGCTGTTTGCATTGATTCTCTTTAGTTAAAGAGTTTTTACAGTATTTATGATGGTGCTGTTTCTCCTTCTACCCCATTTCCATCAGTACAATCCCAGCTGCTGTTTTTTCTTCCTCTGCTATTGCACCAGTGCACTAAGAGTTCCCACCTGTGCCAGTAGTTTGTGTGGGGAAGTGAGTGCCCTGCTCTGTGATGCTGCCCTGGATGCCGGCCCTGGTGTTGCCATCCCAGGGCAACTCAACATCTCAGGCTTGGGATGGCAACAGCAGAGAGTGGTTGTTTCATCTTGCAGGGTGTAGGAACTTCAGCAACAACCCTGAAAAAGAAAGACGTGATGTGAATAAGCAAAAACATCTACGAGGGAGGCAAATTATGTTATTCGTGTGCAATTACAGCAGTTCCTGAATTCCAGCTGCATGGCTGAATGAATACCCATCCCATTTCCTCACATTTACATTTTCTATGCTGTTTTTGATTATTTCTTAAGGATGCAAATCATTAGAAACAACAAATAGCTGGGAGTTCTGCTCAAACTTCTGGGAACAGTGTCATGTTGAGATTTGGGAATTTCAGAAAAAATGAGAAGAACAACCAAAGACAAGTACACGATTTCTCCAGTGATGTAAACAAACCTGTAGCTCCTGCCTCCCGGGGAGGGGAGCTTCCTCTCTGTCAGCATGGGCTCTTTCACTTGACTGAGCCTGGGGTTGGGGCATGTGCAGGAACCTTAAATAGCTTCTTCAGTGCTGCTCTTCACTTCAAGCAAAGATAGAACATGTCTGGAGCTATCTGTACAGAGATATGTTTATGTATCCTGAGTGTGTTGCTTTTTAATGGCTTAGAATCCTTTACAAAAATCTTACCTAATGGCAAGAGTGCAGGAGGGGTTTTTTTGGTTGATTATAGGAAAAGCAAATATGATAGTTGTGCAAAAGTAGTCACAGTTACTTTCTGCAAAGTAATTTGTCCTCAGCAGTACCTCTGTTGTTCACCATCCACAGTTTCTCCTTTTAAGTCAGACTGCCAAAGAGACTGAAGCCGATCCCTCTGATTCATTTGGGATGTATTTGCAGAAATAAATAATCTCGTTCCTAAAATACAAAGTAGGGAAGCAGGGGATTAGACTGAAAATTCAAACTGCTCTGTATTGGGTAGCCTTCACACTACGGGAGTCGGAAATCCTGATTTCAGAATGCTACATAAATATGTGGCTGGTTTATATTTTCCTCAGATGGTACAACTTCACGAATTTTAGGTGTGGAAGGCAATTAAATGTGTGACCATGTACAGCTGTTTTCCATCGTTAGCTAAAGAATAGCTCATCCATCAGAAAAGACAGGCACTGTCTTTGCATGTTCACAGCCAAAGAGATATGGAGATAGTGGAGGAAGTCAGGTGATGTTGCTGTTTCCTTCTCCATTTCCCTTTCTGGGAAAGCGAGGATGGTGAAAGAGCACAGTAAGATCATGAATATCAAATGATACTCTCAGTAAGAGATGGATCACCACAGATTTCTGATGATCTAAGGTCTGTGACTACAGGCTGCCTTTAGAGCAGCTGTTGGATTCTCTTTGGGGATGTCATCTTTGATGCTCCTCAAAATACTGAACCAGTCGGAGGAGAGGGAGAGAGGACACCTTTTCCTGCCTTTGTGCCAAGATGCTGCTGTTGCCCTTCTCAGCTGAGAAGGACGAGAAGTTTGGAGCAGAAGACCTGGGCACACATGTTTGGGCACAGAGATCTAGAATGGTTGCATGGATCACTGTGTGGAACAGATCTACTCCTCATTCAGCTTGTTTAAATCACAGAAGAGAACCAGTCTCAACAGGGATTGGGATAATCCTTTTTACTGTTTGTGTCAAACAGTCCTCACTCGTTAAAAACTGGAATTTCTTTTTGCGTGAAACAAGTAAGCCAGCGTAGGCTGCTTACCCAGTTCCAGCTCTGGCTGCTGAGAAAATCATTCTTTTATTTTTAGCAGGTTACGGAACATCATTTTTATGCTAACCTTTTTTCCTTTTGAATTCTTTTCTACAGATGCCTTCCAGAAATCTTTGGATGTTCGATATGTTACTATAGATATATAGTAAAATTTTGACAGCTTTCTTACCGCTCAAAACCTGCGGTTCCCTGCAGAGACCTTTTCTTCACTGTAGCCTTATTGCCAAGTTGTCAGAGCATTAATTAAACTAGAAGAATAAGGCATTGCATGTCATTTCCTATACTGGATGCCTTCATGTCAGGGACATATCTCCATGGTAAGAACCTGTATATAAACAAAAAATAAGCCTGGCAACAGTGCAAAAGCTCATGCAGACTTTTAAGTGAGAAACATGGCAAAAGAAAATACAGAATATAAAGCAAAGTATTTCTAGGGAAAATGAAGAGCGCTGAATACTGCAGTCATTAGGAACAAATGTGATGATTTTGTCTGGCTGCTTGGAGTATTTCAATGCTACTTTTAATCTCCGTATTTTAGGTATTTATTGGTTCAAATCTAAAAAGGTTTCTTATTCTAAACCCCCCTCATTTATTAGAGGTAGACTTAATGTTCCGTGGTGGGATTATGGATTCTCTGTACAAGCTCATGAAATGATATATAGTAAAACTTTATTCTGTATAAACTGCTAGTAATTTGCATACTTTTCATTTTGCTGCGTGGATCAAAATGTCTTCATATACTATACATCACCTCTCAATTTGATGTGCGTTTATTCTGCTGTTTAGAAGCCAAAAAATACAGCACACATGTTGATGTTTTTCCTGCAATAAAATGAGTAGACAACACTCAAACTATAATTGCAATCCACTGTTTGCTAACCCTGCAGGCAGAGCCACGGCACTACAGAAAAAGGAGTATTTTTCAATTTTTTTCTCACGTTTTCAGGGCTGTGGGTTTTTGTGACTCTTCACAAAATAAATTTGATCATTTTCTGCCAAACTGAAAGAAAAAAAATACATATTTTCTAGAGCTGAAAGGAAAAAATTGTGCTTTAGGGATTACAAGATGAAGGGGATAAAACTGTCTGAAGGATAAAATTGCCATGGGTACACAGGGGTCTTCCCTTTCTTCTTGCCGTGTATGGAGCACTTCCTGAGGGATTACATACAAAGACTCTCCATGACAGGGAACACTGCAACTGTTTGTACCTGGCTGTGCCACTGAGGCTTGGGGCAAGCGGAGGGACATCCATCACTTGGTCATGGGCCTGGCCAAGAGCGCAGGAGTGAAAACTTCTGTGCCACTGGAAAAGGAGCCGGAGAGCACTGGTTGTGTCTTCCTTCTCAGCCAAACACAAGGGCACTGGCAGTCTCTCAGCACGTTATTTGAAACATTTTCAAGCTTGAAAAGTCCTTGCTGTTGTGAGGACGCTCGATTAGCTCCATGCATGTGCTTCTGGGCTGAAGCTGTGTGGCTGCTCTCCATAGCAGCCTTCACTCCTCCTCCAGGAGCTCCATGTCCAAGGTGGGCAGTGTGGACAGAGGTTTTGGTGTCTCTGGGGTGACTGTATTGTTGTAGATAGGTAGATGGAGTGGCTGTAGCAGCATATGTAGTGTGTTCCTCTTGGTGTCTTCATAGAATCACAGAATATACTGAGTTGTAAGGGACCCATCAGGATCATTGAGTCCAACTCCCAGCCCTGCACAGGACACCCCAAGAGTCCCACCATGTGCCTGAGAGCATTTTCCAGACACTTCTTGAACTCTGTCAAGCTTGGTGCTGTGACCACTTTCCTGGGGAGCCTCTTTCAGTGCCCGACCACCCTCTCTGGTGAAAAGCTTTTTCCTATTAGCCAGTCTAAACCTCCCCTGACACAACTTCAGGCCATTCCCTTGGGTTCTGTCACTGGTCACCAGAGTGAAGAGATCAGTGTCTGCCCCTCCTCTTCCCCTCATGAGGAAGTTGTAATTGCAGTGAGGTCTCCCCTCAGTCTCCTCCAGGCTGAACAGACCAAGTGACCTCAGCTGCTCCTCATACGGCTTCCCCTTCTTGCCTGATTGTCACTGGTATTCTGGGTGCACGTGCAGCAGCACAGCATGGGTGCCAGTCTTGGAGTTACACTTCAGGAGAGCAGTTTCACACGTGTGCTACTTCGATCCTTCACAAACCCTTCCCAATAAATCCTGTAAGACGCCTGGCTGGCTGTTTGCTGGGGAGTCAGTGTCCAGGTGTTTTACATCTCAGGCAGCCTATAGAGCTATACCTGTGAGTCCAACTGACTCGAGCATGTCCTGAGGATTTGGGGCCAGCCCCGCAGGGGTGGGTGAGAAGTCTCCTCCTGGGCACTCCAGGCACACCCAGGGGAAGTTAAAGTTCTGCGGTGCTGGGCCCCCTCTCAAGTGTCAGAGTGATGCCATGAGCCTCCTGCTTAGAAGAGGCAGATTGTCAGCACAGCTTCTGCCACAGGGCGAGTTTCTCCCTGCCTGCCCCCGGTGCTGTGTCTGCCAGCAGGATGCACAGGGGCTTGTGTTCCTCTGCACAGAGCTCACCTCCACTCGAGGTCAGGGACAGCACTGAGGTATGTCCCATGACCTCTGCGAGGTTCAATGTCCTCCCTAGCTCCTTCCCTGCCATCCTCTCTGCTAAAGCATCCTCACCACTACTCAAGCACTTGGATTCCTCCTCTTCAAAAAACAGTCTTTAAAAATTATTCTTTAAAATTTTCTGGTAAATAGACTTAATTCCCTGAGAGAGGAACACTTTAGATTGCTTAGCTGTGTGTATCTTTTATTCATGAGCAGCATACGCCATACATTCACCCCCTCACTCAAGTCTCAAGCATTATTTCAGGCAGAAGAAAGCACATCTTTAGCATTGTAGGCTTTTGAACAATCTGCAAATGTGTAATGAAGTGGCAACACGTCTCAGAGGCAATAACCTGCTGAAACATTACAAGCCTTTATAGTCAGTGGGCATTTTAAAGCCCTAACTTGTAACCAACAGAACTTTGTTATTAAATGATTAGTTTTATGTACACAGAACTTTTCTCCTTCTCCCTCTGTGTATCGGAGTGAATCCTAAATGATAAACTGCGTCAGTCTCCTTTTTCTCATAAACTGCTTGGCTTGTAACTCACAAGGTCCTTAACATAATTTTCTCCAGTACATCCAGTAATTCCCTTTCCCTTTCTTTTCTGGATGTCCCAAGGAGAGGCACGTAAGAGTTCTTAAATCTAGTGCAGACTTATAACCTGCTGTTTCCTCTCTCAGATCTATTTTTTAAAACACAGGTGAAGTAGAAAGCCTGGGGAGTGCAAAGGTTGGTCTCTTCAATTAATTTAACCCGTGTCTTTGTGAAAAAGTAAAGCACAGATGAGAAGTCTTTAGGAAAACCTGCTGCTTCAGTCTAACTTCCTGGGGTTGGCTACTAAGCGTATTTGGTTATCAGGAGGATTAGTTCATTGTTGCTGAAATTTTAGCTTTGATCTCTCATTATAAGTTTTTTAAATTCTGAGGATTAATTGCATTTGAGGGGAAGATCCAAAGGATTTTTCTGACTCCAGTGGGTTTTGAAGGAGGCCACCTGAGGTAAATGATAGGAGAGCCCACCTCTGCATCTTGATCCCTGGAAATGGAATTGGCCTTTTCACAGCTCAATTAGGGATCATTTTATATAAATATATCTCAGTGTTCAACCCCAATCTCCTTTGCGTGCCCTGGTGCAGTTGGGCTGTGAATACCATGGTCTCTTATCAGCAAAAGGAGACAAGATATTTGCTCAGATGTTCAGGGTCGACGGCCCAGTGGAGATGGCCCCAGCTGAGGCTCTGTCTGGGGCCGATTGAAAAGCTTGGACCAGCTGTGTGGAGCTGAGCAAAGCTTTCTGCTTGTCACCTTAGGTACTCGGCTGCTAACACTCCAAATTTTGCATTTAGCAGTACTTCATTGCTGTATGGATTTTGAAGGTGGTGTTTCTCTTACAGCTGAAGTTTTTCCATCAAGGATAAGGCAGCCTGTGCCCAGCAAATGCAGTTTTTACTCCTGCTGGGGAAGGAACACAAGAGAAGAGCTCATATGAAAGCTACTAAATACGCAATACCAGCTCCCGTGGGCACCCACAGACTCAGCACCCCTGATCCTCATGGGCTGTGTGAGGCTGGAGAGCAGAGCCCCAGCTGAGTATCTCCAAGCCTTCCCCATTCCCCAGTGTAAAAGGGTTTAATCCCACAAGGCTCGGTGAGTTATCCCCCTCTGTCAATGGGTCTGGTCCCATCTCCCCCCAGCCCTGTGCCCTGTACTCCTGCTGTTTGCTCTGTGCCAGTGCTGATCTCGCCCCACTGAGACGCTAACTCAGCCAAAAACTGGAAAGCTTTCTGCCGTGTCTCGGGGGTGGCTGAGAAGGGGCAGGGAAGGGTGTGCTTTGCTAGCCACAAGCCGTTAGGATCAGCTCAGCCGCCCCCAAAACCAAACCTTAAATATATACAGCCCCTACTGTTTCCCTGTACCTGGATGTTCCTTGCCCTTGGCCAGTGGCATAGCTTGGGCACTTCTAGCCGGCGGCTATAGATGGAGATTATGATGTTCAAAAATACTATTTAGAATTAATTATCCCCTTAGTTTTCCAAAGGGGGACTCTGTATTCACGTTTGGGGTATCTTCTTGAGGAGTTTTGGACAAGCATGTGCCCACATGCTGTACATACGAGACTGCTAAACAGACACCACCAAAGCTGTTAAACCTGCCCTTTTCATGAACTTTAAATTCATTGGCAACTTTTTTTTTTAAATCACACTCTAATCTTTCAGAGAACAGAGCCTCTGCTTAGGATGCGGTTCCAAGGAGAACCAGCCACCATACAAGGTGTCCTCTTGATTTACAGCTACAGCAGCCTGAATTTCATATAACATGATAATATCCTATAAAGTCTCAGAGCTCTACACTGAGTCCTGCACAGATAACCGGTTGAGCAGTATGCGAAGACAGGACGTGATAATAATGTCTTCAGCATGAAACGATGCTATTTGGGATACCATACTTCTTGGATGTGGGAGCAGTAATCCTATTATCAGTCATCAACAATCAACGACACCATTGTACATATCCATTTGCTGGAGGTGATACAGAGAAGCTATTAGGAAGCAGCCTAGCCAGCATGCTGAGGTTTCACCTGCTATTTCCTTGCAGATTTTCTCTGCACATCTCTGCCCATCTACAGATTTTTATTTTTTTTTTATCGCTGTAAGTAAGAGGATATTTACTTCACTGGTTGTTATTTCAAGCCACCAGTTGTATTTCAGCATTGATTCGGGGAATTCTGTTCCAGGTCTTGGGGCTGTCTCCCATGGCATTCTCCTCCAAGAGACTCTCCAGGTGCAGAAAGCGGGACGGTTTGTGGATACATTAATGTCTGCACCTACAGGGATGGGTAACAAAGAATAGCAGTGAAATCTGCCATAAATTACCTGAGAGATCTCAAGAAAGGTAGACAGGTAACAGCCAAGTGACAGTGCCAAGCAAACAGATGAGTTTTCATCATCTTCATGCCTAGCCCATCCTTTCCAGCTATGGCATATTTTTTGATTACACTATGTTATTTTACAACTAGTATGAAATATTTAGGGCTTTAAATTTACATAGTCATGAGACACGCTACTTTGCAGTACATCTTACAATTCAAATACAGGAGCTGGATAATTACATACTTCCACAAACTTTTATTAGTGGAGAAAACATAATTTTATTCCGGCACATTGTTGGAAATTGTTTCTATAATGAAATCATAGGGAAAATTTCTTTAATTAAGTAGAAGTGTAAATGAACAAATTAGGTTATCCCTCTTTAGACTTCATGTGCTGGGGTTGCAGCTGTGCTTAGACTGGCTATTTGCCTTTCTGTGCTTCAGGCAACTCAGTGTAGCAGAGCAGACTGAGATGGAAGATGTCAGTGCTGCTGCTCACTACTCTGCCCATCAGGTGCAGTTTTATGCACACCCAATTGCTTTGGTCCTCTGTTAGCAACGTTAAGGAACTGCTGCCCACTGCCGAGATACAGCTGCTCATTGCCCTCACTGCATTTCTTGACCATCTACAGGGCTCATAACTGTCCACAGTCCAAGGCACAGGAAGCACTTCACGGGCACAGCCTCGCCCTGTGAGTAGGAAGGTTCCCATTTACTTTTCTCCCGAGGATGAGTTATTACACTGCAAGATGAGACTTCCCTGTGACAGACAGGCTGGGGCACCTCTGCAGGAGGGTCCCTTCCCATCCGCGCCTCTGATGCTGGGTGCTTTTGACCCCTGTTTGCAGTCAGAGGTTCACCTGAACTCACCCAAATTCACTTCTCCTGTATTTTCTTTCCTCCCTAACTGCTCATTTTCCCCAAATTTCCCTACCTTCACATGTGTACAGTTAAAAACCTCCAGCACCTAACTCTGGTCAGGGAAGATGTTTTTGGGTGAACGTCTAAGACGTGTACTAGTGACCATCCCACAGGTTCCCACCTCTTGCACTGGGAACTTTCTCGTGCGGGAAGGGATGTGGCAAAGGGAGGTGGACAGTGTTTGTCCAGTGTGAAGCTGTCCTCAGAGAAGACCACAGAGGAAAGAGGCTTAGACAGTCTTCCCATGGCTAAAGGGAGAGGTGGAAACAATATTTCCAGTGAGAGAGAGGTCCTGCTGCATTTCTACAGTGCACATTTTTAGCCTTTTATGCATCCGTTCTTTACTCTTAGCAAGAAAAGGTGGCCGTGGTCACCTTTTCTTGCTAATCAGTAGCACAGATGTCAGTGAATTGCTTTCTCCTTTGGGAGATGAACATTTCACACTCCTCTTGGCTGGGAATCACAGGAGGCCCTGCAGCTCCTTGCACAGCACCCCATGCCAGCACCTTTACTACGGGCTGGTTTACTTTGCTAAACCTTGCACTGGACACCTTCCATGTTGACACAAGGAATTCCTATGGAGAATGGCATTTTTGTAAAATCAACTGTTACCAATCGTTTAAAAACACACATGGGATCAAAGTTCTGTTTATCCCAGGTTTAATAATTACCTTAGCAATGCAAAGCTGAGCCCAGTGGCACAATAAAACTTCCTCTCCAGTTTGACATCTTGTAGGTTGATTTTGACTCTTGACTTCACTCACTGTTTACAAATATTGGCCTGGGAGGTCCTTGTAGATCAAAATAAATTACGTTATCAGGAAAGTGAAAATGCATGAACCCTACAAAACTGGCCCTAATCTGATGAAAATACCCTCTAAATTAAACAGGTGGTGGAGCTAAGCATCTTCTCCAGGCTTTTGCTCCCCTGTGATCTATCGAGGCACAGATTTACATTTATTGGAGCCTAAGCATTCTTTATGGTACAGTTTTTAAATGCGACCTACAGAGCACTAACAAGAGGTGAAACCAGGGTCACCCTTTAACTCACGGATCAATAAATCTTTTCCATCCTTGAACTGTAATGTCAAATGCCATTGCCTAAAAATTCCTCAACCAACACACCGATCTATATCCATTACAGCTATATTCTCATTTTAGGGTACGAAGAGCGTGCACATGCTCTCAGCTACACCTCACAGCTGTTTGTGCAAGTTCTTTTACTTGCAGGTTAATGCATATTCTAGTTTCAACATCTATGAATAAGTAAATATGTTCTGATTCATTTTAAACATCCGTAAGTTTCACATTGACAATGCAGTAATTATTCTCCAACTCTTCCATTTCTTAATAAGAATAAAACCTTTGCCTAAACTCCATATTCACAGTGACAACACAACGTTAACATCTTTGTAATTCAGATAAGCGAGATCTTCTTTAAGAAATTCAGGGGGAAAATATGCAACCTGACAGAACAGCGTGAAGCTTCCACATGAGAACCCTAGAAGGAAGTGTCTACATATTTCGGAGTAAAATCAAAGGAAGCCATTAAAAAAGAGCACATTGTCTAAAATGTGTTGAAATGAGACATGTATTTATTCTCTCCCTGAGGTAAAAACCTGTACAACTTTGGGTTAACAATCCATAAATTATCAAGTCGTTTCTCACTTGTGGAATAAATAGCATCCAAGAGTGTCTGCATCCACACATCAGCTGAAGCTGGAGAAAGCTAAATTTACAAAACATTGAATCGGGAGGTACGTGAGACTCAGTAAATAGCACAAAATCGAGTGACTACAACAAGGAATATTACAACTAATCATCGGGTTTTCAACTTTTCAAGAAGTTCCTGCTGCAGTTCATGGGGTGCTCAGGACCCCTCTGCAGAGCTTGGCAGAAGAGCAAGCAAAACCAGGGAGGGAGGTAGAGGATGGAGGAGCCAAACAGACTGACAAGATCCAGGCTGGGCAGCAGCTCTTGGTTCGACCATGTTTAGGGATGGTATTTTGGGGCCACTGAGTGAAGTGGAGAGGGTCACAGGTGGATGATGTTATCTGAATTCCTGGCTGAACTGTGCCTTTCCCTCCCAAAGCCTACCCCCATCCTGGTGGCTGTCCCGTCTGGATGTAGGTCAGTACTCAGAAAGGATCAGCAAAGCTGGAGTTCTCCTGCCTGCTCCACGAGTCAGTGGTGAGGAGGGTGCCCACCTGCTGCAGAGTCTCAGGCTTAGAAGCCTTGATGGTAAAAGCACAGACCAAAGTGTTTCAGCACAGGGCGTCCAGGAGCTTCAGCCCTCATCCCTTCCAGGTCCTGCCCCCTCTGGGGACATTGCTTGAGCAAAGATTCCTGTGTTGAAATGAGCACTCTGTCACCCAGCCTGCAGAGCACAGAGGAAAGGGCTTGTGACTCCCGCGGTGCTGGAGTCCATGTTCAAATGGCAGGTCAGAGCACCTCACAGGAGGCTTCTGGCTCCTGCAAAAGCCTGGCCCAGCCTGGTGGTGGTCCACCAGGAGCAGTGGACTGGAGTGCCCTGGAGCAGGACTGAGATGCTGCCTGGATAGACCCCAGACATGGGAGTGCTCTGACGGCACAGCTGGAGCATCACGAGTGGATCAGCCCTGAATTTCAGAGCATGTCAGCAGTTACCTTCTGCCTTCTGATTAATGAACTCCTGGTCTCACTGCATAGTTTTAGGGGCAGGTATCCAGAGGCTGGATCACACGGTGTGTCCTTCTGGTACTGAAGAAGTGCCCGTGTTGGCAGACTCTGGAGGAACCACGAGTGATTTGCCTGTGGAGGATTAAGCTGGACCTCACGCTGCAGCACTCACAGGGTCAGTGCTGGGCCTCCGAGGAGACATGAACTGGGCCAAGAGCATCAGTGCCAGAGATGAACACGAGTAAACACAGGCAAACAAATTACAGAGGGGAACAAGAAACCGACAAAGATGAATGTGGCAAATGAAATGTAAGCGTGTTAATGCGGGTCAGACAAAGACTTAAAAAATCTTGTACTCAGGATATTAAAATTGCACTCCCTGGTGTGTACCTACCTGCACCTCTCTTCTAAACATTATTTCTGCTACATTTACCTTGAATTAAGAAAGAGGTTTTTCATCTTCGAAGCAGTCAGACCTGCAATTACACCGACCCAAGTTTTGCATGAGGTAATATTTTTTCCTGCCTTAAACACAATTTGTACTCAAAATGAACTTGTTAAATAGTCTGTCATCTCGCATTTCCTTCTGTAAAGAGCAGACAACACCTGAATAGTTAATGAACTGCAGTGCAGTTTAATCAGAGTGGGAAAAATACTATTTCAAACAAAGAACAAAGTCATCCCCTCCAGTTTCTCCCACTGCCTCCAGCTCCCTGCACTAGTCGCTGCATTGCCAAGTCACCCTGCACACGATGTCCTTTGAGCATGTCCTGAGCCGATTGGCCTGAGCCCCAAAGGCTGCACACACATTTTGGGAGCTGATGGTCCCCATCACCTAGCCTCACAAGCAGCTGTTTAGGCCGAGGTGAGGTGAAAATGCTGAGGCAGTGTGCCCCAAGTCATGGACCAGCAACCCCAGCCCTGTTCAGGATGTGCAGTCCCAACGTTTCAGCCTACGCAGGGGCTTAAAAGGGCTGGATGCCTTATTCGCCCAGTGAGTAATTTACTACGACACGTTCATACCAGTATACAAGAGCATTGATGTGCCTCCAGTCGTAGTGCTGAGCCCAGAAATTTTGCTCAGAAGAGTCATAACCCGCAGTAGGAAACAGCTCTGGAGCTGTACACTGGAGTGCATGTCGCAGAGCTGTGCCAAATGTGATATTACCAAAATAGCTTTTGTTCCGATACATTGGGCACATAGAACGAAAAATATTACCTATTGTCTGGGTTGTAAGTTCCCCTTTGTATAAAATATGAATAACATTTCTTAACTGCGTTTGTGAAATGCTTTGTCCCTGGGCACAGAATCTTTACACGGCCACAGCATCACCATTATTTATGACTTTCCTTAAGCACCGGGAGTTATGAAGATGTACTTTTACTTTGATCCTTCACAGACCCAGTAGCCTGCAGGAAGAATACAATTCATCAATGGTTTTGTTATGTGTGTCAGTGTAACGGAGGGCAGGAATGAGATACAGCATTCCTCTGCCACCTGGGAGCATCCGCTACCCAGCAGCATGAAGGCAGATGGGTAACATCCTCTCAGCAGGTGAACTGCGTGAAAACACAAAGAAATAAAGTGGTGATTGTGGCTGGGAAGTGGCCGTTAAGGAAATTTAATTCAGCTGACTGTGATGAGTAAAGACGCCATCAATAGTTCCCGCTACTGGCCAGTGAGTTATTGGATACGTGGTTTCCACCATCTAACTCCCTTAGCACATTGCTATATTAAATCTTTTGTTGCTTTTGTTGTTTTATCCCTGAAGAATATGAGAAAGGTGAATTGCTGACTTTCCACAGCTTGCTTCAGCTGCAAATGGAGCTTCAGCTCCTCAGGGCTTCGGCTCATGGGCAGTGAAGCAAGCAGCAGCGGCGGGTGAAGATGGAGCTGTCTCCCACCTGCCTGCCAGAGGTTACTGCTGCTCTAATGGTGTCAGCAGCAGAAAATATCTGCCCAAGTCAGCTCAAGCTGGGGCATAAGGGTGGAGCAGCAGAGATGTAGGTGCTGAATCAGCTCTGTTTGGGAGAACAGAGGGATGTTAGCAGCAGCATAGGGGCAGGGCAGGGCAGGGGCCACTGCAGGACTTGTTTAAGCAGCTATGCCAAAGCCCACAAGAACATTTTGCGCTTCTTTCCCCAGGATTATGTTTTGTTGGCCAATAATCTTCAAAAGAGGGAGAAACTCAATATTGTAACCTTGCTATTACCCACGTGAAAGGTCACATCTTTCTGAGCCTGATGTTAACTTCATTAGTTATAGGGCTGGGCTTTAGTAAGCACAACATAGTACTGAATAAAACAGATGCATCTTGCTTAAAACTCACTATTGTACTCAAAAGAACTAAAAATGCAAACACTGAATGAAAATAGCACAAGGAGTAGCGGGAGTAAACTGCAGTCCCTCTGGTTCAGTCCTTGCATTTTTGGTGTGGGGAGAAGAAAATATAATAGACAATAGGGTGCCCTGGGACAGAATAACACAGCCAGGCAGGGTCCCCATGACTCATACCCAGAAGATCTTTCCTCAGGAGTGGGAGTTGTAATGATCCACAACAAACTATTGTAACCCGCTAAATGTCGCAAGTGTCTCTGAAGCCACATTAACTTCCCGCAGCGATGATTTTTCTAAATACGTGACATCGTGCTTTGTTCTGCTCCCTGCCAAACACATTTAAAGGCACTACCTTGACTCCCCTTTGAGAGGTCTGTCTGAACCACTCATTTCTCTTTCTCTCTCCCTCATCCCCCTCCCCAGCACTGGGCGATGCTCTCTTCACTTCCAGGAGAAATGACAGCAGCATTCTGCTTCTTGGAACAATGTTCTGGTTTATCTCCAGGAGTCAACAGTAGGTGGTTTACTTTCTGGCATTTCTGTCTCTTTTTTGTTACTTTTCTAGGCCATTTGCCAAAGGAAAAAAAAAAACCAAAACCCAAAAAACTGAATACTATGCTTTGCATTTCTACATCTTCTTCCATTCAAGGCTTCTCAAATATTTGACAAACACCCTTTACTTTTGAGCCAGGCTGCTGGCAGGTGGATGCAACCGCTCTGGCTTCACCAAGGAAATGCTTCCCTGGGCCACTCCCTGGGTGGGACATGGGTGTTCAGCTGCAGGAGAGCTGCAGATGTGCAGCCGTAACAGAGCAAAGGCAGCTGGAGGCTGAGATGAGTTTTCTCCTCCTCCTGCAAACCAAAGCTGTGTTCATTTCACACTTGGACACAGTGGTGGTGGTACCTCTGCAGTAAAAATCCCATTGGGAGTGTCCAGGTCAGATGGCCATTGGACTCCCTCCCAGCCCTGGGTGCCGTGGCCGGTCACTCGATGAGGAGGGTGGCAGAGTGGACAGGCAGAGCTGGTCACAGAGCAGAGACCACCGGCAGCTCTGGGACAGGGCCGCTTGTGCAGCTGCACTTGCAGCAGTGTGGGAGTGACACCCATGCCTGGAAACACAGGATTTCCAGATCTGCGGTGGGGAATTAAGCCTGTGTGTACAGCTAATAAAGATAACTCCTTTCCTCTTATCTTACTGGAAGGAGGAGCAAGAGAAAGGCCAAGAAATGAGCCAGATAATGTTGCCAGGAGCAGTGCTCCGAGCCCCCTGTGACAGCTGATAAAGGCTGTTGTGACCACGAAGCAGCAGAGACAATGCTGTGGCCCCAGCCCTGCCTGAGAGCATGACGGGGAGGATATGTGAGTTACCAAGTCTCCCCAGGTCACTTTGGAGACATCACCTGCCTCCTCCTTAGGGACACAGGCTGGTGTCATGTGCTCTTGCATCACACGTCCTTTCAGAAAGAATTTTGGAGACAAGAAACTCCACACCCCGGAGAATTTCTTCCACATAATGGAGGTGTCTCAGGGAGAAGATCGTGGCACAGCAGGCACCTTGGCAGTTCAGTTGCACGGACCAGGAGCAGGACAGGGGCTGTAGGGACGTACTGGCACTCAGGCTGATCGTGGATTTTACTGTAGAAGGGGCTGCTATTTACTGGCAGAAGTCCATATGTGGATGTATGAAGTTGGGCAATGGGGCTGCAATAGGAGTTACCGAGGTCCTCTGTGAGGGGCTGAGGCATCTTGTGGAGCTTCAGATGAACTTTGAGAAAACAGAATAAAAGTAAAGATGAGCAGGGCTCTACAGGTACACCCTAGGATTTGTTCCAACCCCATGAACACCCACATAACATCAAAAAATCTTTCAACCTGTTAAGAGTCAACACAGAAAGACCCAGCAGTGTATTTTAAGACACCGCTTTCACAGGTTCATCCCCTCCCCTCTGTGGCAGCTCTCCAAGAGCCTGTTCAGTTTTATGAGTGTTGTGTCTCTGCACACTGTTGTGCCTCATGTCATACATGAAATGGGAGATGGGGATCCCACAGCTGCTGGGGATGCTGCTCCCCGACAAGTGTTTCTTGAGGGGTTACCAAGGCGTGGAAGAGTGAGCAGGGAGCTCAGTGGACTTAGAGAGCTTGATCTGCTCAGCTTATTGAAGAGACGGATGAGAGGAGACCTCTTCACAGCTGATGTGCCTTCACAGGGAGACACCTCTGCTGTGACTCTTGAAGAGAGAGCAATAGAGTTTTCTGGCACTGGAAATCTTTAAGATGTCATAAAATGAGGTTGTAACTTGGCCAGAAAGCCCTCATCTGGAACTCAGCGTCCCTGGTGGAGCCCTGTGATCCACCTCACTGGGCATTGGGGTGATGTCAGGAGCACCTTTGCACTTAAAAGTCGTCGAAACAGACTCCGACACAGACCACTTCGTATCATTATTGTAAAGGGAGCTTGATAGCACTGCCCAGTGTCTGCCCCAGTCACACCCTGAGCCTGCCGCCTGTCCTGGCCCAGCCGATATGGTCTCGCGTTAAAACTGTGACACTGAGACGTGGAGGAACAGATTTCCACAAGAGAAGCTCAGGGCAGAGATGGGAGCCTGGTAGTTTCCTCACAATGGTTGGATCACTCCTTAGCAGTATAACCGTGATTCCTCTTGGGGATAAAAGTGCTGTGGTCTGTTTTATACTTCATATTATATGAGATATTTTCATTGACAATCACTCTGAGCAGCTTCTCAGTGACCTTCTTAAAGGAAGCTGGGAGGAATATTTGACTCAAAAGTGATGAATTTTAGACTTCTTGTGGAGGATTTGGAATAATGAAAAGTATCTGCTTATTCTATAATATTCTGTCTTATCTTAATACTTTGCTTTGCTGCTAATAAGAATTAAGATTATTTTAAATTAACCTATGAATCTGATTTTCCAACCAGTCTTATTTCGGTTGAAAAAGTCATCTTGTGGCTCAAAACTGAAGTGTAAGTTCCATTCCCAACTTTCTTACTGCATTCACATGGTCACTGTACGCTGGCCCTGTGCTCTATTGTCGTGATGTATTTCTTGGATAGTGCTTGCTCTGAAAAACAACTAATTTTACAGTTTTCAAGCAGATAAAATTAAATAAAAGTAGTATGACTATGCAGTTCTGGGGGTGCAAGGCTCTGATGAGATAATTTCAATAAATTAAGTGTGCTGAGAAGAGGAAAGTTACCCACCGTTTGTTTTCTGTTCCCATGTTTTCATCACGGCATCATCCATTTCACCCATACCATTACACCCACGTGTCGATATATTCAAGCTTGGGCCCACATGTGTGTGGCTTTAAGGGTTCCTGAACTGAGACAGAGGTGGCTCTTTGCCGTGTGCACCTCCGCGGGTCAGGCTCGTTGTGTCCAGCTGCCCCTTGCATGTCCCAAGCCAGTGCTGACCCCCAGGGCCCACGGGAGTGCACACGCACACGCGCGGTCCCTTTGCCCTCCCCAGCCATCCTGCAGGGCTGTGCGGAGCATCCCTGCCTTCATCCCGTGTGCCTTTCTGGGTGCTCAGCCAGCCTCTGCTGCCGGGCCGCTGTGGGGAGCCCGTTCATGTCAAAAGCCAGAGCCAGGCTCCCACTCCCACTTAAAAAGATCCTCTTTAAACACAGAAAGAAAAAAAAAGAAATAGGGGAAAAAAGACATTCAGTTCAGTGCATAAATGCAGCAACTCAATCACTGAGGGTGGACAACACATTAACCCCTATGTCGATGGGCTGGAAAACAAATCTGAGAATTCAGTGGCCCCTGTGACCGGGTCTCACATAAGTTACGGGCTCTGACACCCCCGTGTCTGTCCCGCACCGGGCTGCGGGTCAGGGAGCGTGGGGGCGGCGGGATGGATCCTGCAGCCCGGTCTCTGCCCGGGAGCAGGGTCCTCCAGCGTGCCCGGCCCGGCAGTGGGGCGCCCGCTTATCCTCGGGGTTTGCAAAATTCATGGGTATTTTAAAGAGCTTTGATGCAACTACCGTTCGGCTTTTGCTCGGACTGTATTTGCAGCTGCAGCTGGAGAGCCTTTGCAGTAGCCAGTAGGCAAACAAAATGTATCCTACAAAATGCTTGCGGCCCCACAGGCTGCAGTTGTGTGTCTTAGATAAAAGCGTTGGATCTTGCGTCTCCACGCTCAGGTCCGCTGACATGCGCTCACACAAATTGTATATTTTAAATACATTTTAAACACTGATAGGATAAGGGAAAGCCCTCTAAACCTGCAGTAAAATGTGTTTCCAGCTCTCTGCAAGTTTAGCAATTGCTAAATGAAAGAGAAGGAGTATCTTTTCTGAGGCTCTTAGAGTTTAGTGATCATTAAATAAAGCAGAAGGAATATCTTTTATAGACTTCCACAGGATTTACATCCCACTTTTCTTCACAAAATAAACTGCTAAAACTGTCCTGGCCTGTTAGCCCTGTGTACCTTGGGTCCTTGGGGTTACTCAAGTTAGAATAGCAAAGGGGAGAGATAAATTAGGCAGTAAAATGGACTAAGAGTTTCTTTTGTGGCCACTGACATTTAAAAAATTCTTCAGATAAAGGCTACCCACGATAAATATTTGCAAGTTAATGAAAGCCTTGGAAGCTTCAGTGTGCAGATGTAACATGCTTAAATACCCATCATTTCTTCATGGAAAGCTAGAGCAGCCAGTGGATGGTAGGACAGAGCAGTCATGGGCATGAATACTTGTTGTGGGAGATACCTCTTTATGTAAGATGTGTGTATTTAATGTACGTTAAAAATCACATTTGCAAAACAAGGTCGAACATTAGAATTGTAAATAACCAGAGCCAAGTGGAATTCCCTTAAATATACTTAGGGATGCTTCTCACACAGTGTTAATAGGGCACAGCAGCACCATGGATCAGAAACGGGCAAAAGTATATTCTTATGCCTGTATTGCATCCAAAACAGTACATTAAGGGAAAGATCATACAAATGAGGAACATATAAAAACAAGAATCATAATGAATGTTGTGTATATTTCTTCAGCAGTTTTTATTTTTATTCACAATAGGTAATACTTTCCTAAGCATGAACAGAGAGCTAAATCTCTAGATTTACATCTCTAAAGAAATCCCATCAAATATGTAAGATATTGAACACAAAAACTTTCTACTCTTTGAAAATATTCACCCTTAAATGCTATTATTAAGCCAGACAATAGAAAGTTTTAAATACTTGTTCCCCAGTATGGAGTTATTTTTAAATCCTATATTCTTTTTAATGGCTACAAGATCAATAGTAAATTTAAGGGTTTGGGCTCACCTATTTGATAGCATCAACAGTGTTTGTAAAGAAATGCCTTTCTGAAAAAGAAAAGCCTTTTAATATTCTCTTTTATATTCATACCTCAATAAAGTTAATAAGCAATAAAGAAATACAAGTTTAAAGCCATTTGAATGAAATGCAGTAAAAGAGAGAGAGAAAAATGTGTAAAGTTAAATACTCTATTTTCAGATGAAATCATGAGATGTCAGTTTATAGACAGCGCATATTCCAGCAGCCCACTGGAAAACGGAGCAGCCAAACAGCTGCTATTGTTCCTACCCTAGAAAAAATTAAGATCTCGTAATAACATAGGCATGGAAGTTGCCTATAATTTCACATTTAGGCCTTTGTTTAGAAATGACTTGGGCTCTGCTTAAGAGCAAAGTTCATGTAACTGGCAAGGCAAGACTGCTTTATTATCTGACTGTGACAAGTCCTGTGCACAAAAAAGGGATTCATCTCAAAGGGTTATTTGGCATGGCCAAGGCAACTCCAGAGTGCCAGGCCTCTCTGGTAAGTCCCTGCATAAATAGGAGAAGAAAACAAGGAGGCTGCATGAACTGAAGACTCTGTTTTGGAAGAAAAAGTGATATCAGTTAGCTATTAATTACTTTGAATTTTCCTGTCCATCATTCACAGGTCAGAGGTTTCCACTTTGCTGAAGCCAAACTTTACTTACACTGAAGCTTCAACTTCACTGGTAGACCCAAGAGAGGGGATTCCATCTTACTGTGGCATGGTCAGACCCACCCTCCCCATTTCTTTCCTTGACTGGGATTATGAGGAGACCCCACACACCTTGGGATGACCGAGGGAGGCCTTTCCAGCCTGAAGGAGAAGCACATTGATGGATTGACAGCCCACCTGCTGCGGTGGGCAGGAGAGGTCCCTCTCGACAATTTGTTGAGGTCTGCTTTGTGTGTACATCTGATTGTCAAGAGGAAAGACACCCAAAGAGAGTGCTTGTATGGATGAGTAAAAAATAAAGACTTGGTGGAAAAATCTGACTCTGGAAAGTCCACTTTATATCTTCATTAGAGTGAGAAAATCAAAAGTGTCCCAGTTTGCTGCCCTGCTTTCAGATGTTACATGCTATGCCACAATGGATAAATAATACATGCAATTTGGCGCTCCATGGCTCTTTCTTGTTTGCAGCTGATTATGTAGAAACCCTAGGCAGTTTCCTTAATTTTTGTCGTAGAGAGCTGCTGAAAGCAGGGGACGAGATTTGCATCAGGACTCTCCACATGGTGACAGTGACAAGAGTGTTTTTCTACATTCTTCCATGGAAGCCTTTGGCCAGACCCAAGGAGCTTGGACAAAGCCCCTTATTGGTCCATGATACTTCATAGTTCCCCAACCTGCCCGTATCTTTTCAAGATTATCTGCTGTGGCCACGTTAATAAAGCAGCTACTCGCCTTCTAATGTTTTTCGGTTCTGCTTTTGGGGTGTGAGCTCTCTCCCTGAATGAAGTGAGCAGCTCTACTGCCTGAATAATCACTTCCTTAAATTAATATGGACTGCAGCCACGTCCATCTGTGCTGTGATTTCCCACCACCACCCTTGCTTGAAAGAGGCCTGTACCTCCTAAGTAATTATTTACATTCCGCCTATTCCATTCCCCACTGCAGACAACAGTCTTTACTCAGTTCTCATCTCAATTTATTCCTCGTTGTTTTCTGTGTTAAAAAACATACTTCATGAGGGGTGAAAGCTCATGGTAACCTCCATCCTACAGTATTAGGTAGGTCCTGCCTTTCACAGGGAGCAGTTGTAACTTACACGAAGATCTTGGATCAGAGAAGAGAGAAAATAAAGACTATTATATTTTTACAAGCTTTTATTTCTGTTCCAGGAGGGTTGGTCTTAGACACTCTCCTTAAATAGTTGTTTTGATGTTATTAATAATAATATCTTAGCCTTGCTGTCAGTGGGAGAAATAGGAAAAATTCTGGCCAAAGATGTTTCATAAACCACTCACCTTCAAAAATCGGGTACTGCATTTACTCAGAGCAGTGAGGGGATATGAAGCCCAGAAACCCATCGGGATGTGGCTGGCCCCTGTGAGATGATGGGGACAGCCTGGTGGGAGGCTCCCTCCACGCCGAGCCGTGTTGGAGGTGCTCAGGGACAGGGGCTGAGTAGGGTGTGCTGGTGCTCCTCCGGGTCACAGCAAAATCTTCCACACCAGGTAAGGATTTGGGGTGAGTTATGGGTAAATCGTGCTTGTATCAGTGAGATTGTGCTGGAGGTGGGGCTATGAATGAATTTTCCTTTAGGGAAAGACTGACAGAGTCTGGAAGCTTCTTTTTCTTCCTTCCCCCAATGCACAGGGCTTGGTCATAGCTTTGGCTCCCTGCAAATGTCTCAGCAAATGTCTTCCTGCTATTGTAGGGACCTTGCAAAATCGTGGGGTTTGTGGGTTCTGCAGTAGCCTGGTTTTTGGGGATGGGCACCGCTAGCATCATTCTTCTATGCAAAGATGAGCCTGAAATGTGCAAGAGAGTTTTGGGAAGCACTTTTTGAGGTAGATGTGTAGGGTCTGAGAAGGCAGGTGTCTTGTCTGGACTGAAGGTCTATTACACTCTTTCTGGAGGGTGCAGGAAATGGGGTTTGAGGTCCCAAACAGTCCCTTTGAATCCTGTGTCCTTGAATATCAGCAGTCTGGGGTGTCTGATGGATTCCCCGCCAACAGAGCACGGATGAGATGGCAGGCCATGACTGTGGGACTTCCCCATCCTGCCCAGTGAAGAAGAGGTTAGAGATCTTGTGAAAGTGTAAGAGACAAAGGAGAAAGGAGAGAGGAAGGCATAAGGTAAAGAAATGGAGGATGGAGGTTACCAAGGCGAGGCACAAGGCTTCCAAGTGGAGTTATTACTTTTTCACCTTCTTTTACTGACTGTCCGTTTTGGTAAGTGACACACACGTCTCCTAGAAGGAAGAGGTGTGCTGGCTGCACTAACAGTCCTGGCTGCTCTGGATACTAAGCAGCTGCAAACAAAGAAAATTGTGTACAATTCATCAGCACTGGCCCTATCCAAATCCCAGTGACTTCAGGGAGTGCTACTCTGAGCCCCAAAATCTGCTGGCACATTAGCTATCCCGTGGTCCCAAGATTATTTGGGGAATTACCTCTCGAAAAAAAAAAATGAAAAGGCATTGCTGGAAACTGGTACAGTAGCATCCCGGCAGAGACAGATGGCACCCCCTCCTGCTGCAGCAGTGGGACCCCATCACCCCCTTTCCCTACCACTTTCTTTTTTTACAAGAGAGTTGACTCTGTCTAGCAGCCTCCTCCAAAACGACTGGCCAGCTTTCCATGGCTGCTGGGCAGAGCAGGCACGAGCCAGGGTGTGTTTGCTCAGCCGAAGCCCCTCTGGCATGGCCTGGCCTCGCTGGCGAGCTCGTGCTGGAGGGAAGCGGGAGTGCACGAGGGAGAACACATCCCACTGGCAGCGGTTTCACCAGTGAGCCCACACAGCTTTTGCTTGCATGAGATTTTGGCATGAGGAAATTATATTATTAGTCTGTCACTTTTACAAGCATTGAAATATACGGAGGAGGCACAGATGTTAAAAAATAACCACCAAAGCAAACAAATACCCGAAGCTGAAAAACAAATAAACCCCCTAAAAAGGAAGCCTCGGAGCCAAACTGACTCCTCACCAGCTGCTGCCAAGCCCAGTTTCCACAGCCGTGGCCAGGGACGCCCACCAGCCAGCGGTGGGACAGGTGTTCCATCCCCTACACAGTGCACCACCGGTGCCGTTTTTCTTTACAGCAAAGGCACTGCATTTCTCCATCCAGGTTGATGAGGGACATCACCTCACTCCATCCCCAGTGAGGCACCACCCAGTAAGACAGGAAACACAGCAAAGTTTTCCTGGTGGCAGTGAACTCAGGCTCAATGCAGAGCCAGCAGAAAAGGCAGGTTGGGCAGATGGCAAGGATGTCCCCCGGGCCACTGCGGACGGGCTCTCTGTCAGCTGGGTGGGAGGTGGGCCAGGGAAGCAGCCTGCATGGACGTAGGGCAGCTGTGTGGTGCCATCCATGTGGCTTGCGCCTCCGTGGAGGGAACCTTTTCCTCTGGCACTGAAACCAATCCAGGAGGGAGCCCCTGGACCATGCCAGTTTTGCACTTCAAAAATGCTGGCAGGTAGGCTCTCCTTTCTGATTGCATCATGTCACTACCCCTCACCCCGGCTGTCTTTGGCCATTGGGCAGGATCCAGTAGCAGCATGGTGGATGCTTTAAACTGTTGTGGATTTGCTCCCATCTCCTGATGCTGTGGCCCCTCTGTCAGTCCTGCTTTGTTAAAAAATTATGTTTTTGTAAATTGCTCGACTTGCCAGTGTTTTATGTTCAGTTTCTCGTTCCCCTTCTGGTCTCCACCTCTTGCTAGGATAAAGGGCCTGGGCACACACTCTCAGGGAGTTGAAGCCTTCTCCCAAGGACCTGCACTCCCCAGGGACACACACATTGCCCTCCCCCCGAGCTGCCCGACTCACCTCCGGGGATGCGCGTGCATGTGTATCATTTTGAAATGGAAGTGGAGAAGGTTTAAGTAAAAATCTCACTTGCCCCCAACAATGGGTGCAGGTACAGCAGAGGCAGGGCTGTGGCTGGGACATGGACAGGGGCAGGGATAGAAGGGCAAGAGCTGGGGCTGAGGCAAAGGGACAGGGACCGAGGCAGAAGAGTAGGGGCAAAAAGGGCATGGGGCAGGTGCCCAGGGGCAGGGACAGAGGGACAAAAACATGGATAGGGCTAAAGGGCAGGGGATGGAGCAGAGGCACAAAAGGATGCATACAGGGATAGAAGCGGAGACACTTGGGTTGAGGCTGAGAGACAAGGGAAGAAGGAGGGAGCAGGATCAGGGACTCAGGTGTCAGGGTGGAGAGTAAGGGCTGGGACAGGAGCAGGAGCAGGGGCAGGCACAGAGACCGAGGCAAGGGCTAGGGCAGGAGCTGGCACCCGGGAGCAGAGCCAGGGGCAGAAGCTGGGGCGTGAACTCAAGGGCAGGGGCAGGGACAGGACAGGGGCAGGGACCCGGCGGCAGACAAAGGGCGGGCAGCAGAGCCCGGCTCGCAGCCCCCGTGTCCGCGGCGGCAGCACCGCACACCGGCGCGCAGAGCGAGGAGCAGAAGGAGCGGGAGGCGGCGGAGGAGGAGGCGGAGGAGAAGGGGAGGGGCCTTCCCCTCCCTCCCACCCCGGCACCGGGGGAAATAAATTATTCCCAGCCCTCGCACTCCCAGCTCCGTGCCCCGCCCCCCGGCAGCGGCAGGCGGGAACGGCGCAGCCTTCGTCGGGTGCGGAGGGGCCGCCCCTGCCCTCGCTGCGCTCCGCTCCGCGCCCCGCGCCCGCCTCCCTACG
>VZTA01016006.1:260915-281294 GCA_013398855.1 Mohoua ochrocephala | reverse complement strand
GCCGTGCCCCGGGTCAGCCCCGGCAGGGAGCTCGGCGGAGCACCCCGACCGTGCCGGGACCGTCCTCACCTGCCCCGGGCGCCGGGACCGCCGCCCGCGACCCCGTCCCAGCGCCACTTCACCTCGGCGCGGCTCCCACCAGGCGCAGCCGGGAGCAGAGGAAATTCCGAGTCTCTGCTCCTCAGCCGGCCCTGGGCTGGATCCAGAGCCTCACAAGTTGCTGGTAGTCTGTCCCTTTCCCACTTCAGCGGCTTTCGGAGCCGGCTTGCACCGAGCGCATCACCCTCTCCTGGGGGGCTGCGCGGTGCCGCAGCTGGCGGCTGCCATCGGGTCACCGCGATGTGTCACCGCGAGGACCGGTCCGGCGCGGCCGCGGCAGTCGGCCAGCCTGTTGCTCCCTTGCAGGGGCCACGGACGACAGCCGGGGGTCAGGCACTCACAGGTGGCTTAGGAGATGGAAGGTCGTGCCCAGAATCAGTAAATAAACCCGCTTTTTGTAAGCGCCCAGGCGGAGGAGAATGAACCAGAAAGAATAGGCAAAGTTGTTCACAAAGTAGTGTCTCTGCTCGGGGACTGTACTGGGTGAGTGGCACAGCCCAGGGCTGAGTGGGGCCTCGCAGGCAGGTACACCACTGTGGGAACCTGCTTTCGGCTGCAGAGTGGCCCCGGAAAGCAGCTCTGTGCGGTGCAGCAGCCTCAGCACCATTTCTCTGAATAGAAAACTTCCATGTGTGAAACATTTTTAAATTCATAATGGTGGGAGACTACTTAAGGCTATATTCACTAATCCTTCTCTCTTTGTGTCTGTTCGGAGTTTGCAATGCTACAGAATAATAACAGCTAATTCTGCAGTAAGCAACTGGAAATCAGAGAAAATGACAACAAATGTTTACTTAAAACACCTTGCTCAAAACCAGATGCTGTAGGATAGTCCTTGGCTAAAGATGGAATTAAACTTCTGACTTTCATATGTTCCAACTCAGAATTTAAGTTTCAGGTAAATTACTGAATAGTTGAGTTACGTGAAGATTCTAGTTGAAATTTTTACTGTAAAGACATAAACCCCAAACACATCAAATACTCATTTTCACCCAATATAAGGCATCCTGAAGTTTTTGCTTATGTGCAAGCTTTAACTATATAGTTTTACTAAATATATAGGAAACTTTTAATTTTAAAATACTGGTATCCTTTCTAAAAACCCACATATATAAGTTATATGACTTCACCAGATAATTTTTTTTCCTTAGAGCCTTAGATCTTACAGCCCATAATACACACTCAGGTTAGGTAAATTGCATTCAACCTGCTGAACCACAGATGTGCAGAGGGAAAAAAGAAGCTTGGATTTCCATTTTGCATTGTTTTAAATGCTGGATTTTTGAAATTATGTTTCAACCGCGTAAATAACAGAATCACCCCTTTCCTCGTTGCTGCCGTGTTTTCCGAGCCTGCAGCCGGTGTTTAAGACCCTTTGCTGGTCTAGGGATAGACGCTTGTGGCGGGCAGGGCAGCGGGAGCGCGGCGGGCAGGGCTGTCCGGCTGTCCTGCAGGGTGAGGAGCAGGGACAGAGGTTGTGTCTCCAGGAATGCTCTTCTGCCGCTCGCCCTTTTAAAGGCTTTTTTGAATTTTGAAGCACCGGCTTGCGGAGCAGCGCCCCAGCTGCGCGCCAGACCTTTCAGGTGGCCAGCAAGGGTGGGTTTTCCGTCGCTGTTTTGCGTCTGACCGAGCAAAATGCGGCGTCTTTGAATCTCCCTCCGTGTCTCGTGGGATTTCTCCCTGTCCGCTCTCAGATTTTGCGGAGCCGCCGCTGCCCCGCTCCCCGGCCCCGCGCGTCTCGCCCGCGCCCAGCCCGCTCGGGCAGCAGCTCCTGCGGCGTCTGCCCCGGAGCCTCTGCTGACCCCGCTGCCCGGCCAAAATTCGCCCCGCGGTTGCGCGTTCCCGTCTGAAGCAGGCACTGCTGGCGCGGGGCTGCCCCGGCATCATCACTGCCAGAGGCCAACATCTGCGCGGGGCGCAACCCGACCATTTCGGGGTTTCTTTTAAAGCCACCGTGTTAAGCAAGCGTAAAGAAATCGGACGCGTTCAAAGGATGAACACAGAAGGAATTCCACAAGCCGAACTCGAAAACTAACTTGTTAACTCAGTGCAGGGTGTAGGTACACCTCGGTGTGAGCTAGACTTCTAATTTATATCGAACTTGCAGCGGTGATTTCTTTTCAAATTCATGCACTGATTGAAAACCTACCCATGCCAAACCATGGCAAGATGCACTGTCTATTTGCTATGCACAGTGCAGCAGACATATTCTTGAGCTAAGCACACTTAATCAGTTAGATATTTTGAAATATGTAATTTGAGTATTTTTAAATATAACAATTATCAATGTTAAATATAGCACAAGAAAAAAAACCCCCAGAGTATACAATCTGAAGAAATAATTTGAAGCAGCATGGAATTTTATATAGTACAGTTTAACGATGCTGGAAAATGCCTGTCTGTACTGGTTAAGCATTTATCATTTAAAAATAAAACTTTAAAGGTGGTCTTGCAGGGATGCAGAGAAGGATTTTTGATATGCTGCACAGAAGGGCAGGACAAAGGCAGATTTACATATGTACAATGAAAATTCACCTGCTCAGAGAGCATATTAAAATGCTCTGAATCTTTGCAAGTTCCAGCGAGGCCCTGTTTTACTGCCCCTTCATTCTACAGGAACAGGTGACAGCAGCATCCAAGAACATGGAGTACAAAGAGGAGGGAATTGGATGAAACCATATGCCAAGGGCTGGATGAGAAAAAAGTCTGATTAAAGAAACCAGCCACCGACTTTCTGCTAATTTGTTTAGACGTTTCCTTGGGCACTCAGAGGGGGAGTCAAACCACTGCGCAGCCCGTGGAGCTGTGACAGGGGCTCTCGGCCCTCTGCCCAACTGTCCCTCGCGCTGCCCAGCACGACGGGAGAGGAACAGCATGTGCTGCAGAAGACACTTGCCTGGGAAGCACAGGAGCTCCTGCAAGTGGCTTCTCTGGCACCCTGAATCTGGCACTTTATTTCCCTGTGCCTCTGAATTTCATAAGTAAAACAAAGGCAATAATATTCCCTACTTTGCATAGTTAAATTAGATACTTTGGGATTTAGCGCTTCTCCCCTAATACTTAAAATTACTCCAGATTTGGCCCTATTCCTGCAAACAGTAAATATTTAATCACTGATTGAATAGGACCAGACCTACACTGCATATAAATACACTCTTTTATACAAGAGGACTGACTTGATACATCAGCAAACAATTTTACTACCTTTGGCAGACTTTTATTCCTTGAATTAGCTTATTTCAAATGTAATTAAGTCCTTGAGCTGGCAAAGCACTTATAGGCTTGCTCAAATGCAAACTGACAAAGTGTGCACTGGTTTAATGTAGGCACCTGCTCAGCTTCCTCTCAGCCAAGGGGTGGCTGCATGTTCGGGGAGCAGCATCAGGGCTGGCTTGGCTTGCTCATAGTTTTCCTGGTAGATAGGGATGATCCTCTTTTGGTTTTCTCCTGGGTTTTCCTCTGTATAATATGCAGAATAGGATATAATTCCTTAAAAAAAAAAAAAAATCAAGCCAAACTCAGTATAAATTGACAATTTTTCTACAACTCCATTTGGGTTTATTTGCAATCTGCGGTTGATTTTTTAAATCCATGTCAATGCACCTTCAGTGCTGAGAGCATGTACCACGATTTACAGGCGGATAAGTACATTGGAACTGCATAAAGAAATAGGGATAAACTTGACTGAACATTGAGTCTTTACTGACCTTAATCACAGAAAGCCCAAAACGAACAGTCAGATTTGTAGCGTTTAAAAAATACAAACGGATTATCTTTACACCGTATTTGTTCTTATCCCTTAAGATTGTTTTTTGCTGTCACTGCAAACAGTTCCTTTTTCCCAAGGTTTCAAATTTAGATGTTTTAGGAACAACTTTGAACTGTTTTCCCATGATTGATGCTAAAACGCATCATTCTGCCCTTAAAATAGTTTTCTTTAATGAGACTTGAGTTTCTATTTCACTCTCCATTGTTCCTTTTTTTTTTTTCCAGAACGGATTAACCTCCAGTCCCCAAATGTTATCAGTCTCCATCAATGACTGCTACTATTCTTAGATATACTGTATATTGTCTAGAACCGTTGCTGTCATAGGTTGTAAAAAACAGTTTTAAACTATTTTAAGTGGTAGTTGTGCACTCTTTCAGGACTGATAAAAAGTTGTTTAAAGGCTGTCCGATTCCACCTCCGTTACTAACCACTGTATTTTAGAAATACAGACTGTGACTTAGTACCTATTTTCATAGGATTGCTTACATTTCTGGTGGGCATTTTCGTTGTAAATTCCTATTGTTCAGATCATTAGTCAATAAAAACACGTTTGAGTTTGAAGAGAAAGAAGGGAAGAAAAAAAACCCCCTGGAATTTAAGTAGTGATGCTGCTTGAGGTGTAATCAGAGTTGTGACCGAGTGGCAGAAACTCAGGCATGGATACTTTTTCTACCAGCTGTGCTGAAGTGTAGGAAGTTTTCAGTGAGTCAGTAGAAGTAAGCAATGCACAGAAAGCGATGTCAGTGCAGCGGTAACAGAAGAGCAGGTCTGCGTCTCTGTTTTCCAGCATCAGCCCAAGAACCAGGTCAGCCTCTGGAGTCTTTTGCAGGCTATTCCCTCAAAACCTTTCATCTTACCCACTTACGCCCTCCTCTGATCTTTGGAAGAAGGGAGATTTCATCATTTTCTGTTTAAAATTAAAGAAGTGTGGAAAATTTTTTGCTCATGGGAGTCCAGTTAGCTCCAGGGATCATTTTAGAACTCTTCTCTTAAGGGACACTTACATTAAAAACTGAGTCTGGCAATAGGTAGCGATGGTGAGGGAGTTATTAGGAATGGGGAAGACCCTTGATCTTCAAGTCTCTCCTTTCCTCTGAGGTTCTTAGCAATATCTTGCAGCTGCATAAGAGTTTCATAGCACATAAAAATTTCATCTTGGGTCAGCATTTACTAAAAATGCCTTCATCCACCAGAGTCTCCAGAGCGCACCCTGACTCTGCTCTGCTGTATTTAGGATTTCCTTGCACAAAGTAAGCTTTGCAAAAGGAAGGCTGATTTATGAGTACTGAGGCCTGTTTGAATTTCTCAGATCTGAGCCTTTCTTAGTATGTTATCGAGGGAATATGAGTTTCTAGGTCTTGAGGTTGACCAGTGCATTGTCTATATTTCTGAAGCTCTTGTCTAGCCCCAAAGTTTGTGTGATGTTTGTTTGCAGATTTTATGGAGTTATGCTTTTAGAGTTCCTTGACCAGAAACTGATGAAGGGTGCCAACCTTAAAAGAAAAATGTAGGCAGGGTCACAACTGACAGCCTCTTACAAACTGTGTTTCACTGGGGAAGATGTTAAATTTCAATGGTTTTGGCTGTCATCACTAATTCGTGGGCATCATAAGCACCAGCAGATGGCCCAGCCAAAGATGTAGTCAGGCCCGGGATTGATGAAAGGAGGTAGAAGGTCCACAAAGGCCTAAATGAGCCTTTCTTGCAAATTTGCAGAAGAGATGTAATCTCCGGTTAAATCCTTTCTCCCCTCATCAGGGGGCTGCTCCCCCCTGCAAAGGAGACTTGATTGCCCCAAATAGCAGAAATCAAAGCCAGCATGGCGTGCTGGCATGACCCACATTTGTGAGGTGACATCTGACAGTGGGACAGACACGGCATTGTTGGTATTGCGGGACCGTGTAGGGCAGACCGGGCTGGGCCGGGCTGTGTACGTGACAAAACGATCTCTGCCTCGGTGAGTTCCCTGTCCGAGGCCTGGGGCTGGCTGTGGGGGCTGGCATGTGTGCATGAACCTTTCTTATGGCACGTCACCCAGCACTGGAGTCAAGGAATAAAAGAAACCTGTAAATGGTTAAAAGGTGCAAAAATATTGTTTCAGTGGGAATATTGCACATATTTTCTGATTTCTGTGTTCAGAAATATTTTCTAATAGGCATAATTTATCTGTGGAATTCATTGCCAAAATACGTCCATGCAAACTGCTTTTAAGTAGAAATTTCTAACGTGTATTTCTCTTATAAATTATTAATATTTGTAATTATATATAAATGGGTATATATGTATATAAAGCAAGAGGTAAACCTTCAAGACCTAAGGTGACCAGGAAATGATGTATAAGGAGGTTACTGTTGCATGGTGGCATGCAGGACATTTCTCCATTGTTTCCCGCATCTATTATTTCCCCAAACCCGTGTTGGTTCATTAGGTAGAACAGGATGAGACTGGTGCCATTTCTCATTTACCTTATTGTGGCCATGATCTGGATTTTTGGAGGCCACTGCTTTTGAAACACTGTAGCTTTTTACGATGGTGCAATACTACAGTATTTGCATATTGACTGGCTGAAGTATGATTTTCAATCTGATAATAGCCGTGGTGATGAAGCTGAGATGGATTCAGATGCAGCCTTTATTTGCTTTGTGTCTCTCATGCCCTACAGCTGTGGTTTAGATTCATCATGAGTGTTTGCTGCATGGAGAGGGAAGGAAATGGCACTGTCTTACCTCTGAGAATAAGCAACCTTTCATACCAGCCCTTGTTATGAGAATTTCAATAGTCTCTGATGAAAGGTTCAGTCTTTCTAACATGCTTCCTTTCTTTGTCTTAACATTTCCTGCCTTTTCATCGGGCATGAAAGGTGCACAGAGTGCGAATGCGTCTGGAATATTTGTGTAATTCCCACCTCTTTCCCCCCCCCCCAGCTGGGACTCACCTCTGGGATAAACATAGGACAAACCCCTTAAGTGCAATATTTGACATCTGTCAAAGCACACTAGCAGATTGCATGGGGAAAGACCTTCCTAGTTTGTCAAGACGATGCCTTCCTTTTAGGCAGGTAGTCTTCCTCCATTCCTCCTTCCCTTAGGTCAGTCATGGAAACCTAAAGCCATAGCACGTGTCACACAATTCCTGGTGGGCTCTGCCAATGGACAGTGGCATCATGGAGACAGAGATCTCTCTGGTCCATGCTCACAGGACCTTCTCCAGGTCCCTTCAGTGCTCAGATGCCTCCCATGGCTACACATTTTACTCTTTACCTAAAGGGAAGAGAAGGGTCAAGGGAGCGGGGTTTGTTGAAGACTTTGTTTTGTTTTAATGTATCTCTCACTAAACATTTGCCTTAAATAAGACCACGTGGGAGATGTGTATATCCCGCCTGGAGAGGGAGTCCTGGGGTTTGTGGGGGCCTTAGGGTTTGTACCTGTTTATTCCACAGTCCAGGACCAGGCATTACTCTGTCCTTCTGCAGCTGGAGAGGTCTTGGCTGGGGCTGGAGATGGCACCCAGTGGCCAGGCGCAGAGCCACAGGCTCCTTGCCACTGTCTCCTGCAACCATCTGGAGTGGCTGCTGCCTCCGTGGCGTCAGTGTTTCCTGGGCAGCTGGCTTCAGCTTAGCTTCAGGCAGAGGCACCTGTGGGCTTGTTCTTTGTCTCACCAACCTCAGCATCACCTGCGTCACTCTGGACTCCCTGCACAGTGGTTCTTGGCTATTCATCCTTGTCCTGCTGCTGTCAGCATGGCTTTCTCTTTGGGGATGCTGTTTGGTGATGTGGTTTTTGCATGCTGGTAGAGATCTCCACAAGGCTCCTCTCTGTCTACCCCAGGGGGATCCTTGGTCTTCCCAGGGAATCAGGATATCCCTGACTGCTATCTTTTAGTGTTTCCTCGTGACTTGTTGTAAGCAATGCCTTTTATGTGACCATCTCAGTCTAGAAATCAGGCTATGTCCTGGGGTAGTGGACATGAGTGACTTGTGAAAGTTGCTGGGGAGCAGGAAGAGAGTTCAGACCCGTTCCCAAAGGCGTTTATCCCAAAGTGGAGACTGTTTGTTACAGTCTTTATAACATCCCTCTTGCCATATTTTTCCATCCTGGGAACAAAACAGAAGTGGCTGTTCCCTGCTCCTCTCTAGCACTTTGATATTAATATTGGTTGGGAGAGTTTCACAAGCATCTCCTCGGGAAGGGAAATCAATGACACTTTTCCAGACTGTGTCTATTGAAGTTTAACCTGCAAGAGCCCTGAGCGACAGCAGACAAGAAATCCATCTCCCTTCAGGTGCAAGCTTTACCCTAAGTCTTACATCCCACTCCCACCACCTTCTTTCAGACTTCTACATTGACCTTCCTAAAATTTTGTGTGCTGCAGGTTTCTCTCTGCCCCGTGCAAGTGTTTCAGTGCATGCTCAAGTTCTGTCCCAGTTTCCCATGTCCTGGGGTGACGAACATCCCAGTGTGTATCCAGCCCTGCAGGGGGACCTCTGCTCCCCACAGACCCTCTCTGAGGGGATGCCTTGCTCCACTGCCAGGAGGGAGGTTGCGTGCCTGTCCGGGGACGTCCTGTCCCCAGCTCCTTGCTGAAGGGCTGGGTGCCAGCAGGGGAGAATCAGATAGATGGGGGCCCCGCATGCCTTCACCCTCATCACCTCCTCCCCTTCTCTTCTCTGCCTGCTCAGAGGAGGGAGCAGCTCCAAGGGACAGTGCAGAGTGTTTGACTGAGATGCCCAGAGTAAAATTTGGTCTAGTTTTGCTAGATGAGAAGTGTTATTAATAAGCCCAGCTTCTGGGTGTTGGGGTTCACTGGGTGTTGGAAATATTTGCGAAGCCGTGTGTAAAACTATCTCTGTGTCTCTCCTGAAGCAGAAGCCTTGGGGCATGCAGCCATGCAGGGTGGTTGCTGGTTTCTCTCTTTGCTTTTGCAAGGTACAGCAGAGGGGGGAACTGGAGTGCCCTTGGTCTTCTTCAGCAGGGTGAGCAGATTAATCCTCAGAGATGGGGCTGAAGGTCTCTGTGTGTTTCCCAGAATGGCTTCTACTCACATGTGCTCATTTGTGACTGCTTGCTTCCCACAGGAGACAGGGCCGTGCTCATTGGGCTGAGGGAACTGAGCTATAAAGCAGACTGAGATGAAATGCCAGGAGCTCTTGCAGCACGCTTAGCAAAACACTGATTGCCTCCGATTAGACAGTTACTTATTCCTCTCCATGTCTGCTTGAAGGGTAGTTTTGTTAATAAACAGGTATGACCCGAGAGAGCTGAGACAGGAAAAGGGTCTGCCTGCCAGCCCCAGCTCCAGCTGTGTCTGTGTCTCCTACTGTCCATTCCTTGCTGCCACGGAGGGCTGGATGCTGGCACCTATCCCATGTCCCCTTCCAGAGCCTGGCTGCAATGTTGCTGTACACTGAGTGGTCCAGCTGGTGAAAAGCACACAGAATAAGGGACCTCACTGTTTCCATCTCTCCAGTGTAATTTTCAAGAGTGCAGTTAGATAATCAAAAGTTGACAAAGAAAAAGGTTCTGTGCAGGGAAATCCATCAAGCAAGCTCCCTTTCATGCACAGGCATGTATGCATTCAGAAGCAAATGCTGTTTTCCCCTCCTCATCCTGCCCAGATGGGCTGCATCCCATCTGCAGGCAGTTCCTGCCCCACCTTGGATTTGGAGGGATTTTCATATTGGTTGTCCACAAGTGGCATACGTAGGTTGCTCCTTGGGAATGTATGGGGGAGCAGTGAAAGTTGACTGTCTGTCCTTGTGCACACGATAGCGATGAGGAGGGAAGGAAACGGGAAAAGAGAAAGCACACAACACTCACTGCCCAGAAGACTTGAAGAAATCTGGGAATGTTTTTCTCTCTATGGCTGAGAGGTAGTTTGTGGTCGCATCGTTCAACAAGTTTGGTAGCATATTCACAAATGAGATAGCGAGGATGCAGAAAGTCGGCTTTCCTGGGCAGGAGGCCTGTGTTCTTGCCGGGAAATACTTCATGGAAGAGCCGTGTCTTCCCATGTGGATCCTGCATGGGGGAGCCCTTCCTGTGCTAGAAATGAAAGCAGTGGGTAGGTGATCAGCCTTTTTAACATCTGAAAACAGCAGCATGACCCTCTGTGGCCTCTCTTCATGTCAGGCCCTGGGATGTGAGAAGTCATTCATCACGGGGCTTGGCAAGGTCTCTGCCATTTGCCTTCCACTGTTCCCACTGCTCTCCAGGACAATACAATGCATAGGAAAGAACAAGAAATATAGATAATATTTATCTTTCTGGCTAAACAAGCTGTGGTTTCTAGCCCACAATAACCTTCCAGTGTTCCTATCTCGCAGGGGAAATGCATTGCTAGAAAAAAACCAACGCGCCTTCCAGAATTAGACACATTCATCTGGACACTGGACGAAATGATTATTATAGCAAGTACTGCAGAGAGAAACAAAACAGCCTAACTGGCCAAGGCAAAGATCCTGGTTTAACAAACTGTTTCCCAGCCTTGCAGTGGAGCAGTTTGTGGGTATGCCAGGTGTCAAAATCAAAGAATCAGTACTTAAAAGGGGTTAAAAAAAATAGTTCCCAGTATGTTCGGAAAAAAGAACCTCTGGCTGAAGTTCAGTGTTAAACATTTTTGTACAGCAATTCTTCTGACTCTGGCCCAAAACAAGTGTAGTCTTCAGAACCTCAGTCGGGTTAGTACAAAGATCCAAAACCTCTGGTAAATATTTTTATGCTTTCCAATTATTATAATTCATTTGCTGGTCGCTGATACCCTGTCAGATAGTTTTTCAAGTTGATAGTATTCTTGCGTGAGGAATCCCAGGCACAAACATGGGCTGGGTGGAGAATAGATTGGGAGCACCCCTGAGGAGAAGGACTTGGGGGTGCTGGTGAGTGAGAGGCTGGATGTGAGCTGGCCGTGTGTGTTCACAGCTCAAAAAGCCAAACATGCCCTGGACTGCATCCAAAGCAGCGTGGTCAGCAGGGTGAGGGAGGGGATTCTGCCCCTCTTCTCCACTCTCACAAGACCCCACCTGGAGTTCTGTATCGAGATCTGGGGTTCATAACATAAGAAGGACTTGAACCTGTTGCAATGAGTCCAGAGAAGGTCCATGGAGGTGATCAGAGGTTTGGAGCACTTCTCCTGTGAAGACAGGCAGAGAGAATTGTGGCTGTTCAGCCCAGAGAAGAGAAGGCTCTGGGGAGACCGTAGAGCAGCTTTCCAGTATCCAAAGGTGGCCAACAAAAGAGCTGGAGAGGGATTTTTACAAGAGCATATAGTGACAGGACAAGGGGGAATGGCTTCAAACTGAAAGAGGGCAGGTTTAGATTAGATGCTAAGAAGCAATTAAAAAAATTCTATGCTGTGAGGGTGGTGAAACACTGGAACAGGTTGTCCAAAGAAGATGTGAATGTCCCACCCCTGGAAGCCGTCAGTGCCAGGCTGGATGGGGCTTTGAGCAGTCTGGTCTAGTGGAAGGCGTCCCTGCCTACGCAGGGGGATTGGAACAAGATGATATGTAAGGTCCCTTCCAAACAAAACCATTCTATGATTCTCTGAATTTATTTAGCTGGAATTTCCATGATCGTAGTGAATTAATTTGAAATCTGGTTTTGTCCAAGACAAAATCTGGTAATGTATTTGAATAGAATTTGGTAAAAGTTTTGATGGAAAATGGGGAGATGGGAAATATTTGAAATATATTACTGTTCTTTTCAAAACATAGGCCTTATTTTTGTTTTGGAGAAGTATCTTAATTGTGAAACTGACTGTGGAAAAAAAAAGAAGTTACATGCATAATCAGAAAATAGAATGAGACTTTTCTGCTTGAACAAAAGTCTTTATCTAATTTTTTTGGGTTCATTGAAGATTTTCATATTGACCTAACTGATATTTTAATTTATTTTTTTGTGCCAGATCCCGCAATAGTTCTTTTATGTTAGCCCAAGCTGATCTCTTTTTCTTTCTTTTTCTTTTCATTTTGGTCACTGAACCAAAAATCGAACAGTTCTGCTTCTGACAAGTTGACCATTTAATTTCCGGCCACTGCACAGGTCTGATTCAGACCACTCTCCTCGTGTTTGTTCCCAAAATAAATTGCAGAATCATAATTCACTCCTCAAGGCAGTGAAGGGCCGTCGGTAGCAATACTAACATTTCCAAGGTAACAAACTCACATTTTCTATGAGGATACCTGTGGTTGCTGTGTGGCTACTAATGTGTAAGTTGACCACATTTTCCTTTGCATCTAGTAATTTTTCAGTTTTCTTTTTCAGCAGAAATCTTTTCCCTGTTGCAGTGTTCAGTAAAAAAGGCTTTGAGGAGATCTCTCACTTGCCTCCTTCTGCATGTCTTACAGTTAAAGGGTACTTCTGCTTCTGATCTGGAAAACCTGTTGCAGTGCATCTACAGAATTGTGGTTCATTGAACTAGACAAAGAGGTCTTCATGTCTTTAAAATGATCTCTTTTTCTCATGGAATAATATTTACAGGGCTGTCCACCTCAAACAGAAATGAACTGCCGAGAGCAGACATAGAAATTGCATTTGAGAGATGCAGGTTTATTTCCTTCAGGGAAGTGATCCCTGTGTTCTTTATTGCCCTGCTCTTCCTTCAACAAGCAGTTAATGCAGTTACAGAGTATAAAGGAGTTTCAGCAGAGCTGTGATGTTTGCAGAATTTGCCTCAGCCAGCGGAGATGAAAAGGTGTGGGTTTGGCTGGAGCTGGCAGCACCGGTACCTCCCCAGCCTCAGGCAGCCCGGATTACTCTGTGGACCTTTTCACTCAAAGAGATGTAAGTTTTGTTTCATCAAGTGGTAGCAGATGTTAGGGAGCCTTTATGCTACTCATCACTGACAGAATGCCAATGCAATGGCATCTGGCTGTTTTCTTAGTACAAATGGTGTTTTTAAACTCTAAACTGTCTTTGAGCAGTAGTAGTGGTGCATTACACACTGACTACTCTTCTTCTGAGACCTTGCCCAAAACCCCAATGAACAACTCCCCCCCAAGTGCCTTTTGCCCAATTAGTGAGATTACAGTAGAGAGCAAATCCTCCTTCTAATTGCAATATTTTCCATTTGAGAAAGCACATTGTAAAATTAGTTACATTACAATATTTCTTTCGATTGCATTTCACTAACTGCTAAGAAACACTAGTGAGTGACTTGCACTGTAACAAGTAACCAACCTTTCATTCCAGATTTACAAAGCCTGCACTTTTTGCAGTTACCAGGTATTTTCTACATGCAAACAGTCAGAAACAGGGAACCTTTTTGTTCTAATTGATATTTTTTCTCTAGAGCATGTAGATTTTTCATGAGGTGCAAAACTCATACAGATGCTAATAAGCATAGTACCTCAAATCTTCAGAACGGTCAAATTGTTGACAAACAAAAATTGCATCCTCTGTCTTGGAGTGCTCCAGCTTTTAGCACTTCAGGGAGGAGGAGGAGGACTGTCATCACCGTGGAAGAGGATCAGCGCCAGCAAAGCCCACAGCTCCTTGATGAATCACGTAATACGAGCGATGAGGCAAGAGTTTTGGACAAGATTTAACCCTGCTCTCTTCTTGAAAATTTTCCTAATTTACTCATTGAGCAGAACATCTGGATGGCAGTTTCCATCCCTCTTGGGGCAGTGCTGCGTTGGGGCAAGGCTGAATGTGGCATCCAGGTGCAGGCAGGTGAGGCAGAAGAGATGACCACATATGAGGGAGCAGTCAGATTTTCAGCTTACCAGATTTTTCCTCCTCCTCTCTCCTTTTTCAGAATGCTGGGCTCATTGCTCAGAGATTTAGCATCCACAGCTTCCACACAGTGACTTCCCCCCGCATTGCCGGGCAGATGTATCGGTGGGAAAAACATGCCCTGGTCAAACCATCTGGAAGAGGTTCCAGCTGCCAGTTCAGTTCTCATCCCTTCTGCTGAATTTACCCTGTGTTTGTTATGGTCAGCATGCACAGTGGTTGTAATTCGTTTGAATTAGAGGGAAGTCATCCTCTTTGTGCTTTTTTTTTACATCAAGAACACTGTGCTCCGGTATAAAGAGAGATTGATGCCTTTGTAAATAGCTAGGCCAGAATTTGATGGCCTTTATAATTTTGGGTTTTACTTATGAGTATCTTATATAGGTATTTACCTTTAAGAAAAATTGGGAATGAATGATAATAATACATTACATTTTTCTCCATTATTTTTGATTAATTTGGAAATGTTGAGGTGTAATTAAAGGATAATAATAAATTTATTTTAATTACACACTTAAGAGCATGTTCCATGATATTCTTTGTTAAATACCTGTCTGTTCCACTGTTTCTTGAGCCTTTCTGTTGCAGACAATCAGATCACTGCTAGGATGAATAGTTACATGTTGGGTGGCTAAACATTTAAAGTGCTCTTCAGAATCAGAAGAGGTGCCACAAGGAAATATATGTGAGAGACCTTAATATGTATTTCGGGGATCTGGGTCTGTAGCAGCTATTTATAATGTTTAATATATGCATCATGGCAGGCCTAATGCAGTGCCTGTCGTGTGCCAAAAGATAGCTCTACTGTCTGGTGTCTTATAAATCCCCCTGTAATATCTCCCAGAAAGACCACGTTTCAGTGGCTTAGATCTGGTTCAGGTTTTGTATCGGTGGGGAACTTTTTATGTGGTACAAAGCTGGTAGCATATTGGGTAGGAACTAGGAATTACTAGGAAATCTCCCAGTTCTAATTAAAGAAAAAAAAAAAGTTTGAGATATGTTGAAATATAAACTTCCTTAAATTTTTACCTGAGGGCTCAGGCTCATTTTTACTTTCCAAGAACAAAAAACTCTGGAAGGATGCAGAGGTAGTTGAAGTTTTTGTGACCTATTCACTGTAGGACTACCTTTTGTTGATTTTGTAGCCTGCAAAATCCTGTGTTACTCAAAAAGCTACAAACTGGAACATTTCCCTATGAGAAATGGAAGAAGAAAGAAATGTTTCTCAAACTTAAAGCAGGATTTTTACATGTTAACTCTAAATACATTGCAACTGAATGCTTTTAAATAAAATAAAGCCGCTTGCTGTCTCTGCAGAAATGAATTGGGCAAAGGGATTTATCCAGGGTATTTCAGTCAGATGAATGGAGAGATATGTCCATCACCACTAACGTGATGGTTATTCCTTCTAAATATAAACTTAATATAAATATATTAAAGGCTTGATTATACCGTTAAGAAGATTAGTACATTTAAACAGAAAATAAAGGCCTATGTGCCCTAAATGTGAAACTAAAAGAAGAGGGTTTTATATATGGCACTATCACAACATTCAGTACTTTTGAACGAGGTGTTTTCCCCATGGAAATACCTGTAAGGGATAATCACTGCCTGCTGCCTCTGGGAATAGGGGGGGATGCCTTAAGTCTAATCTCTTTCCTAATGGTAATTTAAATACATGCAGGTATTAATCTTGGACTGTTTGGGGTTGTTTGTTGGAGTAAGCATAATGATGGCAGGTGATCGTGTCCACAAGGGCAGTTTTCTGTCTCATTTCTTTTCCGTAAATGTTTGCGATAACTTTTAAGTGCAGAAACTGTGGCAAATCCATAAAAAATATGTGTCAGAAGGGAAAAAGGATTGATGATGCCTCTGTGATATTTCTCTGAATCAGATCTATGAGTTTAAAATATTTAACACATATTAAAGATTTCACTGTCTTTTAATATTGTACTTGACTTACACAGCACTGTCTCTAAGGACATTGTATCTGAATTTTCTGATGGTATTGAATATATGACATTGAATTTAAGACTTTTGTGCTCATGTCATGAAGCTTGTTAGGTAGTGTTTAACATGTCTCCTTTTTAATTTTTATTTTTTTAAAAATTCTTGTGCTTTATAACCTAGCAGTTCTTCTCAGTGAAAGATTTATAGTGAGGATGGGGGAAGACTTGCAGTTATCTCCTGATAGATAGCACTCCTTGATTTCCTTTTATGCATCTCTCAAATTAGATATTCTGCACCTTAATCACAACACCATCTTACTCTATCTTTTAAGAGTAAAATCACTGCGATTATAAATTAATGTAGAAATATCATCAGATCTTCTGCCTCGGGGCTTGTCTTTGTTTTTGACTCAAGCACTGTTGCATGGTCAAGTCCTGTCCAGAGAAAAAAGCTGCTTAATTGAATCCAGTGGGGGCTGCAGTTTGAATGGGCTGCTCTGTCTGGAGGCAGAGCTGGAGCTGGTGTTAACCACAGCCCCATTTCCCGGGGGACTGGACACGGGGGACTCTGCCTGCGGCTGTTCCAGGGCTGCCAGGAAACGTGCAGGCACCCAAAGTGCCGTGTGGGTCAAAGTTAAATGCTTGCACTTCAGAGGGCAGACCACGGAATTATGGACTTCTAGGTATGCTGACTTCTAGGTCTTTCCACCCGCTGGTTGCTCAGGACCCCATGTGGAGCAGTGCCAGCCCCCCGAGCCCCTCGGCTGCCGGCAGCACATCCACCTGCCCGGCACTGGCAGTGCTTGCGCTGGAAGGGGATGTCAGGTCTGGCCTGGGCTGAGATCCTTTGAATTTTCTGCTCTACTTCCCCATGAGCTGGCTGGTGCCAAGAGGAAGGGCTGCCCGACCCATCCTGTCCCTCGGGACAAGCTGGGGACACAACTTTGCCTGTCCCTCTTTTGAGGCTGGAAGCTGAGTATAGAACCTGGCCCTTCCTGGAGCAGCATATACTTTTTGTATGGCCCACTGGAACTCTTCAAACCCATATTCTCTAAAATACTAAAACCCCCCAAACTTTTACCTCCCTGCAAGAGCTGCCATCCTTTAAACACCTAAACTTCCCTTTAGTCCCAGTGGTTATTAGTACCATTGCCTAGTAATGTCCCAAATATTAAAATGTCCCTGTCTGTATTGTTTGCCTCTGTTGCTTTGGTGCTGTTATCGTTGACATAACAAGATGCTGTAGACCAATATGCTAAATAAATATCCTTTACACTGCTGTGGTGTGGTTGCCTTTTCTGCATGCTTATGCTTGCAAATAAATATAATTGCCCCTGAAGAAAATTTATGGGCTCTTTCTAGGGCGCTGTCAGTACACTGCCTGTCCTCCTCCCTTTGGAATGTGTTGGTTAACGTTGGTTAATCAAACGTAACAGGGATACAGGTCTCAAAGATGCGAGAGACCTGAAAGCTTGATGGAAATCGGTAGCCAGCAGAGTAAAAGGACCCAGGGTCATGCCATCACTAAAACTGAAGGCAGGCAGTTTATTAAATAGCTCAGCTATTTATTAGCCCTAGGAGAACACAGACAGAGAGGGGGGCCCTACACGTGCCCCAGGCACAGACACTCTTTAGCAAGACTCTGCTGTACCCTGCAGACACTGGGGAATGCAGCAATGAGGGACTGATCCCCACTGAGAACAGTTTTCATTTCACTGCTGAAAATAAAAGCCCCTCTCCTGCCACAGGGTGCTGGGCAGCAGGGCATGGCTGTCCTAGAGCTAGGTCCGTGGACTTGATGGCCTGGAGAATGTGTGGCCCTGTCCTGGGTGAGCAGAGGCTGGCAGTCATGGGGAGAGAGGTCCCTCCACTGGGGTGGGCATGGATGAGGGGCAGTGGGGATCCCCAGGGGAACAGGGGTGCCCCAGCACCACCAGCCTCTGCTCCCACCCTTGCATCAAAGCCCTTAGGAGCAGCAGCGGCGTTTGGGTTTCCAGTCATATCTAGAAGATAATTTGTTGTCCTGGACACATAACCAATTCTTCTGGTGACCATCAGAGGTCAGTGGCTTTTAAGCCAAAGGTTGATCTAGTCCCTGAAGTGTTTCTTCATCTCCTGAATAAAGAGGAGCTGTCTGTAAAGGGCAACTGCAAAGAAAGAGCATAGTGATCCCTGTGGGAATAAATTCTCAGAAGAAGCAGGATGAAGGCAACAATGCAAAGCCTTTGAAGACCTGTAGGGCTGAACTGCAGTGGTGTGAGCTGGGTGGAAGGTGGCTGAGGGCACTTGTTTGCCCCCTTGCCTGAAGCTAGCCTTGGGGCAAAGCCCTTCCCAGGCACCAGCCCTGGCAGAGACCACTTTGGGGCCAGGTAGAGTGAGACGTGGGAGATTCTCAGCCACAAGCAGGCTTCTTTGTCCCCTTCAATGAGATATTTATTGTCATTAGGAAAACTCTTCCCATGAGATCTTAACTTTCGTGTTGTGCTCTATCAAAGTGTGTTTAAATATTAGATGATTTATTTCTATATTTTCACTTGTCCTCCATGGGAATGACAAGGATTTTAATGGAGTACAGCAAATCCTTTGAGTCTTCAAATTAGAACAGCTCTAATGGAATAGAGTCCTTTTTTTTTAAAGCATAAAATGATGTGTTTGTGACTATAATTGATGATATCCTCATGAATCCCCTGAGTTAAATAAAGTGAATCAGGTAAACAAAGTACTTTGTCTTGCTCAAATGCATTGTTGCAAAACCAAGAATAAAACACATCTGTAACACAATTAGTTTGAATTTGTTTAACCAAAAAAAACCACTTTTACTGAAATGGCAATATTTTAATTTTGTGCATCATCATGGGATCACTTTAAATTTAATTTAATTTAATTTAATTTAATTTAATTTAATTTAATTTAATTTCTGTATGAAATTTGCATTTGGGTCATGTTCTGTGGAAATGAGATCATTATTCCATTGGGTGAAATCTTACCAAAATGGTCCTGGTGAGGTGAGAATTTGGCCTTGAATTAATTCTAATGCAATTGTAACAGAATATTTTTAGGTGAAAGCAGTGATGCCAGAGAAACATGCCAACTTAGGTAATATTTAATACTTGAAGTCCAGTGCTGATCAAGACACCACTTTCCAATTTCCCTTCCTGCAATCTGCCTGCCCTCTGCCAAGCACTGGTGTGTGATTAATTGACTGACACGAAGTCTGTTATTTACATTGCAGATATATTGTAAGTAGACTCCAGGTGAAGCTCACAGCATGCTGCATATTTACTGCCATATGTTCAGGAGGTTGTGAACAGAAAAAAGTAAGCCTAAAGCCAAAGGAGGTATTAGAGGACACAATAGAAAAGCTAATTATAAAAGCCTTCAAAAGCAGTCCCCGCTTCACCGTTTGATGTCCCAATATGTAATTACAGAGAACTAGGAAATAAGGGAAGATAATAAAAGGAAGATAATAAAGGAAAGATATAAAAACCAGGGCACGCTACTTTGTGAGAGGAGAGGAAAACAGAGCTCCCAATGCATTTCTACTTTTGCTGTTGGAAATGAGGGAGGGCTGTGAAAGGAAGATGGAGGGGGCAGGTGTCCTGGATGGTATAGAGAGGGGAGGTGTGAGCTCAGGGGATTGGGCAAACTTTATCAGTGCTGGTTTTTTGGGTGTAAACTGGTGTTTCAGCCTCCTGAGGAGGCTTTGTATCAGGTGGGATGGCCAGAAAGGGAGTGCTGGAGCCAGCAGCTGTATCATCCCTACTGGCAAACAGTAATTTGTTCCCTTTAAGCAAGGACAGCATGGGAGGAAAGGACCCCACAGGATGCCGCCCTTGTTTAAAGCCCATGATGGGCTGCCTGTGCCAGTAGAAAATCTTGCTCTGCATCTGTTACTGTATCCCATAGTAATGTATATATTTTCCTTGCTATTTATATCACTTCTGAGTTAGGCTTCCACTATGAAGGTCACAGCGTGTCTCTTATTGTTTTGTAGAGTGGCTGGTAAGGGTGGTACAGTGAGGGTTATAAATTTCGATAAAATAGAAAGAAAATATGTGTCTGAATCCTAGCTTTAAATCTTCATGTATAGTACTACATCAGTGTTTCTTAGAAAAACAAAGGTGCTGCCCTGCATTTCTATCAGCTACACATGTAGTGGGGAGCTGGGGGTCAGGACGCTCTCAGGCACATGAAGCAGCTTCTGGCTGGCTGATGCAGGAAGGTGCAGGCAACGTGGGGGGCTGGAAATGACAGCTCTAATTTTGCTCCGGGGCTTGAGGGAGAATGTCTTCACTCATGCCTCAAAGGGCCTTCCCCAACACACAGCTCAATTATTTGGATGGTAAGCTGATTAGAGGATTTGAAACCAATCATCCAAAAATGGTTGATGCCAGCCTCCAACTGACACATCAACTTACTCACAATGAGGGCAGAGATGAGACACATTTCAAATTACAGTTTTGTAGAAGGGTTTCAAACGCTTTCAGAAGGTGTGTCGTAGTGAGCAGGGTGAGCAGGCAGCAAGTGGCTCTTTAACATTCCTTTGTGTCCGTTCTGGTTGGTGCTGGAGGTTTGCGTGATGCCAAGGGGTGCTCATGTGCTGTGCCTGCTCCTGCTCCATCCTGGCAGGCGGCTGGGCTCCAGGGCACGGTGCTCCCACTCCATCCTGGCAGGCGGCTGGGCTCCAGGGCACAGGGCTCCCGGGCACAGGGCTCCCGCTCCATCCCGGCAGGTGGCTGGGCTCCAGGGCTCCCACTCCATCCTGGCAGGCGGCTGGGCTCTGGGGCACAGGGCGCCCGGGCCCAGGGCGCCCCCTCCATCCCAGCAG
>VZTA01016006.1:0-260868 GCA_013398855.1 Mohoua ochrocephala | reverse complement strand
TCCAGGGTCACAGCGCTCCCGCTCCATCCTGGCAGGAGGCTGGGCTCCTGGGCACAGGGCTCCCCCTCCATCCCGGCAGGAGGCTGGGCTCCCTGGCACAGGGCTCCCGCTCCATCCTGGCAGGCGGCTGGGCTCCAGGGTCACAGCGCTCCCCAGGCTGCCTCATCCTGGAAGGCAAGAAAGGTGTTTGCTCAGGAAGAGATAATAGGAAAAGAGACCTGTGTTGGTTCAATGAGAGGGCAAGTTGGAAAAGGTGCCAAGAAGATTGGATGCTTAAAGTATCTACTTGTCTACTCCTTGCTCTCCTTTAAAGAACCCCCAAAATTTCCTAAGTAATGGTTTCCAAATTCCCTCTGCTTTGCAAAATTTCAGTTTCTTAGCAGATTTGCAACTTGACTTTGCAACAATGATTTACACAAGTAAGCCTGTAGATTTGATGGGAGCAGTGACGTGTACATGTGATTGGAAATCCTGAGGACATGAACCATAAAAATGGCAGATTTTTAAAAATAATATTTTGCTATGAATCATTATCGGATGATTACATATATATTTGTCCATAGTCTGTGGACAACTTAATGTTTAAGACATATTTCCTTACTTTTATAGTTACATTCTGAATGGCAAATTTGCATTGATAAAGTCTTGCTCTAAATGTATGCCTATTGCTGAAATTAATATACACATTATTATATTTGTTGCACATTAAATTTAAAAAAGCATTTTTCAGTTGTTTAAAAAAAATGAGTTAGAGAAAACACATAAGATGTCAAAGGTGACAAAGAGACGAGCCCAGCCATGGAGGTGAGTGGCTGGGGACAGAGAGCTCCTTTGCTTAGTACTTGCACAGTGCTGAGCACTTATGTCTGTAGCTATCCTTTTCTGCTTTAACCTTGCTGTGGTTCAGCTTCCTTCTCTGTTCCTGCAGGGACTGCTCTCAGTTTCCAAGATGTCAGGCTTGATGTGGACTGCCTCAGATTCTAAATATTTATTGCATGTGCTGATGAGGTGTTCAAGGGTTTCCCGCACACATGAGTGCAGATGAATTTAATGGGAATTGTGGTGCTCAAATCTTTGTGAAATTCAGATTTTAGATATTTCTATATGGGCACTCAAAGACTTAGAGCCCTGGAGTGACAAAACAGGGAGGGGAATGAAGGGGCACCTTTCTCAGGGTACTGATTTTTCAGAGGATTTAAAGAAGCAGTAGTTTTCGGATGTTTACCTTTTGGTTGTGTTTAGTTGAAATCAGCTAGTGAGAGACATGTTGGGGAAACACAGTTGTGATGCTGTTATGCTGTTCTCCGTACGGAAATGAGACTTACCCAAATGTGCCTTGCTGGACTGCTTTCTCTTAGATGAGAGGAAGCAGAAAAGGAGTGAAAAAACCTCATGTTCAGATTTCAAAGGAAGCTACAAGGGCAGGTAAATAGAATTGCAGATTTCAAAGTGAGTTTGTTCTGCTGGAACACACAGAAAGCTAAGGTGGGACAAGGAAAGAGGAAGATTCGCGTGATCTAAAAATTACCTTGGAGCCAGTAATGCAGAAAAAGAGACATTAAAAACATTAATGAGAATTTGTGTCCAAAAGTGTAACAGTTTTACTTGTGTATCTCCTAGGAGGACACTGACATAATTTGCATCTATTTTAAAATATTTTGTTGTCTGGTGAGATTAAATGGAAGAGCAAGGTCACCCCAATCAAAATTGCCATGAAAATTTGAGAGTTCAGATATAAAATCTACCCTCCTCATCCTTTGCCATGATGACTTAGGTTAATGAAAAGAAATAATAATATTTTACTCAGCTGTAAAATGGCCCTGGGCAAGTGGCTGAGAAGAGTTTTACAGGCCCAGGTGAAGAATGCTGAAGGGAAACAGCTTTTTCATAAAAGAAGCAAGATTACAATCACTGAGGCAAAAGGAGAGAGAGGATGAGAACCTGACCACGGGTAATGGCTGTATATATTTAAATATGTTCTCTGAGATTCCTGAGTGCCTGTAGTGGGATGGATATATCCAGCAGTAAAAATGTGGTTGTATTAGTTTTCCTTCATAGAATAGTGTCTGACCTACCTGGTGTTTTAAAATCTGTTGAAGCTGTTTTTTCGGACACTTTGTCACATCTTATAAAAACCATTTTCTGAGCACTTGTACCAAAGTGCAGATTATTCCATAGCCACTAGAAATACTCTTTCAGTATGAAACTTTGAAAGGGCAGTTTAGCTTTAGCACTAACTTGCCTGATTTTGAAAGGCATTTCGTCCTTGCAAGTAGTTAAACCCTTAAACCAGTTAACTGCAGGTGGTTACATTTGCTAATCAGATGGATAATTATTATACACTGGTAGAAGAAAGACAGCTGCAATTGCTATAGACGATTGTTTGGAGTTTTTTAGCATGACAATGAACTGCAGCACCTGCCATTCCAATATGTTTTACAATTTTGCTACTGGTATTATTTCCTAGACCCCCCATAGCACAGAATGATCTGCACAGGGCTCTAGCTGGAACTTGAAGACATTTTCATTTCAAATGCCTTGTTGAATTTGCTTATAACTTTCCAACAACCTTACCTTTTAGATCAATGTTTATTAAAGGTTTGCTTTCATTAAAATGCTGCATAGATGTTTTGCAGATTTATGTATTGCTGTTTCTAATTACTGGCCAATTGGAAAAAGATTTTCACTTGCTGAAAGAAAATCAGGTTTCAGATCAGTAGTTTAGACTTTTGTGGTTCTGCATGTGTGTAAGTCAGAGACTGCCTGCTGGGACCTGCAGGTTTCCTCCACTTTAGGATTAGATCTGTGACAAGTTTGAAGGAATTTGTTTTGCAAGCAGGAGACTTAGTTATGCATAAACCACTGGAATGGCACAGGTATGTGCTATGTATGTGGCATTTATTTCCATATTTGTCTTTTTTATATATATATGTGTGTGTGCACGTTAGTCACTTTCCATTCTCCCTTGATTTAACTTCTGCCAATCCCTGCCTTAAGATATCCCCTAGATACAGCAATCTGGCCAGGGAAAGCTACTTGTTTCACCCCTGACACAAAAAACAGCACCCGTCAATATAAACTGGTGAGGATTAGTGTATTTGAAAAAGCTGTGCTTTCATTGCTACTTGGATCTTCTTCTGCTGGCTGCTTACCATTCTTCAGGTCAGTTTGGGAAGAGCACGATGCAGCTGCTGTAACATCTATGGGGCTTAACCATGATAAAAGTTAACAAGTATTTAAAATATTTTCATTTAGCTCTCTGCACCTCACAGAGGGTGGGTTCTCTATATTCTCCTTCTCTACAGCTTATCCATGTGATGTGATCCATTGCAACAATTTCTTATTTATGATTGCTGGTTTGGAGAGTGAATCCTAATGCTCACAAAAAACTATTTGCTGCTCCTTGCTTAAATGTAAAATCACTGAGCAGAGACCCTCCTTTGTCCTTACAGCTTTTCCACACTAACCTACATCTCACGTTTGACCTTTACAACCACAGTTCCCATCTTTATTTTCAGTATTATCTTTATTATCGGTGGCTTTTTAGTAACAGTTTGCAAATGGATGTAGTGCTGTCTCAAATGCACTGAAATTTTAGCAGCTAAGATTCCCCCGAGATCTGGGGCCTCTGGGGGGGGTGGTGAGTGACTCTTTGTCCTTTCTTACTGCCTTTGTGTTTCTGCCTAGGGAGGCATGAGAGCACTACTCACAATGGTCAGGATCTTAAGAAACTACATCTCAATGCACCTAATTTTTAATATATTACAATTTTATTGTCTTATAAATGTTTGGAGGGGGTTTTTTGTCATTCTTAAATCTGAAGAAGGTAGCAGATTGAGTAATTCCTTATTTGTTCGAATCTCTTTCTCAAATTTCCATCGCTTTCAATCAAAAGCTGTTTTCTTATATTTCGAGGGGACAAGTTATCTCCCCAGCCTGGTCAGCAACATGCACAGCCAATTAGGGGTTCACCTCTTCGCTGTTTTCCTATGTCTATTGAAAAAATAGTGATGTCTGAACCCATATCCATTATCCTTCATTTTTCATTTTACTGGAAAACTTTCTTTCTCTGATACTGTTCTGCAAGTCCAAGTTCACTTGCGTAGGTACTTCTGTTGTTCTATAATAATTTGGAGGGTTTTTTTAAACTTTTTAATCTCTTTCTCAATGTGACTACTCATTTGTTGGCCTGCGTTACAGTTTCTCTTTCTTAGCATATTTCAAGTTAGTCCAAATTTTCCCACTATCCTGTTTTTGGGAGAAATTTGGTCTGTGCAGTCAGGTCAGGCTGGTTAATTGGTTAAATTCACCATTCTGTCCTGAAAATTCTCCAAGTCTGCCATGGCTGTCTCAATAAGAATCCCATCTATCTGTAAGGGACTCCCTGACTTTTCTGGCAAAAACTCAAAAGTTTCTAGAAATTATATTGTGCCAGCTTTCGTTCATGATTTTGGTGTGGTTTTGAACTCCTTCTGAGCTCTTGGTCGAGGGTCACTTGGATGGCCTGTGACTTGTCTATTACTTGCATCTTTTTGATGCAATGGTTGTAATGCCTCTCCATCGATAGCAGATCCAACTGAGATTTCCTCTTCTCAGGATCATATGAATCACTTGCAGTAAGAAAAGAAATTGGTAACCCCCATTTTTTTCTTTGACTGTCTCCTCACGATTCAAAGGAAGTCTTGTTTCCTTGAATGTATGGGGACATGAGATGATCTCTGAGTGATTTCCTTGAGCAACGTGAGAGTGTCTCTTTGGCCATCACAGGGCCTTGCCATCAGCTCAGTAAGTGTTTTGGTCTCACAGCCATGAGACTGTGTCCTTACAGATTCTTTCATGCCTTTTCTCTGGACTTCCCCACACTTTCCTCTCTGTTTTTCATAGAAACACGACCCTTCACCGAGCGATTACCTGCAATACTTTCATGTGTCTATGTTTGCTCTTAGACAGTGATGTTCAGCATTGGGAATGAAGGACCCACTTTTGGGTTAACAGGTTCTGTAAAGGACTCTGGCTGCTGCTTCCAAGCATCTCATTAGAGGACAGAATTATTGCCACCTTTGGAGTTCACTTACCAGCAATACTGTGAAATCAGCAAAGGGTGGTCTCTAGGGCAGGGCTTTGTGCATGGAGAAGATCTGGTTGTTTGAGGCCTCTAGGAGTGAGTGTGGGTTAGCAGGACCACAGAGTGGTGCAAGGACTGAACTGGGGCATCTCTGTTCCTTTTGCTATATGTAAGCAATTGTGGTAGATTTAGTTACTAGAAAAGTAACGGCGTGAAAGAATGAGGCTTATTTTTCCTCAGAAATAAATGGAGAAAGAAGGTTTGAGACCTTGTCCTGATTTTGTTCTTCTCGTTGTTGTTTGGGGGTAGGTTTTGTTGAATTTGTTGTTTTTAAAAATAACTCGTATGGGAGCCAGGCTGTGTCTTGGCTAATTGCAGACATATACTGATTTTTATGTGCTATCTCTTCAACTATAATTGCGATGGTTCTCTTTGAAATTGCCATGCTATAAACTTAATACTACTGGTAAATTCAGTTTTGTGGTCTACAATGAAAATTCAGGCAAAACCATGCAGAATGAGAGCAATATATTGAATTTACACTGGCTGAGAAGGGGCAAAGAGATGGGCGGGAGTTCGGGTGTTGCAGAGTCTGAACTCCAAACTGTCAGTCCAAGTGATACAGAAATGAGCACGTGTTCATAGCAGGGGCTTTATGCTGTCTGTTGTCCTCTTGCAATTTCCATCAAACCTCGACAGTTTTGTAGTGTGCTGTTGCAGTGTTTTAACTAGGAATTTTCCAAGTAATTTTTACTTTATTCAGAGGTAATAAAGCAGAGAATCTCAGAAATACGTTGACAATCAAAGCAAGCTTTTCAGTAATGGAATCAGCATTATATGTGACTGACTCGCTTCTAAAGAAGGTCTTCATGTCTTCATTTTCAACTTTAATATGCTTTTAAACACTGTATTTTAAAACTACTCATAAATTAGTTCACAGTTCTTATATTTAAAATTGCCATTATTGGCAGCAGCGAAAAAAAATCCAGACTGCTTGCTTTTTACACTGAGGGAATTTGTGGACAGCTAAATATCTCCATCTATATATATTTTTTGCTTACCACAGCTGGTGTTTTGGAGAAGATTTACTTTACTAACACACTAACATTAATACGCTGCAGTGTCTGAAATGCCTTTAGTATGCCATTTACACTCATCTGAGAGATTTCACGAAAGCATGATATTAGTAAGCCTTCGTGAGTAATCCATCATGCCTAGGAGACTTAATCAGATTGGGCATGTACTTACCCCTGGCTTAATAATTGTTACTTGCGTTATTACTGTCCTTATTTCTGTTTCATCTGTGGTGAAAATGTTCAGAATTTCGGTTGTAGTTAAATACATTTTAATCGTGGTTCTCCACGAAACACGGCACAAAACCTACAGCCACAATTCAGATTCTATGTGTAGTAAAATCTCTTGCTATTCCTTTTAAAGGACTATACAAAAGTTTAATATTTCTTCAGGACTGTTGAGGTAGCAGCATTAAATATTAAAACATTTAAATGTGCAGAACTGATTAATTCAGAATATATCAGAGCTGCTCATAAATGTTTAATATCTGTATTTTGCCTGATTGGATATAATTTAAGCTATGTGCTTCTTCCAGCACTCTAGGACCAGGTACTCATCTTTTATTTCTAGGAATGGTTTAAACATCATTCCTTTTATTACAGGTTAATATTAATGCCTCAACCTTCGGCTGTTATTGTTCATTCTTTCATAGAACCTCCTTCAAAATTGATCACCTGAAGTCTGAGAGCAGCTGTTAAAGTTCTTTTTAAGTGTACATTTCACAAAAATATGGTTCAATTAAAATTTGTACAACCTCTGTAGGATGAAAGCTGAAATTTTGTCTTTTCAACATTTATGCATTTCCTTAGAAAAGCAGAAATATTTGGGGGGAAGATTGGGACTGTGCAAGTCCTGGATCTAGTTTAAGGTTAAACTTGTACCAGGTTGTAGCTGTGTTAGTTCACAATGAACAAATTACACTAAAAAGCTGAAGAATGAGTGTCGGTATCTCTGGGGGAGGTGGGATAGACCTGACTGGCATGTTGGCATGTGGCTGCTGAGCCACAGATCGATCAAAACACCCAAGTGTAGTGGTGAGACAGCCTCGGGTGTTTACTGGTGGTGTATGACACATAAAGACCTGTGTGGAAGGCTATAGATCTATTTGAGACTTAGCTTTAAGTCTGGTCTCGTCCCCAAATGCCAGTATCATTTATCTTCCAATTTACAACACCGGTGCTGTTAAAACAAATCAGCAAACCCTATGCAGACAAATTCTTAACCACGTTTTTGTTCCCCAAAAGCTACTTTCTGCAACAGTGCTCTGCCTGGGAGCATCTCCTCCCCTGGGATTGGTACAATGAAGAGGGAGGGATGGACCTCATCTTTTAGCTGTTCATTCTGCAAGGCCCCCACCAGGGCAGAGCCCCACCGGGCTGAAAGGAAAACAAAAACTCCCTAGGAGCATCTGTCCCGAAGCATATATGGTTTTGCATCGCTCACCAGGAAGCATGCTTAGCATGCAGCATTAGCAGTGCTCCGTACCAGTTCATTTTCTTGCTTAACATGCTTTAAATTATCTTCATTGCGTTTAGTGCTTTATCCTGATCTCTCTGAAGTTAATGGCTGAAGCGCCATTGCTTGTAATGAGGCCCAGCTGCCTGAGAATGCCTCGAATATAATAAAAGGACTGCCAAGCAATTTGCTGTGGTCCAAGGTAGAAATCTTGCTTTGATGCAGTGCTTTTCCCTTTTGAAGAGTGCTTCTCTACAGTATGAAGCAGAATTCTGGTCGCTGCAAAAAGCAGACGAAGTTTAACAGAGAAGAGGATGAGCTCAACAATGGTAGAGGTTAATACCCTGTTGTGCATCCAAAAATGTCAATTCCAAGAGTGTTTTCTTGACTTAAATGGCTTGAATTTTTTGCTGTCTGACTTTCTGCGGTAGTCAGATGTAATATGTCTCTGTAGCACGTATTTCTCCTTGCCCTTGGAGACCTGTGGGAATGCAAAGGAGAGGAGGTTGCACACTCTGTCTCATTACAAAGATGTGGGACGTGGAAGTTGTCCTTGAGTGAGAAAGTGGAAGTCTAAAACCAGCGTAAGTCATATAATATACATAATATAACTTTTTTGCAAGGTATTTTGAGGTAGATCTCATCTTGAACTCTGAAACAAGTCCTGCAGCTCTACACTAGTGTGCTCAGAGACGCTGCCTAATGATAGCTTGGTTTCTTTTTGACTTTGTTCTTCAAGACTTGAGGAACTGCCAAGTTCTCCCTGTTTTTGACAGGATAATATAAACAGCAGAATGAATACATGGCCCAAACTACTTTTGTATGTGAGCTCACAGGAAAACTGTGTTTAGTCATGTTTATTTCAGGGTTAGCAATAAGGAAAAATATGTCAGATGTGAAAGAGAAAAAAGAAGTCATAAGGAGGCATTACAGTACACTCAAGTAGAGGCAAAGTGCCCCTTTGCTCTCTAGGAAATGGAATTAAAACAGTTCCAGCAGGAATGATTTATAATAGAAAATGCAGCTTTTGCAGAATGAAAACCTTACGTGGAAAAAATCTACCTTTTTTTTGATTCTTTTTTTATTTGGAAAACAAAATTTTGGAAAAGGAGAGTTTGACTCAAAATGGGTTTTTTTGTACTTTTGTTTTCAAGTTCGTTGAATTGAATATGAAATTCATATTGTTCTTTGTCACCTCAAGATTAAATTGCATTTTTTTGGCATGTAGTATCACAAGATCTGTAATTAGGATCTTACTGCCTTTACTCTACTGGAAGGTTGGATGTGTTAACTAGACTGTAGGAGCTGAAGTATAGTGAAGTGCCCCCCCCACCCCACCGCCGAACTGGAGGGAGCACCTGGCACAAAGTGTTTGGAAAGGAGATTAAAATGTTGATTTAGATTAAAATAGGGGTTTTTTTCATTTCAGTTTAACAAGATGAACTGAAATATTCAATTCCAAGCTGAAATGATACCGGAGAAGATCAAAGTATCTGATTTTCATTGAAAATGGCATAGTAAGAATACTGTATCATTTATGAATTTCTAAGCAGTTCAGCCTCCTAAAAGCCCATCATTATTCCCTCTTTTCGTCTTCAAGATAACAATAAATGTTCAGAAAATATTGGCACTGCACTACTTCTATTATTTATTGAAGAGGCTTATTTAGCAAAATTGCAAAGTCCAACTTTCTTAAGATTTTAGGTAGGACAATGCATTTGCCTCTGAAGTACTGTGGTGAAATATGTACAGGGGTGCATTCCTAAACACCCTGTGTTGTGTGGATTTCTAAACATATTTCACTCCATGCTTGCTGACTGATGCCTATTCCATATTTTGAAAGTTCAGTGTGCAGTGCATCCCGGCTGATGCACAAACCACACTCATATCCAGATCCATCTTTCTGTACTCTGCTTATCTGACTCTCCTTACTCATTCTCCTGTGTGCAACACTGAGAGGGTTAGACAGATGTCAGAGTCATGCTTTGAATCAACTGTGGAATTCGAAAGATGGAAGTGGAAGACAGTATTGAATATATGGTTCTCCAGAAGCATGCTGCTTATATTTATTTATACCTAATTTCTTCACAGCTAGGTCTTTAGTGGCATGACTACTTTTATTGGTGTCTGGCCATTCCTCTGAGCTTTAATTACTGAATTAGAGGGAGACATGGAGGGTGAACCAGAGACTTCTGCCATTTTTTCTCAAAATGTTTGACTTCTCAGAGAGTCCAAACAGCTGCAGGAAAACCAGTGTAGAGTCTCCCCCTATGCAGAAAGTTTCTCTTATTTTCTCTTATTCAAGGCATTACAGATTGACAGTGATGTTACTTGTTGAGCCAGGAGCTGGAACAGAATGTTAAATGTTCCTCTTCCATATTTAGGCATTTGTTTCTTTTCACCGGTTGCGCAGAATTTTTTTCCTAGTGTAGGTATCTGCTGGTAAAAATACCTGGAGGATTTTCTCCTCCTAGTTGTTCTGTGGGAAAGGATGTTGAGGTTTTTACCCATCACAACATATTGGTGTCACTTCTGCCTTGACCTTAGTAATTCCTGAGAGGAGTCTGATAGAAGTGTCTGTCTAATTTTGCACAGGAACAGGGGTTTGGAAGAAGAACTTCACCACTTAGGTAAGATGTTGACCAGCTGCTACACTTGTATTAATAGCCTATGTTATGATAGGTGTCTGGGGTTACTGGGGGCTTGTTTGGTAACAATATTCATTCGGTGATGTAAAGGCATGCCACAGAACAGGAGACAGAATGACCAGCGGGGGTCTATGGATTTAACTGTGTTCCCAGTGTTATGTTGTGCTTGTCCAGTCAGTGATGTTTGGATCAAATAAACTTGATTAACTTTGCCACTTGTTTGTTTAGTTCGGTTTGTTGGGGATTTTTTGAGGGGGGCTGTTTGGTTTCTTTGTTTCACTCTTAAAATTTTCATTGACGAACTGATGAAGAAATGCTAGGAAGATAAAAAACCTCTTCATTGTTTTTTCCTGCAGAGATCTGCTAGTTATCATGGCTCTTGGCTAGCTTGGCTTCTTGCTGGGGATACCAATACAAGTTATTCTGGCAATTAGTTTAGTTCTTCCTGTCGCTAATAACCTCTTGCCTAGGAGAGTGGCTGTGGAATTTGCACAGCTTAGCCTGTCAGGTGACTGACTTTCCCACAGTGTAACTGTGCTTTTTGAGCCTTTTTAAATATATTTACCATTTTAGCCCTTTCCCCCTCCTCTAATAATATGCAGAACATCACCTATTCTGGAGGTACTTCTTAGTAATTGTCTCCTGTGGGACACGAAGACCTCTGTGACACAACAGTGCACAAGCCAGGGAGCTGTAAGCTTGCAGCAATCCAAGGCAGGCGGCTGTGGGATTTATTTTCCAGAGAGCCAAGTGCCTCTTTTTGTTCTAACAAGATATGAGTCATAGCAGGGACATGGCTGTGAATACTTATCGCTTTCACTGGGATGTGCAGAGCAGAAGGAATTTCAGTATGGAAAGAGGACATGAAGTGATTTGTTAAAAATCCGGTACTTGCTTGGGGAATTTGTTCTGGTATTATCTGGGATAGTTGTGCACACCAGGGACAAGAACCATGCTGTTCCCTTTTTTTTTTTTATTTTTAAGAACGGAAAGTGACCACTTGGGAATTTGCTGTATTTATAAAGTATTTAGCAAGCAACTAACTGATAATGACAAGTTCAACACAAGTCATTGTGCTGCAGTTGTATTTTTCTGTGTGTGCATGGTTTGGCAGGTTGCCTAATCAGAATGTTGGACTCAGACTTTTTTGTGAACATTTAGAGGTGCTAAAGTGTCTGTTACCTGCCTAGAAAGAGGAGTCTAGAAGGAACCTTTTTTTATCTTCAGATCCAACCCTTTGCCCAAGCAAAACAGAGAGAAGGCACTGTGTGGATTTCCCCCACAGCCCTGTCAAATGTTTCATAATCACAACCTGCCACGGTGCTGCTGTTCCAGCCGTCTGTCTTTCTTGTTCAGTAGTTGACCATTACAACAAACCTAACACAAAGAACCAACAGCTCTTCCTGAAGTGTTCTGCCTACAGTCATACCCTTCCTGAGGCAGCTGTCAGCTACTTGGGATGCTCAGCCTTTACAAACCACACTGTGAAGAATTACACTGTAAAAGATAAGCATATGTATTGTCTGACTGTCCCCATCTCTGCCTCTGACCCATTTAGCCACATAACCATAAAGATGATACAAACAGATGCCACTGAGCTTTAATATTACTCTTACTTTAGGAGTTTTATTTCTTAAGCACATTATTTTCATTCTTTTGACTCAATTTTCATTAGATATTTATGAATGTCAGAGGACTAGTGAACATTTTTCATATTTTTTCAGATTCTTTTCCATGCTGTTCTGATTCGAACCTTTGGAAACGGGTATTTTTTATTGATTTGACCTTGCAGTATTAATATACAGTGCACGGTCAGAGGATTGTATTAACATTTGTTACAGCCTAGTCATTCATATGCCAGAATTCAGTATAAATACTGCTTTAAATTTAGTATGAACCCCACTATATTTTTCCCATATAAATCCTCATTTGATCCATTCTTTAACTTAAAATGTCAATCAATCTCTAGGCTATTTAGTAGTATTGTTCCAATTTGTAGATGGGGGTTGTCTAGATTTTGTTTTTAATAGCATTCTGCACCAACTAAATGAGGGCCTGTACTTAAGCAGAATTATTTTGTTGCATGAATCACACATACAAAATTAAATCACATTTTTGAACTCTTGTGTCCTTTCCCATAATAATACAGTATGATGTATTTTGGTCCTCTTCCTTCTGTTCGTGGTTCTCAGCAACTTTCGGTGCATTTCAGTCTTCACTTTTCCGTGCTAATTTTCTTTATTTTCTCCCTTCTAATCAGGACTCTTGTGCACTCTTGCCCCCTTTCTCCCCAGGGTCTGTAGCCAACCCTCCCAGAGCCTGACTTGGTAACAACTTTGGGTCTGGACAGGCTGCAATTCAGACGCTGCTGACTGTGCTGGGTACATCTGTTGTACAGAAAGGACTCTGAGATGAGCAGTTTGGGTGAGAGGATGATGTTCTGCATACTCACACCCAGGCAGATGAATTCCGAGTCTGGTATTAAAAAAAATACCTGCATGTCCCCTGCACAGCTGCTATACTGAATGCCCGACGTATTTAACCTGCAAAGCACCAGGTTATTTAAGGTCTCTTATTTCTGCAGTCCATTAAGCAATCTTGTTAAGCTCTGGTTTAAGGAAGATAAGCACAAATATATTAAAGATAAATGGAGTCAGAAACTTTATTGCTCACTCTTGTTCATATCTAAACTATAAGACTATGCCAGCTTTCTCTTGAATTATATCACACAAAGAATCCACTTGGAGGAGGGAGGACTGTGGCTGATGAGGAAGAAGTGTCATTGTTGTAGATGGATGCCTGAAGTTAAAAGTGGTCAAAATGATAATGGGAACTTATTAGGAAGGTAACAGCATCATATACCATGCTGCTCAAGGTAGTAAAATTTAATACTGTGCTATTGAAAAATGAAGGTGGTGGTGGGGAACACAGGCAAAAATAATGTAGAATGTGTGGAACAGGATATTAGGAGTGAATTTCAAAATATGTCACCTCGATGCTAAGCATGAGTAAAAAAAATCATCCCATTGAACCTTAGGAATTATGAGGAAAAGAGTGAAGACTGAAACAACAGGCACCATTTTTACCACCTGGTGTACAATTCAACGTTATGCCCAGATTTCTGTGTTATGGATGCATCTGGTTGCCTCTGCTTGGAAAAACTATAGTAAAACTAGAAGATGAGAGAGAGAGAACATCTTCCTGTGTAACGGGAAGCTAAAGTAAGTTTCCTCAGTTTTGGGAAAGGGATAGTTGAGAGAGCTGTGGGAGTTATCTATAAATGTTGAATTCTGTTAATAAAGCAGATGTTTTCCTGATACTGAAAAGACAAGAATTCAGAGAAAAGAGAGCTCAAAAATAAAGGAAAAACATTTTCATAAATTATGTAAATAAATGGTGGAGCTCCTTGTCACCTGAAGCTGCAAAAGTATAAACTGAGTGGGGGTTCATTCGATCCCCTTGCCCTGGTCATTGATAAAGATATTAAAAAGGAATGGCCCCAGTACTGAGCCTGGGGGACACCACTTGCAACTGGCCACCACTCCTTGGGCTCAGCCATCCAGTTTTTCACCCAGTGAACAGTGCACCTTTTCAAGCCATGGGCAGCCAGATGCTTCCTCGTGCTCAGCATCTCTTGAACTCCTGCATTTCATGATATTTGCTTATCCTAATTCATGTGTCTGTAAGAGGATTTGTATTATTTTAGCCTGAGGTAAGCATGTTCAACAATCTGGTTTTAGACGCCGTGCTTCCTTAGCTAGAATTAAGACAAAAGTTCTTGCAAATGTTTAGATATTACTGAGTTATAATAAATTCCTAGTAGATAATTATATTTGCTGTCTTTTCAAGCAAGCCTTCATTTTCTTTTTTAATGCTATTGTTAATTGTGTGTTGAGAGAGTGTTTGTCTTTTGAGGACAGCAGAATAAAAGGATTTACCAAACTCTTCTGAAAATCCACACAGTGCAGCAATATTCAAACCTTCTAAATAATTTATTGAGAGCACAGCCAACAATATGAAATTTTCATGTATGGGTATCAAACAGGCAACCTCACATAAACTTGAAAGGCATGAAAAATAAGGTTAGGCTTCAAAACGGGGGTCAATATTCTCAGGCTTAGAGTAATAAAAAGGTAATCACAATAACGTTTAATCTGTTTTTAAGAAAAAATTTATGTTGGTGCATTTCATAGAAGCATGACAGGTTTTGAATTCGAAACTTAACAAGGAGAGTGGTAGTTGCTGAATAAGGACACAAAACGGTTCCAGCATGCACCAGTAACCAGGCTCGTTTCATGCCCTGTGCAGCTGGTGAGGTCTGGGAATGGCCATCATCTCTTCCCATCTTCTCCTGGGACTTTGGATAAGAGAAATAATACACTACCACCGACAAAATACGTTTCACAATCATTTGAGTCTAACCATCATGTAAATACTGTTAAAGCATACTTTACTGGCTTTTATGTTATGCCGATAACTCTCATATTAACAATATTTTGTTGCCCGGAGGTGCATTTCAATAAATAATATGATTTGGTTTGTGTTTCTTAAGCTAAAACGATAAATAACTGTCCCGTTCAGTCATTACAGGAACTGGTATTGAGATGTTTATTCTTGTTTTGGCCGTGGTACACAATTTAATTCAGTGGTTGCATTTTTAGAGGCATAGCTGATGTGCATTTTAGTGGAACAGATTTTGTTTCATGTGCAGGTTATTGTGTTTACTGCTTAAATTCCACTAATGCTATTCAGGCCTCTGTGAATTATCAAATGGAATAACAGACATTTGCTGATACCCTTTGGAGTGTTTTGGTACTACAAGTGCTTGCTAAGTTGCTAAGCATTGGTGATATATTTGGCATAACACAAGAAAGAAGATAAAGACAGTCATTGTCTTTGATGTCCTCGGGTGAGCTCTGGGTTCTGGGATGCTTAATTCCTGCTCAGTTCCCTCTGATGTGGGCAATAGTTGGACATTTTAATAGAAACCGGACCATTAAGTTACTCTGTGTGAATGGCTCTTGGTGGGAATAATCTCAGTTTAGCCATCTTCAGTGTTGACATCTACAGCTGAGCTTTACAGTCTAGGCTCCCTTTATAGTCAGTGAGGAGAATCAGACATTTCTGGAGTGTGATTCATCTGGTCTGTTTTAAACATCAACATTAGGGCGAGATTTACAGCCTGAATGGGGTGACATAAATAGATGTGATGTTCTCTGGAGCTATATATAGCAGTAGCACATATTCACTGGGCCACTGACTGAAACCTCCATCTTCTCCTTCCAAGAAGGCTGCCCCAAAAGGAAGAGAGGACGTGCCTCTCTCTGTGCCAGCTGGTATTCACTTTTTCCCATACAAAATGCAATGCCTGCAGCTAAGGGACAGTGGCTGGGCCACACAGGCACTGGAGTTTAAAATATTTTAAAATAATATTTTGTTGGGAAATTCAGATTTGAATCGTCTTACCTAGGTGCGAGCCTTAATTGCCCATCTGTTGGTTATCAGCAGACTGCTCTGACAGCAGCCAGTCTTACCTCTCCTCTGTCAGGTCTCTGGGCTGTGCCAACGTGTTTGGTGATGCCAGCTGGAACAAAACGTCTCTCTGCTCAACATGGCCAAGTTTCTGGTGGCTTTGAATATGGTCAGAAATGTATTTAAGTTAGGAATTTTGATACATAGGAAGTGAGACTCTTGGGTCTTACACTGGAAGTCTGTTCACAGGTCTAACCATGGGACTCTTCACTTTTAGTGAGATGGGAGCTCTGAAGCATCTTGGACCACGTAAACAAATGTGACCAATCCTTTAGGAATACAAGAGTAAGCCCTTTTTATATTGCTGCTCATGCCGTCGTCACTGTCTTGTTACGAACTTTAAAAAATATAAGTAATGTCTCTGCAAATAATTCTTTCACGAGGCTGATAGGCTACTCTTTGCATCAATGACAAACGATGCCTCTGGATATCATGTTACGGACATCTTGCCATACGTCTGCAATCTATTTTCAGTTCTCTGTTGTTCATTACCAGTTTAGGAAAGGATTTGAAAAGCTATAAAGACACGGAGATTTGAGGGAGCATGGGGCAGAAGAACTGAATCTGTACTGTAACACAAAGCAAGGCCAGATCAGATTTTTAAGCTGCCTAGAACAAAGTTCAAAACTTGTGCGTTTTTACTCCCCTCCATCCGAGAGCAATTGCTAACTGGAATTACTGGTGAGGGCGTCACAGGTTAGAGATGGTGCCGTTCTGTACACCTTCAAGAAAAGCTCACTGGTGTGTTATTGTGAATTAAGTGCTTTGGTTGTGGGCTTCAGAAAACCAATACCAAAGGAAGAATGCTTTCAGTTGTAAGACTGCATGTCTGTTTACTTAACCATGCTGAAATATCTTTTTTCTGCTTTCTTCCACCAACTTGGGGAAAATCAAAACCAGTATGAGTAAGAATCCTGTGGGTTTTCTGCTTTTGTTGTTGCTGAATGATGTGTAGACCTGTGATTCATACAGTTCTTGCGTGTCTGTCTGGCGTTCATATTTGAAATAGCTGTATAATTATGAATTTCTCCATTTTGTGTTCTTTTGAAAGCAAAGTATGTCTGCGAGCAGTAAAAATTAGTTTGATGTCAACATACATTTCCCTAGTCTTTTAAAATTTTCTTTTTCAGTAATAAGGTTCTGAGTGCAATTCGGTATATGCACTTTCTGGATTCTTGTAACAATGTATTTTCCACCATTCACTTACAAGTACATTTATCAGCACACGATTTGGAATGCGTGCCTGTAAAGCTCTACCTGAGTATTTATAGATTTCTAATCACTGTGGTGTCTTAACAGTTGCCTTTAAATAAGGCATCAGGGCTTATTCTCTTCTCACCAGTAATTTAATCTGTAGTTGGCATTTCAGGAGTGGTCTGGTGTTTTAAGGATTCGGACCCAGTATTATCTGTGCCCTGGCAGCACTGCATGCCCGGATGGATCACTTGTGTTTGGCACTGCGTGAGAGTGGCAGAAAGGCTCCATTGCCTGAAAAAGGGGACCAAACTTGGGAAAGGACAAAGAGCATCTTCCCTGTGTTGAGGAGGCTGAGGGGAGACATAGCAGTCTACAACTTCTTCACAAGGGGCAGCAGAGGGGCGGACACTGATCTCTTCACTCTGGTCACCAGTGACAGGACTTGAGGGAATGGCCAGAAGTTGTCTTAGGGGAGGTTTAAGCTGGATATTAGGAAAAGGTTCTTCACTCAGATGGTGATTGGGCACTGGAACAGGCTCCCCAGGGAAGTGGTCACAGCACCAGCCTGACAAAATTCAAGAAGTGTTTGGACAATGTTCTTGGGCACATGGTGTGACTCTTGGGGATGGTGCTGTGCAGGGCCAGGAGCCGGTCTTTGATGATTCTTGTGGGTCTCTTTCAATTCAGCATACTCTGTGAACATAGTGTGATGTTGACAGTCTTTGCTGTGTTGATGTTAGTCCCCATTCCTTTTGCAGGATCCTGCAGCACTGTGAAGGGACAGAGGCCTCTCTGAGCAGTGTCGTTGCACACCTGACTTGCAGAGTATAGCATGCTATATGTTTTTAGGAGTGAAGCCAAAAAAAACTCCAAAAGCATTACTTCAGCATAAATAATTTATTTCCTAAGAGGAAGGTTTCCAGCCATGACTCAGGTGTGTGATGATGCAATATTACAGTGTTATAGGGAACTGGCTTTGACCTTGAGAAGAACCTGAAAAAGTGCCTGTCATTGCTTTGATGAGAGAAAGCCTCATTTCAGGAAGTCCGCTGTCTGTGGTGATCCCATTTCACATACCAGAATTATTTTCTGTTTGCTTTATGGTATGCAAAAGTGCAGTTTTACACTGTGGCTATGTCTTTACTCACTTAAGAAGTGTGTGGGGCATCAAAGACCTTTGCCTTTATCAATTTCTTCTTGTACTCTGTGATTGTCATCAACATCAGCTGCAAATTCTGAGGTATTTCTGTATGTATCGGCCCTCTTAGTGACATTTAGCTGGTGCTGAAGAGCAGCCAAAATAGGTAAGAACTGTCAGTGGCAGGGATCTCCTGAGATGATCCCCTTCCTCCACCTGGCACTCTTTACAGTTTAGATGCATGGGCTATATTTTGAGTATTTCGAATATCAGCCAAAATACATCTGCTTTTTTGGAGAGTAGATCAGTCCCTCGAGAGAACGTAAGGCAAACTTTATGCAATTACTTACATCGATTAATAGATTTCTATAATAGTATGCAGTGTGTGTGGCATACAACACTGGAAACAGTAGAAATGATGTTTGTAAGAATAGCATGAATTTCTTAGAAATATTTGACTATAGCTACAGTTCAAACCCCATTTTGTCTTTCCTGTTATGCTGCTACCTCCACCTATGGTATAATTTCAGCAGCATCTTTGCCAGCCTCCTTCTTCCTGACCCTCTTCGTCCTCGAGACATGTCAGCTCCTGGCATTGCCAGAGGCCCTGCTGTTCCTTGTCCCACGGGAGGCTCCAACTCCAGGGCTCTCGCAGAAACTTGTCGTGCAAAATGAAGAGCTTCTCCAGAAAAGGCTGCTGCATCCCCTCCCTTCCCAGAGGTGGTGGCATTGGCGGGATGAGGCCAGCCTGTGTGCCACCGAACCAGCCTTGTTAGCGACTGAGCACAGCAGCAGGTTTGTGCTGAGTGTGCAGGAGTTGCAGTCAGCAACTCTCCACGATTTTTGGTGGAAAATTGAACCGGGGGCCTCATGATTCTCAGAAACACATTTTGTGATCACAGCCATTGTACAGAAAGAAGGGGAGGGCAAAACAGCACCAGAGGATACTTCCATGGTGTTTGCCACCCCCAATATGATTTTTTTTTTTCATGGAGCCATTTCCTAGGCTTTTACAAAATAAACTGGAGTTGTTCACTAATCCATGTATTCCTATCCACGTGTTTTGTGGGCAGGAATGTTTCATATCCGTCATGCAAACACTGTTTGCTTGATTTAGAAGGTGGACTAAAAGTGCACAGTGGACTGCTTTTGTGGCTGCTGACCAGCACGTGAGGCTGACCCACACTTTGTTGTTGGGTTTTGTACCTGGTCTCTCTTCCCAGTCACTCTGTGAGTCCCTCATACAGAGCCTTTCTAGAGTTTCCAGGCTACAGGTGCGGATCCCATCTCCTGCTTCTCATTATCTTCTCTTGGCTACTTTCTCCAGCTGTGGTCCCCTCACCCTCATTGCTTCCCATTTTTTCTCCAAAAATTTCTCTTCCTCTATTCCCTGTACTGGTTCCAGTTACCACCTCCTCCATCCTAGTTCACTTTTGCCCTCAGGTCTACTTTTCTGTCTCCTAAATTTAAGTTATTGGTGATGGTGTTCTTCAGACATTTGGAGCAGCTTTGTTTTTGTGACATTTTGCACATTTCTCAGCGGTTTGAGAAATGGGGTTTTGATGAATCGATGTTTTCTCATCAGAAGGCTTAGACTTTTGATAAAGATCCCTCTCTTTCCCCTTTCTCTCCAGCCAGCAGACATGACTTTCTGCTTTAAAACACTGAGAAACTTTCCAGATCAAAACATCATCAGAAATGATATCTCCACAAAACACTTCTGCTCCAACAAAGCAGACTGAAATATATTTCATGGGACTTTTTTCAGCGTGCTTTTATTAGTCAGAGAGTGCTCTAAGGGTACTAAGTGAGGACAGAGTCTCCAGAAATATTTAGATACTAAAAATGAAAACGTCTCTGTTGAGCATGTGTGAACTCTAATTTTTTTTTTTATGTGTATATATATATAAAATATAATTTGCCCAAACTTGGAGGAACACTCTCCCACTTCAGAGCAGAAGATTCGATGAAAGCAAAGGACAGTGACATTTTTCATCCAGGGCAACACATTTTCCTCTAACCTCATCTCAGAAATGAATGAAATGTTTTGACTGAAATTCCTTCTTCCTTAAGTAATTAAATCAGTCTGAGGGAGACACTATGAAAAACAAACCAACCCAAGAAGTCCAAGGGGGTAAAAATCGGCAGAGATCTCAGGAACTGAAAAGAGAAGGAAGTGTCGAGCAGCTCTTAAAGTAGTTGCCACCTTTGCCTCTAAAATTTGCAGAGTGATGTTGTCTGAGCAGTAGGTTGTTCCAAAACGCAGCCCTCATGCATTTCTTGGGAAGATGTTCCCAGTCGCTCCTACTGGGCTGCTTAAAAGCAATTGAGGGCTTCCTACCTACATCTGCACCTTGGGTTGTGTGCTCCCATCCCTGGTGTGAGGGGTGAGACAAGTGGAGCCGGGGATCCTGCCTGCCCTGGTGCAGCAGCCGGGAGGGCTGGCAGGGGAGGCTGCTCTGTGTGGGGTGGCAGGGTGCAGCTTACCCCTGCCCAGCCCAGCGACAGGAAAGCCTCCTCACTGCTTCACTCACCAAATTCTCCTCCCTCAGAAGGGTCTTGTCGAGGATGGAGCAGCGCCTGCTCGGGCTCGTAGATGACACCTGCTGCCGCGTTGCCCCTTGGGTGCCACGGGGCAGCAGTGGGGCGGTGCCAGAGCCCCCCTTGCCTGCCCAGCCCTGGGTGCTCTGTGCAGCTGTGTCCTTCCAGATGTTTTCCAAAGTCCCAGTGGGTCATGACATTAGTGCTCGCTGCTGTAGTGCCAGACACTTGGCATCAGCTACACGTGGCATGAGCCAGTGTAAAGGCACAAACAAAGCCTGGTGGAGGGAAACTTCTTGTTGCTTTTGGAAGAGGAATTTAAGATCCCACGGTAACAAGCCCTGGTCTCTACATAAAATCACAGTCCTGTTGCTGGGCTGTGCATTAGCACAGCTTTCTTGTTCTTGGTCATTATCACTTGGCATAGTGTGTTTCTTTCATTTTATGGGAATTTGATGTATTTCACCAGTGGGTAGAAAAAAAAAATCATCACTGAGAATGTCGTGATTAATTTTTTTTCTCTTGAAGAACTATGAAATTATTCTGAAATGTATGACACGTGTATAATAACAGCCTAGTGCTCTGTTTTTAAAAAATGTGCTAGAGGCGTTGTGCAGTTTCCCAGAGGCTTAATGAGGGACCCATACTGTGTTGGAAATTTTTCAACAATAAAAATTGACCTATTACATGCTTATGTAAAATGAGGGTTGACAATCACACAAATATGTCCAAAGTCAAATACAGGCATTGTGAAATATCACTTCTTTCCCACAGAGAAACTGGTCACCTGTTCACAGTAGGCTTTTGCATTATATCCTATCCAGTAAAGAATAAGATGCTTCCCCACAGGGAAACAAAATGGCAGCAAAGTACTGGCCCAGTGCCCTTCTATCAATGCTTTTCACTGACTCTTTTGCCAAGTCTTCAAAAATAACACATAGGCATACTTTTCAACATATGTTTTGCCTCTTTGTTGGTTTAAAGGCATAAAGGCAAGAAAAGGTCATGTATTATTCACCACTTTATCATCAAATGCAAGAAAAATTCATTGTTTGCTTGTTTGATTTATTTTACTCTCCCTAATACATCTTTTATTTAAAAAAAAAAACCCTCGAGTCTTTTGCTGTTCTTTTAACATGTATCAGAAGTAGCCTGTTCTTAAAAAACTGAACATATGGCTCTGAACCTGCATCTGAATTCAGGGAAGTGTCTATTGCAAAACACTGAAATTTGGAGTCATAGGAGCAGAAAAGTTGGATTCAGGGCTTATTCAGTGTAGTATTGAATAATCAAAGAAAGGAACATAATTAAATACAAAGAGTTGAAGGATAAAGTGAACATGGTAAATATTGCTCCTCTGCTCAAAGTAAATTAAGCTACTGTCAACATTTTTATGTTTTTTGAAATATTAAACACTAAGCTTGAGCCAAATGTGTACCGCAGAGGAAACACTAAATGACTATCAGGTTTTAAGAAACCCAACAGTTTCTCTGCTGAATGTGTATCACCAGTGAATGTCCTAGCAATACCTTGCTTCAGTTTCCTGGCCAGTCACTGGCTCGTGATGTCCCCAGCAAGAGAGGGAAATACAGGGAGGTAGAATGTGATTTAGGGAGTGATCAGAGTTTATCAGCAATCCCTGACAAGCATGGATCTCTCAGAGTTAAGGGAATAGAAAGGACTGAGGCGTGAAAGCAGAATGAGTGTGGTAACTGAGGCCTGGATGCATCTTCAGTGTATGAGGCTGCAAGCCATAAGACTCTTCCTCAGCAGGGAGAGCTTTTTGTTGCTTTATTGATCTTCATATGGTCGGTGGCTGCCCAGCCCTCTCATTTGTTGAGGTATCTCTGCAGGGCCTTTCTGCCTTTGAGGGAGTCAACAGCTCCTCCCAGTTTGTAGGATCTCTGAACTCGCTCCAGTCCTGCGTCCAAACTGTTTATGAAGATGTGGAAGAGCACAGGGCCGAGGATGGAGCCCTGTGGAGCCCCACTGGTGACAGGTCCCCGGTCTAATTCACCCCAGTCACTGTAACCCTTAGTGCTGACCTGTGAGCACCCATCCCATGGCGTGTTTATGGAGCCGTGTGCCAGACAGTTTGTCCAGAAGGATCTTACGATAGAGAATATCAAAAGCTTTGCTGAAATTCAAAAAGATTATATCAGCTGGCTTCCCTTGTGGGTTACCTTGTCAAACATACCAAAGTAAAAATAGAGAATTAGTGTGTACAAGAATTAAATAAATGCTGCAAGAATCGTCAATTCTAACAAAGAACATACAGATTCAAATGTTACTTGTAGTTGCTATTTGAATGTTTTCTGCTATTACTTAAGAATCTATTAAAAATGCATTCCTGAGCTATTTAAATACACACAATCTGTAATGTCTCCCATGCCCATATAACTTAAATATATAATACTGTAATGGGCGTGATAACCACAACTTGGCACTCTATTTAGGTCCAGAAAGAACAGGACCATAATCCTGGTTATTTCATTGCTTTTACTACCCTCTAATGTCTTGACAATTGCTTATAAGACATATATTCCAGGGCATTATTTTTTAACTCGTGTATTTCATGAATAGCATAGCTTATGCTTCTGGCAAAGGCAACTTCCCAAGCACCAACTGAAAGTAACAGCATCGTAAATACTGGGGGAATTCAGATGGATTTACTGGGCTGTATGATGGGATCTCATTCAAGAGCAAGAGCCTGCTCACAGAACATGCATAGGATCATAACTACCATATTTACACCTATTTTATTTTCTCTCCTTTCAGTGACTATTTCGACAAGTACCTTCTTTGATGGCTTACTGGTAACTGGGCTCTACACATCTACCAGTGTTCAGGCTTCCCAGAGCGTTGGTGGTTCCAGTGCTTTTGGATTTGGTAAGTCCAGTGTAATTTACCTTCTGCAACCCAGGGTAATGAATACTTGGTTGTACAGAGGACATCAGTATCAACACAATTACTGGAACAGGTTAATTTAGACCAAGTAATCAATAATACATGGAAGTCAGTGGGAGTCAATGAGATAAGGCAGTGGTGGCTTTTAGGCAGTTTTTAATGCTTCCTGTACCACCTTCATCTTTGCTCAGCCTTGGTATTAGTATGCTGAATTATATAAATTTTAAGAGAGAAAAGCCTCAGCAGATAAATTGTTTTAAACAGCCATTTCTAAATTGTGTGACATTTTGTATAAACTGAAGCATTTAGCCCAAAGCCTCTGTTTCTTGGGCTGAAAACCTGTTTCCTTTAAGCTTATGTCAACCTACTTTTCCATTCAGTTAATAGCATCTTCCTTAAAACCGGAATGCTGGTCAAGACATTTTGTACAACCCATTATTCACCATGTCCAAAAAGCAGAATTGTAGTAAAAGGGGTATGATAGGCTTTGCAGAATTACCATGTATTTCAGGTTCTGCTGTAGCCCTCAGCAGTAGCAGCTGTGCTAAGGACAAACATTTTTAAAATAATCCCTTCTAAATCTGTGCAAGTAATTGACAGCTATACCTTCTGCAGTTTGTTATTTGGTAGCATTTTTTATATCCTTACAAATAATAGCAAGAATTGCATTCCTCCAATTGGAAGAACTCAGTGACCCTAACAAGCAATCCATGGTGAAGGTACAAAACCAGGTACCAGTCGTGTGGGACACCAACTGCACTGCACTTGCAGTAGCATGTTTAAATGCTAATTTGTCTTCCTGGGTCAGAATTCAGTCCTTTCTTCATAATAACCTCTCATGGTACTTACTTTTGTTGTAATGCATGTAGAACATGAGTGGTCTGGGCATTCGAGTGTCATCCAGCAGCCATACATTTGCTTGTAAATGAAAGAATGTAATATAAACAGCACATTATTTAAAACTGTACGGAGGGATAGTTTGAGAAGGGCTGTGCTTCTGTGGATAACACCACTGTTCAACCTCGGACTTTTTGCTCAGCCTTTCAAAGGGAAGAGCATGGTTGGCACAGGTATTTCATGCCTTGTGCAAAAGGCACTGAACGATTGTCTTTTCTGGAAGAATTGGTGCTGCTGTTTCTCCTTTCCCACTGTACTGTTTACAGGATGAATAGGATCTGATGGAGTAAGCAAGACAGAAAGGAATTATCTATGTGAAATTTCTGGGATGGTGGAGCTACTGGCAAGCTATTACCTTGCTGTAAAATAAGTGTTTGTGTCACATCATTGGACAGATCATGGCAAACTCACTGGCCAAACTACACAGGTCATGATTAATTACATATAAACATTTAAGAATGACAATTAAGCAAAATTTTAAGAACCTAAATATCTCTGTGCATTTACAAAGAATGTCTGTATTTTTCCCTAAATGTGTATCTTCATTTGTAGAATAAGGCTGCTCCAGTTGATGGTTTATTGAGACAGATGTTAAAGTAACATGTGATGTGTGACAGGAAAAACAATGTGGCCACCTTTAACTTGCCAAATGTCATTCTCTAGCTTTCGATGTGTTACTTTGACCATTCTGTCGCTGTAAGATAACCAGCAATTAAACTGGTGACATGTGTGTTCTGTATCCAAAAGAAGCTCCAAGCCTACAGGCTGCAAAAATACAAAAGGCAAAGTGATGCAAAAACAGTCATGCAGAGTTGGAGGTACTTCATTTTGCTCACCAATACAAATTCTCAAATATGCCTGGGGTGATCTGATGCTCTGTCTTGAGCATGCCTCCATTTATGTCAGAGAAAAATGCTGCCATCTCTGAATTTTTTTTTTTAACTTTCTGTGGGTAAACTGTAGGGTCAGTTGAGTTACAGTGTTAGTTACAAAATGTTTTAAATAAAAGTCTCATTATGCTGTTTTTCTTTGCTACTCCCTAAGCTTGTATATACATTGAAAAAACAAAAATCCCAATCCGAATGGGATTTCATAACAGATGATGCTCTTGTGCAGTGTCTTTGAAGTCATAGTAAAAAGTCAACAGCGAAGGAAAAATGGCAATGGCTTTTAAATGCAATTTTATATGAATGCTCAATCTATGATGTACTGATGGCTCCCAGGACTAAGAACTACATGAACTTTTCCTATCTCTGCTTTGCAGTGAGAGATGAGAAGGCTGGCCTCTTCCAAAAAGCGTTTAGCACGTAAATGATACGCTTTTAAAAATTATTTGGTAGTTTTAAAAAATAACAATATTTTAAAATCCACCATTTTCAGCAGAAAAACAGACCAGTCTCCACAGTATTTAATATGTTGTTTAGTAGAATAGTGGATGGGAGCGACATTGTTTTGTTTTCTGAAGAAAACATAAAGCGCTTTCTCCAGAAACCCTGGATCCATCTGTTGTGTCATCATTTCCAATCAGCAAAGAAGCTGTTTCCCCTTTGAGGCAAGTGATTGTGATATTCAAGTTAGATTTAGCTTGCTGGAAATTATTTTTTTTTTTAATGTTGAGGACTAGTCAGGTTCAGAGACCTCAATTCAAAGATTTATGTGGTTTACCATAGATTAGATGGGGGTGGGGCGCAAAGCTGGGCCTTTAAAACCTGAAGATAGTAATATTCTGAAATTGGGTTGATAGTGGCTGCTTATGGTGCAGGGAAGAATATTTTTTCTCCCTTGCAATATTACCATTGAAATGCTCTTGTCTGTCTCACACAGGAGGTCACGCTAGATTATCATAATCTTCCAGACTGCCCAACAATTTGAAGTCTCCCTAACATACATATATGTCTCTTCTGTGCTGTGAGTTACTGTGTTGTGACTACAATTATCTTTTACCAATTTAGGAAGTTGCTTGATGGAGACACAATCATTGTCAGTTATCACAGTTAACCATGTCAAGAAGCTTTGAAGAAAAAAAAATGATAAAATATTTCAATTCCTAGGGCTATGTTTTCTTTCTTCTTCAGTACATATTGTGTAGGCAAAGAAATAGTTCCTGATTTCCTCTGTGGGATTACACTGACATGAAGCTTGTTGAAATTTTTGTTTGGGAAGCCTTCTAACAATTTTTTGGGGAGAAATGTGTGAGGTTTTGGGTATAAAAGTTAATACTGATCATAAATAATAATGTTTTGTCCCAGGCTGAACCATTTTCTGGGTTCAGATTAAGGTAAAACTAAAATTGTAAAGCTAAAATTAGAACTGGGATCAAACATAAACGTGTTGTAATTTCACTAACCAAGCTGGGAGGATCCTTTAGCAAAGAAATTGTCCTTAAAAGTAGCTTTTAAGAAGACTGTTGCTTTCTTCATTAGATTCCCTGATACAACAGATACCCTCAGCTGCATCTCTCCAGTGTCGTTTCCACTCTCCTTTCCTGATCAGTGTGGTGTGTATGTGGAAATGTTCCCACATCCTTCAGTGTTGTCGACTGAAGGGCAATCCCACTCTGTCTCCCGTCAGTAGCCCTCAGTTTATTCACACCCTGTCTGTCTCTGGAGACACATTTTGGACTTCTGTGGGATCTCTTTATCCATCAGTGCTTTTCCTTTCTTCTGCTTTTGTCTCTGAGGCTTCTTGTTGGTGTTTGGCCTTTTTTTTGACAGCTTGGGTCATCTGGCTGTGCTCTGGGATTTATCAGCCCACCAACACTAATCTCCCATACAGTCATTTAGGGGCTCTCACTGCCTGGCTTAGTCCAAATATAAAAGAGGAAAGTGAGAGGCAGGAGTAATAAAAAAAAAATGCTAGAAAGCTACAAATGTGGTGGTGGGTTTGATGGGAATGACTGCTTGAAAATGAGGGTAAGGATAAATGGTTTGGTGGGTGGTAGGGGAACCGCTCCGTAGCTTGGCAGAAGTACGAAAATGCCGCATGGCTCCTCCAAAGCTGTGTGCTCTGGAAAGCAGGGAGCAGGGAGCACGGTATCATTCCCACAATTAAAGGAGAAGATTACAGCCTAATCCCTGAGCAGCGATAAGGAGCGCTATGAGCTGAGGACCTGAATCTGTCTCATTACACAGGATCATCCTGGTGACAGGCGGGCTGAGCAGACAGATGTGCTGGGCTGCGCACATCAAAGCTTGCCTTTGACCTGCCACTCACACTGCATCTCCGGTTCTTCCCAAGGCTTTCTGGCTCCCTGGTAGCTTTTCACATGATGAATACATGACAAATTATATTTAAGTTTGGTGTAATTAGTTTCTTACAAACTGCGGTGGGAAACATGAGCCTTTCTAGCTAAGCCCCCCAAAAGCTAATTTTATGCAAAATCATAATCACTACACTGATGTGTACCTTTTAGTAAATGTGGAATTAACAAGTACTTTCATGATAACATTTATATATGCATTAACCTTCCAACCTAAATTGCAAAGGTCCTCTTGGAAGTCTGTAGGTTCTGTTGCAGCAGAGACAGCGGACTCCAAGCACTGATTACGCTGGGAAGTGTTGCCATAGGCCTAATTGGATAACAAAAACTTTTTGTTTATATTCGGTGTAGGTTTACACAACTTGTAATTTGCAATCTTTTAAAACAGATAGCTCTGTTCTACTGTGAGGCCATAAAATCTTCATGAAATTTAGGTTTTGTTTTACTGTGTGGGCTACTTTACAAGAAACTAGGAGAGTGATGTTACCTGGAAACATTTTAGTGCCTGAACTTGCACCTTCTTTTCCTAGAAAGCAAAAAATAGAAGATGAAAGGTGATATTGCAGTCTTTTCTCTTTTGCAATTCTTTGTTTCTATATCATGAAGGTGATCATACATATTTTAAGTAATACGTTGACTCTCTGGGATTTAAAGAAATGAGTAGTTGAAAATATTCTTTGAAATATGGTGAATAATACATTTCCTAGAGGAAATCCTGGAAAGAGCAATTGCTAGATATAATGTAACGCCACATAAATTATCTTATACTCTTTTCTTTTTACTATCATATTGCCTTTCGACAGCATTAAAGCAGCCTTCACATAATCCTCCACTGGGTATTTTGGTTGCATATGTGATTGCATAGCTGACCAAAACCCTCTCTCAATTTCTAGAGGAAGGATCATTTTGATCTGAATCTGTATGGGTTGGGAACTGGGGAAAAGAAAAAGAGTAGTTTCCAGGTCCTGTATAATTTTGACTCTGAGCAGGGTTAGGGCAGAGTTACTGTAGGCAATGCTGCTTGATGCTGGCTTCACCTCCAGATGAAGAAGGGCAAAGAGGGTGCCTGCGTGGCTGAAGGACACCCACGGTGTTATGTCCAAGGGGGTACCACAGACAATGTGCCCCACCCCTGTCAGTGCATGGGAGACATCCAAGGCTTCTCCTCATCCTGGATGGCGTTTGTGGTTTTGAGCTTTCAGAGGCTTGGTTTTGGCATCAGTTTAGGCTCAAACACTGATGCTTCTGGGACAATGTTTTGCTTTCAGATTTTGACATATAAAGGAAAATATCCCCCACTAACATTGTGAGATGGAAAAAGGCCAACTGTTGCATTTTCTTGTTAGGTGAGCCTATAAAATCGATCCCCCTTGCTCAGTCTGCCTCCCTGTGCTTGCTCATAGCTCTAAAAAGTAAGGAATAGTCGGTAAATGACAGCTCTTAAAAAAAGTTTTCAGCTATGTACATGCTACTGATCTTGAAGTGCAGTTTTTTAACTTACTGAAATTGCTGTAGATCCCTGGTTTACTTTGTGACAAGCCAAATGGGCTCCAGGACCCTCCCTTCACACCAGAGATATTTGCCAGAAACCAAACAGATGGTAAACTAGGAAGAAATGACCCTCGGCATTCTCATTAGAACAGTTGGGGAAATTTTAATAGGCCCCCGTTTGCCTTGTGCTGTATCTAATACCCTTTGAACTGCCACTTTTTTTTTTCTTTTTTTTTTCTTTGTTACAAGTCAACTACTGCCATGTATATTTTAATAGGGATTATCAAATACTATTTGCCCAGAAGATGTAACAGCCCTCCGCTGCTAATTAGCAAAGTTTAAATAATCACTGAGTTCTGGAATAATTGGAAAGAAACAGCGATTTTTCTGCCAATGCATAATTACCAATTAACAGGAAGATAAAATATCTGTATAGCAGTCATATCTTGAAGAATTTGTTAACAGTCAATTAAATAGTGAGTTGATGCCAAACTGACATTGGTCAAGAAAGTTTACATTTGAGTTTAGTTTTAAGATACTTCCACCTACAAATGGTATGTAAGGAAACCACAATGATGATAAAACTTTGGAAGTCTGTGTGTCATAATGTTTAATTACTACTTAGTTGTCTTCATGGCCAAAAGTTGACCATTTCTGCAAGGGATTGCCTATCATATGCGCCTTGTGGAAAGGGTTTCAGCTTTATTAATACAACATATATTCATTATCATGGCGTAGGCAGTAATTACCCATGCTTGCCTGACAAGGAACTCTGTCCCCAAGTATTTTAACTGCTGAGGAAGAAAATTCCCCACATGTAATTGGATAAGGCAGGCACCAATGCCCCGAGGTTGGAGGAACAAGCTAACTGGAGAGGGACCCTACGCAGAAAATACTTAAACTGGCCTTGTTTTAGTCTAGTTTCACCCAGTCCTGAACACTTTCATCTTTTTCTACAACTACTCTTGGGCTTGTCAGGTTTGCCTAACTCTGGCCATGGTGGCGGCAGCAGCTATTGGACATCAAAATCCAATTTTGCCTAATCTCTTGAGAAGCTCTGAATTAGCCCACAATTTATTTCAAATGTCTGGAGCATTATGAAGATGACAGTAAAACACTCCAAGCTTTTAAACTTTTAAATATACCTGTAGCTCCTGCTAGCATTTGTGTGGTCAAGGCTGAAAAGGAGAATGAACCTCCTTAGAGGTGTGGCACATGTATTATTTCTTGTATTTCTTAGCTCTGAGTAGCGGGTGCAGGTGAGTGTTTAATTCTACAGGCAACACTTAAGGTTTTGCAGATGAGATTGGAGTGATGACTGCACTGGAGACACAGAGGAGCATTTTCCGTGTGCCAGTGCTTGTAAAGGGGCCCCTAGAGTTTTTAAACGAGAAAATGCCTTTAGAAATACTTTTACACAGCCAAAACCAGAGTGCTAATTGAAGTGTTGGGGCCAATTTTGGTCCAATTTAGCAAGTACATTTATTCAGTAGTGATGTTTTTTTCAGGTCTTATATACATCCTTTTTTAATTTTTTTTCCCCCTGGGTGGCCAGAAAATGGTATGGGGAAAAGCTAGAGAATAATTGAATTTTAATGTGATTTTTTCAATTGCATCCTAATTTTTTATAAAACGCGCATAGTAAAAAGAAATGATGTAAAATTTTGTGATCTGATCAGTGTTTTTGCTACACCTCATACCTCTGAGAATATTCCTGATTCCAATGAGGCGAGGATTTCATTCAAAATATATTAAGACATTAAATATTCATTGTGACAGTTTGGTGATTTTTATCTATACTAATATTTATTGAAAGTCATTTGAAACACTTTTTGAACTGTGCAAATTGTAGGTCCTTTAATAATAGAAAATAATATGTAAATAGGTACACACACCCCCACCTATAGAGACGTATGCATTTATTCCTCACTCTCCTTTTTTCCTCCTGATCTCAAGCACCATGTTCAACCAGTGCACTTTGGGTGCTGTTAACCAACATATTCCAAATGTTCATGTTTTGTAAAAAAGCTGATGCCTGTTAGAAAAGGACCTGGGGGTGCTGGTCCACAGTCAGCTGACCGTAATCCGTGTGTGCCTGGCTGGCCAAGAAGGCCGATGGCATCCTGGTTTGTATAAGCAACAGTGTGGCCAGCAGGACCAGGGCAGTGATTGTCCCCCTGTACTTGGCCCTGGTGAGGCCACACCTGGAATCCTGTGTTCGGTTTTGGGCCCCTCGCTACAAGAAAGTCTTTGAGGTGCTGGAATGAGTTCAGAGAAGGGCAATGGAGCTGGGGAAGGGTCTGGAGCACAAGTCTGATGAGGAGCAGCTGAGGGAGCTGGGCGTGTTCAGCTGGAGAAAAGGAGGCTTGGGGGAACCTTAGAGCTCTCTACAGCTGCCTGAGAGGAGACTGTGGTGAGGTGGGAGTCAGTCTCCTCTCCCAGGCAACAAGTGACAGGATAAGGAGAAACAGCTTCAGATTGTGCCAAGGGATATTTAGATTGAGCATTAAGAAAAAGTTCTTCACTGAAAGGGTGGTTAAGCACTGAAAGAGGCTCCCCAGGGAAGCGGTTGCTATGCCTGGAAGTATTAAAAAAATTAGTAGATGTGTCACTTTGTGATATGGTTTAGTGGGCATGTTAGTATTTGGTTAAAAGTTGGACTTGATTTTAGAGATGTTTTCTAACCTTAATGATTTTATGATTCTAAATCTTGCCTTAACATATATCTTTGTTTTTATAACACATAAATCACTCGTTTGCCACTGATTAGAGAAATGTCACCGTATGACTCAATTCTCTTTTGTTACGGTTTTATTTTCTTAGCAATAACATTTGCCCTATTTGTTCACCAGCTAGAGTGTGATCTCTAAAGCAAGGACTTTCTTCTTTATTATTCTGTACAGACATGCTGGCACAATAAAAACCAATCTTTACTGTTCATGACTGTTATTATAATACAGATAATAGTGCAGAAAACTCAAGGAAAAATGAATTAAGCCTTCATTGATTGCAATAACAATAACAAAATCCTTTCCTCTCTAAAAGATGTCATTATGCCTTGAGAGCTACATTCAGCTGGATTGACGGGCTGGAGTTGCATGGTAACTTGTAGTAACAGACAGGTATCCTTAATAAAGTTGGGGAAAAAGGCCATCATCTAGAAATTTAGGGCCATCTTAAAATTTCATTTTGCGTGTGTGTGCCTCACAATAGATCAAGCAATAGTTCCCATGGCTGCATGAACTTCACACTGCCAGTGTGCCTGCCTGCATCGCTTCTTGTCCAGAGCCTGGTTCTGCGATGCCTCATTGTCACGTGTTGTGCTGGGACAATCAGCCAGAGCCCCTTCTCCTGACTTTCCGGCTGTGCCAGGCCTATTATTTTCCCTGCATTTTGTGTTTGTCAGGATGTGATAGCATACTCAAGCAAAAACTACTGTGCTCTTGGACTTCATCAATTAAGATGCATTGAAGCCTCTTGCAAATGTGAAACGGTATTGGGAAATTGTTTTTATCATAATTTTGAAGACAAGTTTGTAAACTAATTTCTGGCATATTATGACAAACAAATGTCATCAGACTGCTTCCCCCATATCTGCCAATTTGCCACATTTCGAAGTGGAGTTGATTATATGTGGTGAAAAATCAGGCTTACAGGAAAATGGAGCCCTCTGTTAAATCCTGATCATCACCTGTCCTACCAGCTGAATTCACTGTTTTCTTGTCTCTTGTCAGTGTTGTGACTGATAATCATTTGTGTGTTTTCAGAGATGGTTCACAAGAAAAATCTGCTCCAAATCTGCTAAAAGGAATATCCCAATTTTCAAGAATATATCAGCAAAAGGCAATTGCTGTTTGTAGGGAGTGATTGGTAGGGTTGCATCTTTATCGGGTGCTAAAACACGTGAACTGGAGAAGGCGGTTACCAGGTTCAAGCTGGCAGTGGGAGCAGGGCCAGCTCCTCGCTCTCCTGAGGCACAGGAGGGAAGGGCAGGCTCCCCTCGTGCTGCTCCAGCTCAGCTATCGCCAGCATTGTTGGCAGGTGGAGAGAAGAAGGGATTCTGCCTTTGCACGGGCAAGGTCATTCTTACAGCTTGTGCCATGGCTAAAAGGGGGATTTGCTGATTACTGAGATTAGAAAATTTTGGGTTAGTTTGAAATGAAATTTGTAAAGTATCTAAAACGCACTTGCTCGTAAGTGAGCGTCACCTCACAGGAGACTGTCAGTCCAGTCCTCCTTGCTAGAAAATCCCCAGGAAGAAAAAGTGCAGACCTTCACATGAAGTCCTTACTCCTTGGAGGAGGAGTTCTGCTCTGCTGGATTTTATTACTGACTGAAGTCCATTATTCCAGGGTGGTCATGTCAGGCTGGGTGTGCCTTTGCACCTTATTTTTTCAAGTTCTTGAAAGAGAGGGAGAAAAAATGATGGTTTTAAATTTCTTTAACAAAATATATCTGTTAATACTTTAATAGTTCATCTGCTGCTTGAGTTTCATTGTTTTTGGTGACCTACTGGACATACTGTCATTTGAATACCGGCTTTTGCTTCTGAAAAGGAAGGAAACATGTCTTTTAGGTCAAAACTCTAACTTCAAGATATTGAAAGCCTTAAGCAAGAATTTATTTAAATTTATCAAATGAGTCAATCTACTGTAATTCTTGCCTCATTTCAACCCTTAGGAAAAATAACGCAATTATTAAAATCAGTGAAGTTTGTAACCAAAGCAGTTGTATCTTCATAAGCCTTAGCTTGAGCTGTTTGAGAGCTTGAAGGAAAAAAAACCCTTTAGAATAAATGCAGTGGATACACAAGTACTCATTGCAGGAAAGTAAAGATACTTTGCAGCTGTGTGAGACAGTTGGATTTTTTTTTTCCAGATAATATTAAATTAAATAGCTGAATGTTGAAAGATCTTGTGGTGTTTTGGGAAGATGTGATGTTGTTCAAAGCCCTTTCACTGAGTTCTAGTTTATTTAAATAAAACTATTTAAATAATTAATTGACAAGGCTATTTTGGCAGCACTACAGCAAGTGATGAAACATTTTACATAGCAGTTTATTAATAAAGTCAGTATTTTTCTTCTCTGTCACTCTGAGATTTGCTATATGTCTGTTTCTGGATAAAATAGTGACACAAATATTTTGTGACACTGGAGTAATACGCCGGTCATATGGCATCATAGTCACCTTGACAGTCTCTGACATGCGGGAAGGATGATGTAATTATTAGAAGGCTGAATCAATAAATGCTGACAGCACTAGCTCTTAAGATGAAGAATATGAACATTAACAAAGTCTACATTAAAAAAAAAATCTTTAAGAACTGTTTCATCCTGCAAGTTTTAATTTTCAGAAGGATTAAGTTTAAATTTTTAATTTTGATGTGAATAGTGAATTTCCTGAAATATACCATCTGCTTGCTCAGCACATGTATACATTAAGCTTATCATTTTCTCCCTGTAAGTGTAATTCTGCTTTTTTTAGATTCCATAATGAAGGTCTTGGTAGAGATTTCTCCTTGTTATCTACTGATTTAAATTTATCACAGAGCGTGTAATAAGTAATATCACAGGCACTAGTGACCACCCAGTAGTCATAATTCACTCAAACAGGCAGCTTTGTGATAACCTTTGCTTAAGGAGGGCAAAGATGTAATGAACTCTTCAAAAAGCCTTCAGTCATAATCTGCCAAGAGTTCAACCAAATAAACTGAAATGTGCTTGAGCTGCAATTTTCCCTGAGACTATCAAAGAGGTGTGTGCTAGCTTCTGATGAAAGCTTGGGTGAAGATTTAGCATGTGTATGGAATTCAGATTTGCTCTGAACAATTTATCAGATAGATGTGAGGACTTTCGCTTAACATGGGACAAATAGATGTTTATTTGTTCTCCACTTAAATGTGCTGAGCAGGATATGTAAAATTCAGTAACATTCTCTATCCTGGAAACATTTATGAGGAATTTAGTTACTGATTTTTTTATTTTGGTTTTAAAACCAGGAAACTTTAGGGTTTTCTTCTGTGCTTTACTCTTAGATGGATCTCCTCAGCCTATTTCTGAGCATCCTTCCATTCGGGACTTCATTTTTGCTGTGTATAGCTTGGGGACCTTGGCTGTCTGGCTCAGGCATTCACACATAACCATGCCTTCAGGTGCCCTGTTTTCCAAGGACTGATTGAAATGCAAAGTACTTCTGGAGATGCAATGTTCTGATGCTCACTGTTGTTCATCCGGAGGAGTTTTGAAAGACATCTGTCATATTCAGTTATGGCAGGGTGTTGTGGTGAGCACTCTACACGAAAAAACCCCCTAGGTTCAGGGAACTCATAGGGGTGGGACAGGTTGGCTCATGGAGACCGAGGGACTTTGTAAACTAGAATATTTCACTACATAGGATTTTGATTTAATAGCATATGAAGCATTTTGAATTTAATTGATTGGGATGTTCCCTAGAAATCTAGCTTTTAAGATCTAAGCTGTCACCGTAAGAGATATATAAAGTTTGTTAGAAGTGAGCAATAGTCCAGGAAAAAAGCTGTCTACCTCAAGTATGTTATAAGAATATTGAAAGTTTAAATACAAAGAAGTCAGTGGCATAGTATCTCTGGCCCATAGCAGAGGGCTTCCATCTGGTAAATCTATCATCATAGAATCATCGTAGAACGGCCTGGTTTGGAAAGGACCCTAAAGATTCAACTACTCCTGCCATGGGCAGGGACACCTTCCTCTAGATCCAATTGCTCAAAGCCCCATCCAACCTGGCCTCGGACATTTCTAGGGATGGGGCATCCACAACTTCTCTGGGCAACCTGTTCCAGTGTCTCACCACTCTCACAGCAAAGAATTTCTTCCTAATGTCTAAACTAAACTTATTCTCAGTTTGAAGCCATTCACCTTTGTCTTGTCACTACATGGTCTTGTAAATATTCTCTCTCCATCTTTGTTGTGGGCTTCCTTCAGGTATTGGAAGGCCTCCATGAGGTCTCCCTGGAGGCTTCTCTTCTCTGGGCTGAACAGCCCAAATTCTCTCAGCCTGACTTCAGAGGAGAGGTGCTCCAACCCTCTGACCATTATTTGTGTCCCTCCTCGGGACTTGGTCCAACAGGTCAATGCTCTTCCTGTGCTCAGAGCCCCCAGGCTGGATGCACATCTCCAGGTGGGGTCTCAGCAGAGCAGAGCAGAGGGGCAGAAGCCCCTCCCTTGCCCTGCTGCCCACACTGCTGGGCATGCAGCCCAGGACATGTTTGGATTTCTGGGCTGCAAGTGCACATTGCTGATCGTGTCCAGCTTTTCTCCCTCCAGCCCCCCCAAGTGCTTCTTGGCAGGGCTGCTCTCCATCTGTTCATCCCCCAGCCTGTATTGATACTGGAGGTTGATTAATTACTTTAGTTAATATCCAAAGCATGAATTTACAAATCGGTCAGAAGGAATGGACTGTGGAGCTTGTCCTTTAACTAAAATGCTAATAAAACTCTGACTCTGGATAAGAGCCCTTCCTGTCCCTTCCCCAAAGAGGAGGTAAGGTCAGCCTACAACTGGTTAATTTTCTTTGGCTGGTGACACATGGAGATTTAATGTCCTAAGGTGGACACATGTCCCATGCCATGGGCTGACCGACCTCCACCGTCTGTGAGGAGCCAAGACCCCTCACTCATGCGCAGGCACGTCTGCATTGTCTGTGCCTGGGGCCGAGTCCCACCCTGGCTTTTCTCCTTCAGAGACTCGGGGTATTGTCTGGTTTTGGTAACAAACAGCTTCATAGCTCAGCTTTGGGAATAGTTAAAGTGCAGTGCAGCTACAGTGTCCATTAAGCATAGCTCTGAAATTACGGGAAGCAATTTCTTTTTATTTAATAAGTGAATTTATTTAAGTGAAATTGTATTTAATGTCACCCTGTTGGCACAGGGTGAGAAAAAGGAGGAAAGGTTACTGTTAACACAATCTGGTTTTATGCTGGCTGTGGAATTCGTGCTGTTGCAAACCCTCTGAAGTACTTTCTAAAAAGCTGGTGTAGAAGAGTCTCGCCAGGACAAGTGGCTTTTCATGCATTGTTTTATTGACTCACATTTGATGGTTTCTCATGTGTATTTAAAGGCTGAATTCCAGTCTCTAGGGAATGACTCAGAAAGCATTTAATTTTGAACTGAATTCATTTGCAGTTTCCAACAGAGGCATCTGCTGACCAGTTATGAGAGGGTCTTGGTTCTTCGGTACTACCAATTGTAATCTTGTGGCATGCTTTATTTTGAGCCTTCTGTGCTTATACTAGATCTTTTATTATAAATGAAATATAAATATCTTCAAAAGCAATACCAGTTATTTAAAGTATCCCACCCAAATATGAAAACATGTTAAAAACTCACTCAAGTAGTGCTCACTTTCATGAATTATAGTCTAATAAAAATAACAAAAGTTCCTGTTTTGTCTTTATTTTCAGAGTCTTCTATAATTGAAAAAAGTTTCCTCCTTGTTTTACTAGTAAAAGAAAATGTATTGTATTCCCACTACTTTATTTGTCACAAACCCTCCCTCCCCAAAACATCTTGAAGACAAGTACTTGCACCAGAGAAAAAAAAATGAACTCTGGAGTGGTTAAAAATGAGATATAGTCAAGTAGATATTTTCAGAGGAAATAATTGTAGGCATGGTTTTATGGGTTACACAAGCCACATGAACAAGAGTCCTTGTTCATGTGAGCTATTGTGCTTATTATTATTATTATTATTATATTGAATTATTATTATCATTATCATTATTATTGAATTAAAACTAAATTCATTAAACTTAGTAATAATTCTAAACATGAGGCAACTTGCACTTTAAATCCCCATCCATCTTCTTTGCAGTTTGTTTCTTGAAGTGTTTGGTTGGGTTTTTTTTTAATGCAGTCCTACAGTTTTCAGAATAACAAAGTGAGGAGCTGTCAATCTAATTAGAGCAGGCATTCAAGAATTAGTAGGAAGATATAAGTAGTTTAAAAATTATTCTAACAGAAGGGAAAATAGCTTAGAGTCTTCATAAGCAGATTTTGTATTTTTGTGCCCTGAAGACAAATAATAAATCTGAAGAGTTTCAGAAACCAGTGTAATGAAATGACCTTTTATGATAAACAGAAGAAGTTTGGAAAACAATCTATGACCATTCTGCAGCTAGACTGCTATTAAAGCACCACTTCATCACTTCGTATGCAACAACAAAGGTACTTGAAGCAGGATTTATTTAAACAAGGCAGATAACATTAAGTTGAACCACTGTTAGTCAGCACTAACCTGACTTTTTGGCTGGAGCCATGCTTCCTACTCACGTAAAGTACAAGAGAAACAGTGAATATTCATTTGATATCTAGGTAATTCTTATTTTCGGCAGCATGGTCTAAATACTACCCATTGGAGTACAAGTCCACATTTTCAGTGTAATTTGAGCTTTGCTTTGGAAAAAATAAATGAGTGATTAGTTTTTAAAAGTGATTTTCTGACATTAACAGAAAACCTGGAAACAGTGCTGCCTGTAGGTAGATATCATTTTCTATTTTTTAAGCAAAGATAAGTTATTAAGGTAACAACCTCAGGGCTTGGTCACAATTTAAGCAGGAATCTGGTTCCAGCAGGCCCTGCAGTTTGGGGTGGTTTGGCCCATTTTGGCACATGATCCTTGTGATGCCAGGGAACCATCCCCAGGAGGAAACCTTTCGGTTTGGCTCTGGTCCCTGGTGCTGCAGGAGCCGTGACAATGATGCTGTAGCTTGAATGTGTGTGGATTTAAGCTCCATCTTAAAGCTGGTTATAGTCGTTTATCTCCTAAATTCCTATTGCAAAATTGTTTCAATGCTTCATTTGCCTAGCGATTAAAAAGGATCTAAATTAGAGTAAATTTATTCAAGTCCAGTTTCAACCCTTTGTTCTTATACTATGGTTGTCTTTTGGCTTAAACAGCTCCTTTGCAACCCTGTGATATTTAGTGATAGCAGTCATCCTCTCTCTAAACAAGACAAGCTCTTTCTGTCTCCTTTTGTGACATATTTTACATTCTTCTCATCATCCTAGTAGTCCTTCTCTGCAGCTGCTCCAGCCTAAGTTAATCTTTTTTGAACACAAGCATTCATAATTACGCACAATAATTGAAGTGATGTCTTAGCAGTACTTTACCAGCACCGTACTAATACTTCCCCCACCGTTACTAGAATTAATTGAGCTGATGCATTCTAGGGCAGTGTTTGTCTTTTTTCACACTGGTAGCTTATTGTCAAACAGTGATTGACTAATGTGAACTGAGCTTTCTCCTCCTCAGTCATTTCTAGCTTATAGCTGAAAGTATTCTTGTTATTATCTAAAGTGCATGACCTTACATGTTGTACAAGAAGTAAAGAATCCACTTTGTGTACTTCTTTTCCCAGTCATTAATCATACCCTATTTAAAAAAGTGCCTAATTTCTAATTTTAATGTTTCTCCTTTGAACTTCCAGGAGCTGTTTCTTGCTGTGTCTTTAGCAGTGTGTCTGAAAGTCCTTTATTAGGAGATATTTTCTTTACGTTAGGATAACTTATCTACTGAAATCAAATCAGTTTTAAATTTCAAGAAGCAATTTATAACCTATAGATATTGAACACTGAGTTCTTAGTATAAGGAATAATTTTTATATCTAAGGAGAAGGTATATGGCAGATTAGCTTTTTTCCCCCCAGACTTTGGAAATTTTCAGCTTCCTTCTAAAACTGTGAACCTCAGCAACATGTATTCTTGTAGCCTCAGCTCACAGAATCATAGAGTGGTTTGGATTGGAAGGAACCTTAAAGACCAGGTGGTTTCAAACCCCCTGCCATGAGCAGGGACACCGTCCCCTAGACAAGGTTGCTCAAAGCACATCCGTGGCCTTGAACACTTTGAGGGATGAGGCAGCCGCAGCTTCTCTGGACAACCTGTTTTAGTGCCTCACCACCCTCAGAGCAAAGAATTTCTTCCTAATGTCTAATCTAAACCTACTCTCTTTCTGTTTGATGCCGTTCCCTCTTGTCCCATCACTACACGCCCTTGTGAAAAAATTCCTCTCCATCTCTGTGTAGGCCCCTGTTAGGTATTGGAAGGCCAATAAGGTCTCCTTGGAGCCTCTTCTACAGGTTGAACAATCCTAATTGTGTTTCATCCCTCTAATTAATCATCTTTGTGGCACTCCTCTGGACTCACTCCAGCAGGTCCACATTCTTCTTTTGTTGGGAGCCCCAGATCTGGATGCAGCACTGCAGCTGGGGTCTCACCAGAGTGGAGCAGAGGGGCAGAATCCCCTGCCTTGATGCGCTGCCCACATTCCTTTTGATGCAGCCCAGGATACATTTGGCTTTCTGGACTGCAAGTGCACATTGCTGAGTCATGTCCAGCCTCTCATCCACCACCTCCCACAAGTCTTTCTCCTCAGGGCTGCTCTCAATCCACTCTCTACCCAGCCTGTATTTGTGCTTGGAATTGCTCTGATGCAGGTGCAGGACCTTGCACCTGACCTTGTTGAACTTCATGAGCAACTTCACGCTCCAGTTTCCTCAGGACCTGTGGATGCATCTCATCATGTCCCAGAGACTTGTGCACTTTCAGGTTCCCTAGAGGGTCTCTGGCCTGACTTTCTCCTGCAGCAGGTGGTTCTTTGTTCTGCCAATCCCTGCCTTTGCCTCCCGCCACTTAGGTCATGTGGCTGGAGCACTTGCTAGGGGAGACCGAGGCTGTGGCACCAGTCCTGTAACTATCTATTGTGTCACCAGAGTGACAGAGAGTGTGTCAGGATGGCAAATGGGTGCCTCTATCTCTCAGAAGAGAGTTGCTTGCTGATGTCACCTGCCACCTTTCCTTAGCGGCTCTGGTTGTTGCACAGGGAGCACATGGGTCTGCCTTACTCAGTTCCAGCATCACTCCTGATGTGATGGCTCTTTCCTCTTCAGTACTGCAGAGCAGTGAAGTGGTTCTGCACAGGTACCTCAGGCTCTAGGTAAAGTCTCTTCCCCCTGCTGGTCCTTGTTCTTGCAAGCTTCCTTGTTCCTACAGGACTAGCAGGGGGGATTGTTTTGCTGTTTTTAAGGTAGGCTCAGTTTACCAAATACTCTGTTTGCCATGTTCCATGTGACTAACCTGACTCACAATTTGCTCCCATCTGGCCAATGTTTATATCATTAAAAAGTGTCACAGTTGGTGATTTCAGATCTTCCAGATTTCTGATGAAAATGCTGACTAACATTTCATGACTATACTCATGAAAGTGCTATTTAGTGATGATTTATGAGGGACAGCTGGCCTAAGTTATTCAAGTGCTTAATGCCATAAATGTATGTTTTGCTATTATTTCGCACTACTTTTGAATATAGAGATATTGTATTTTTAAGTAAAGTGCCTCAGGAAAGGCTAAAAATGGTATTCTGAAACTAAATCAATCAAAGCTGAAAATTAAAATAAAAGTTTCAGAATATTCTGGTTACAAAAGTATTATTTCAGTGAAAACAGATTCTATTATTTTTCTGCTCTGCTAATTTACAATGGAGAAGAGTAGCTATTATGTGAAATTCTGTCAGTTCAACAAGAATTTACTTGATTAATACATGCAGAATAATACATGATAGTCAAATACTGTTTTCCTCTGAGATCCCATTAAAAAATTGATCAAAGTTTAATTACAACACAGGCCAGTTATGTTTAGATGACACTGAAAACAACAAGGCCCTTCAAATAATGGGAATGACACAAAGAGAATCAACAATTGTCTAGAGCCAAACTGGAATTCTGCAGATTTCATCCAAATGGCTGAACAGTATAGGGAAAAGTGCTCTTTGGGTGATGGCACATTGTAATGAAATGACATTTTTCATTCTTTGTGGGTCATTTTAGTTCCCGGAGTCACCTGAGGATTTGAAAGGCTTGTACAGAGGCTCTTGGATTTTGTGAGCATATCGTTCTGAGAAAATTGATGACAGAAAGACTCCTGACCAATATATGCTGGATTTTGTGAACCCTGAGGGTTTGCCTTGGAATTAGCTGTTTGATATTTACTTAGCTCCACTTCTTCTCAAGAAGGAAGGTGAAGAATATTCTGCTCTGCAGTCCTGTTGTGAGGACTGTCATTTGAGAGCTACTTGAGGAAAGAGATGGAAGGGATGGGTTGCAGAGAAAATCCGAACAGGGGTATTTGAGGTCTGCAGACAGTGTGGAAGCAGAGTAGAAAGAATGGGATGGTGGAGTGGTTGAGGGGAAGGATGTTTGCTGAATCAATGGGAGTGAGGGAGAAGTAAGCATGAGACCAGACTAATTACCTGTTCAAATGAAGCTGTTTAAATAAAAGTGTGAAAAATTAACCGAAGAACTCAAATGTTGAGTTTGGGGGAGGTAGAACTAGTGGATTTTTACAGAATGTATAAAAAGTTTGTAAGTCAGCCTTCAATTCACAGTCAACACTCCTGGAATGTACTGCAATATGTGGCATAGCAGCATTTTTTAATTGAATGTAACACAGTCCATTGGTGGCCCTTCAGAAAGGAGTGAAGAATAGCATGTTCTTTCTTTGAGTTGTTATAAGGAAGAGCCGCATGACCGCGCACATCAGAGCTCAGTAAAGCTCCATGGGAAAAGCATAAGCCTCAAAGCAAAAGTACTGCTGTTCCTGCTTAGACCATCTGACCAAAGAAAGGCTTTCCTTCAGGAAATATCCTCCGGACAGAAGTCTCAGAAGCTCTAAAATAAGATTTTCTATGATATACTGGATTTTAAGATGTATTTTATGCACAAAAAATAAGTACTGATGGAACAACAGGAGCTCCAGGAAGGAAGCTGTGATCAAACCGGTATATTCTCTAGCAGAGATCCAATTCCAACAGGATAAAGAAATCTGATACTGTACTAGCTGATTCATTTTTCCTGTGAGAAGACCTATACTGATGTGGAGCACACTTATATCTACAACCATACTTGTACAGATGTAGCCGTTTAGCTATCACTTTCTTGTCCAAATGCTCTGAGACATTTCAGGCATAGCTTTGAATATAGCCATACATTCATTTTTTACGAATAAAACATCACATTAAAACGATTCCCTTCAGCAGCAAAGATTTGTCTTGAAGGTTATTTTCAACTTTTCTGTGCTAATATAGCATCTTTTGTTACCTTCACGATTTCAAAGCACCCCAGAGAGCACCAAAACCAACCTGCCTCACCCATTGTTGTTCAGAGATCTATCATGACCGCTCTTAAAGTCAGCCTTTTTGTTCTTAATGTTCTTCTTTGACCAACTTTCGAGTAAATCTTACTTTTTTTCCTACTTAGAAAGTAAATTAAATTTACTGAGGTCCCTATCCCTGAAGTTCTCCTGAAGTAATCCACATGTTACACGTCTCTGAAAATTGCCATTTGCACAAAGTGAGTAGAATTAGTTATAGAAAGATTTTAAAATTTTGAACACCATGTCTGCAATGAATACTGGGAATTTGTTTTAGCTCACAGGCTGTTATCTCTGTCAAGAGTCTTTTTTTTGATAGTACAATAAAAGGTGCCTGCTAGCAAGACAAAGATTTCTTTCCGTCATTTTTCTTGGAAACAGCTGTGTTGTAGGGCTAACTGTGTTTGTTATAGGGCTAACTGTGTTTGTTGCAGGTATTAAATTTTTTGTTCTCTGTAATCCTTATTATCAAGGAATGCTTGAAAACTGAATGGGACATAAGTTATAGATGGCTTTCTGTGGAGCCCATCACAAGCACCCATCTCTCCATGTTGTTTATAAAAGGACTGTAATAATTTCCTGTGTGAGGACTGCCTCATTAAGCATCTAAAGTATAGGTTCGAGTGGTCCGGACCATTCCTGTGGGAGCTATCAAGGGCTCAAGTGTTTACTCAGTTTTTATAAAAGTTTTACAATTTTATATATTCTTATCAATAGCTGACTTAAACTGAAATTAGCTGAAAGCTAATTTGGAGCTGCTCACAGGAGTTTAATTATTCAGAAAAGTGATTTCAGCATAACCAAACTTAACTATCTTAAGACAGCTAGTTCAAGTGGTATAAGTTGTTGATATGGGTTGGACAGATCTGGGCTTATGTCGTGAAGCGTGAGGGTCTGTGCATTTGTTTGTGATAAAATGCTTTATTTCCTTAATTTGCTATTTTAAAAGATCTCTTAAATGTATCATTTAAGAATGAACAAGGGAAAAAGAAGCATTCAAAAGCTGGAAGATCATATTGCATGCTTTTGGTCTTTCCATCACCACTATTTCTCTATGGCTATCTATTTGAAGCTTAGGTGTCATTTCCAAAGAGCCATCTATACTTTGTACTGCACTGCATAGATCCCTGAAAGGAATAATAAAACTGTGTGTATCACCCCAGAAAAATAGTGCACCCATACACACAGTAGTGGCAGCCCTGGGGCTTCTGACATATTGCCAGGACAGCCTGCAGCTCCAGTTGTGCAACACTTGTATTTCAAAACATTTAAATGAAAAATAGGTGGAAAACTAATTACGGAAGTTATTTCGAAGTGAAGTATGGCGATTTGTTGAGATAAATTGCAAAATAAAGACCAGGCAGTGTTATAAGTGTGGAGTAGGTAAATTCATTACGGCCACAATTAGTGATCACAAATGTTCTGCTATGAATGTTTTTGGGGGAAGCAGGACACAGGCATTCCCCACTCCTCCATGTCTTTGTTCACTTGTAGACATGGAGCATGTTCCCCAGGTGGCCACCATGGTGCTGTCTTCAGCCTCCCTCTGGAATGGCTCTGTCACCATTTGGGTTCACTCATGTGGCCATGGCTTCGATCCACCCAAGAAGAGGTTTAATCAATATGATACCCTTCCTCAATGACGATTTTAGTGCTACTGCACTAAATAGTACTCTGTTAGTCAGCTTTAGGATCCCACATTCTTCCAGATCAAACTGTCTGGCGTGTTTGGCCCATAGTTGTAGATCAGCTGGAACCTCCCTAATCTATGCAGATTTGTCAAGCATTTATTTACCAGAAATATCCTTTTATATACTAATTTATCAATGAGCAACAGGATCCAGAAGCACTAACTCCATTCACGAATCAATAGATACCTTCCAAGGAGAACGTCAGTGCCAGGTTAGAGAACATGGGTATGTGGAGAAGGGCTGATATTTGTGAGAGCTGATGTTGCAGTGTGAAACAGCAGTGTTACAACTGCAAAGTATCTGGAAGTCCCAGAAGAAAACACCTCAATTAGCATGCATGGCAGAGCTGAGATTAATGTAAATTAGGAGACCTTCTCATTTTCTGAACTGCTAATCTGCTTTGAACAAGAAAAAACATATTTGAGACCTTGGGATGGAACGTTAAATTTCTCCCTCAGTGAAACACACACTTTTTTCATTATTGCAAAACAATAATGAGGGGGAGAACTTCCCAACAGAGCTGCAGCTCTTCAAGGTATTTTTTGTTTTTTAAGGGCATGTCAAAAAGCAGAGCCATGTTTTATCTTTATATTTTTAACCTTCTCTTTATACATTAATGGGACTGCAGATCTCTAGTGTAAGTCCCTTGGGTGTTACTTTGACTTAGCGTATGTTTTAAGCCCTTTTTAAAACCACAGTAAAATCTTGGAACGTTTATCCTGCTACAGTCACAGTGGGGGGCATCAGCTGAGAGAGTCAGGCTTTCAGACGTGTTCATTCATGGAACCGAAGCAAGCAGGGTTTAAGATTAAATTCAAGCATCAAGTTGATACAGCAGGAGCACCCGGGTTGCTCAGCTCACGCTTACACCCCACATCTGGAGTTCAAATATTTTTCCCATTTCCATCCCAAATTCTAAAATGCAACTCAGACCTTCTTACACATGATCTTCAGTTTGGTGGTGTCCTCATATTTCCATAGGGTCTGGATAAAGCTTTCTTCTTCTCAGCAAAACCATGAGTTGATTTGGAAGTCGGGGAGTAGAGGGCTCCTGCACCCTATTTCTGTAGCACACTTAATTTTCACGCATGCCGTGATATTGGCTGCTATCACATGAACATTGATTAGGCTTCAGATGTGAGTATTGTTTTCTGTTTTGTTTTCCATAAGTGCATAGGGCACCAAGCACAGAGGGTGCTGCAGCTCCACCAGCTGTGTGGAGCAGTGTGTGCCATTCAGGGGGACACAGCTCAGCCCCTCCTCTGGGCCAGTCCAAGAGCAGCTTCAGGGCAGCACCCTCGGGACTATATTTTAAGATCCTATATTGAATATGAAATGACTGCAGAAGATCAGTCTTTACCATTTAGTCCTAAAGTGCTCTTCTGAGGACAAAGACTTCAATAACTGCAATCTTTTTCCCCAGGAGTTTTGGTTAATATTGACTGATAGTTTATAAGGGGGTTACTCTTCTTGGTAGCTTGCTTTTATTTGCCTTTCTTATATCTGATCTGGAAGTGCTTTTGCATGTTTAAGATTGATGATGTTTTGTCTAGAAGTTTCAGGCAAAGGAATGAAATGCAGCATTTCTTTCTTTGCATTCTTGTGACTCAACTGACTGTATGTGTTGTCAGAGAGAAACAAAACTGCAGTGTTACAATTTTCTGTCTGTGGTATGTATGTCTTAATATATACCATATGGCAGGGGGCAATGCACCAGATTTTTTTTCATGGGTGATTTTTTTGTCACTAGAGTAAAAGTAGTAATGTGGGGATGAATCAGTAAAACAATGTGCTCTTCTTTTGAGCTTGTTGGCTGTGATTATTTTTGTTTCTTTTGGTGTGTGAAGCTTTGTATTTAGACTTTGTTTCCTGAAAATTTTTGCTGCTGTTCATGTTTGTTAGCTTGCAATACATCTTCTGAGGAGTTTTCTTCTGATGGGCGCCATTCTGCCTTCAGTGGGCAGAAATTCAGCTTTTTGACTATGCTGCCCTTCTCTTTGTAATACTCTCAACATTATGGTCCATTGCTGACCAGTGGGGGAGAGGCAGTATGAAATTGCAAAGAATTGGATCATTGCACAATTTAAGATAAACCAGGAGGTGAAGTAAATTACATTTTACAAGGGAAAGGGAACAACCGCCAGACTTTCTGTTTTGTCCTGTAAATTGTAAAAAGAGATGTTAAAGATACAGAGAGAATTAAAGCAACTTTTTGTGTGTTTGGAGAAAAGGAATTTTTCTTCCTTTTTTTTGCCAAAAGTACTACGGAAGTCTGCAAATCACAGCCAGTATTTCTGTTTTGATGAGGAAAGAAAGCATGAGCAGTGAACTTTGATTTTCAAACTCCAGCTTTACTGAGTACCTGAATATCAAAACTTCTGCCTCTATTTCCCCAGTGCATTTCTCTGGTGACAGTGAGGGGAGACTGACTGAGATCATCCTGGTGAGGGTCAGTCAGGTGCTGCTGATGGACAGGGTCTCAGCCAGGCTGGCTGTGCCCTCTGGGCTCCCACATCCTGCTGCTGTTGCACAGCACACAGAGCACACACTCGCCCTTACAGGAATGCTTTAGCCCAGACCTAATGCCTTGTCACCACTACCAGCCTGCCAGCCACAGCATCCCCAGTTTGGTGCTCCTGTGCTATAAAAGCTGTCAATGTAATAGATTTGTGGCTCCAGAGGAGGCAAATCTGGCAGGTTTTGTCCTGATACATCAGAATATCTGTGGAGCATACAGGTGGTGTACAGAACTGTGCTTCTTTCCGCCACTAATTTGATCTGGACAGAGATACTGGTGGATTTCAGCCAGCAGCATTGAATTTCAGCATAGTCTCAAAAAAAGAACTCCTGGAGATTGACAATTTTAATTGAAATTCCTCCATTCTATCCATAATACCATTTTTCCAGCCTCACTTCTCCCTTACCTCTCCCTTACCTCTGACCAAATTGGTCAGTGATTTCTCTGCTCTCTTCACCCCTTTGCAGAGGCTGAGAATGGCCATGGTGCCCATTACGCGGCTTCGTTTATGGTTCTAGTTTTTATATTTATGAATTCTGAGGAATTTGTAGCAAACCAGCACTACAGTATCACTGATGTCAGGTGCTGAATAAAGGCAAACGTTTTGACTCTTGATCACAGTGCTACAGACACTGTAAGTGGTGCTTACAAATTGTGCATCCGCTAGTGGTTGGCCACGTAGAAATGTATGAAGATAAAACCATAGCCTGCCATCCCCTCAGCTGGCTTTCCCCTCACAGATGCATCTCTCCTGCCTGTGTGCCGTCTTTCCTGAGCAGATAGGCTTTTGTGAGGCTCAGCTGTCCCAAAAGTTTTCCAGAGACTGTGGGACTGGCTGTGCCACAGGTCACTTCAGTGTCTCAGCAAGGGCACCTGGGGCTGTAGGAGACCTTACATATTTCACCTTAATGTAGGCACTGCTGAGGCTGCTGTAGCCCAGCTGTGGGAAGGGGGATCATGAGACCTGGAGCACCTCCAGGACTGCTCCTCTGAATGGAACGTGCCTCTTGTCTCCAGCTCTGTGGAGATGTTGCAGTCGATGCTGGTGAGGGACAAACCATGGCTTTGTACATGTCATAGTTTTACCCCAGACTCCAGCTACAGTGAGTCACTCTCTCACTTTCCAAACCCCTCCCCACCTCATGGGATGGGGAAGAGAATCAGAAAAAGGTGAAACTCGTGGGCTGAGATCAGAACAGTTTAATAACTGAAATAAAGTAAAATATCATCATAATGAAAATGAAAAGGGAGAGAGGAATAAACCCAAGAGGAAAAAAAACAAACGGTGCCCAATACAACTGCTCACCACTTGCTGACCAGTGCCCCTTCCATCCCTGAGCAGAAATTGGCAACTTCTGACCAAGTCCCCCCAGTTTGTAGACTGGGCATGACATCTTATGGTATGGAATATCCCTTTGTCCAGTTCGGGTCAGCTGTCCTGGCCATGCTCCCTCCAAGCTTCTTGTGCACCTGCTCCCTGGCAGAGCATGAGACACTGAAAAGTCCTCGACTTAGGGGTCAGCACTACCGAGCAACAACTAAACCATCAGTGTGTTATGAATGTCATTCTCATACTCAATCCAAAACACAGCACTAGGAAGAAAACCAAATTTATCCCAGCTAACCCAGACAACACAATGCGTGGTTTCAAGTTGACTTTCGGATCATCTGAGATAAGGAATTGGGGGATAAAATGGGATAACTTCCATAACAACATCACTCCAAAACAGGAAGAGATGTCTGCAAATGATAAATACTCCATCTGGAAAGATTTATATGGAAGTCCCTCTGGTTTCATTATGTAGTTATTGTTATTGATTGGTTTGACTGACTTAATTTGCCTCGGAGGAAACTATAAATTTTAAAGCATCAGAGTTCACCAGTAATGTTGATAACAGAGATATAAAGAGTAATTAGGGACAGTGCAAGTGCAACCAAGATATGAGCTGCTGAGCGGGTCCTGCGGTGCTGAGGCAGGGACGGCAATGAGGGCAAATGCAAAACATGGCTGCGGGCGGAGGATCAAAATAGAGGAAATGCGTTACAAGGCAGACTGCTGCCAGAAACCATTAAGTTCATTTAAAATAAATTAAAGAGAGACTTAGGCTTTTGTAGGTAAAGCCATTATCCCAATTAGTCATGCTAGGCTATAGAAGAGCAAACAAGATACCAGGAAGTGTTACCAGCAACCGTATAGCCAAGAAGGGATGTTGTCACTGTGCAAACCAGTCAGCCCAGCACAGCAGAGTCTGGGGTGAAGACTGGTTAATATTGGTTAATAAAAACAACTTTTGGAAGCTACTGCCTTTGAAAGGATCCTTTACAGATCCAACCAGGATGCACGTGTTTATAGATGAGTGTTGGGCAGTTACATTTTCACTGAGCTGTGTAGTGATGTTGTAGTTATTGCGCAGCGATGTTTCGCTTGGTGTTCCTTGCTCTGGTCATCAGGGAGGTTTGGTTGGTTCCTGGCTCTGTTAAAGTGAGCAGGTCAGGATGGTCTTGTCAGTTAAGACTGCTGGTTCGCAGTTTCACCTCTACTTAAAGCAAATTTGGGCCAATTCCAGGAGCTCCAGGGCTGCTTCGGTGAATTGTCGCTGCTGTAATGAGCAGGATGTGGTTACCGCTGGCTCTGAGGATGAGTCTGGTGGGAGCAGATGTCTGGCGTGACAACAAGGTGTTCCTTTGTCACATTTGTCATTGGTATAAACCCTATCAAGCAGAGCGTCTGATGTTTGGCTCCTGAGACACAGATTTATGTTTGCGAAGCGGAAAGATTCAGAACACTGCAATATTTTTTGGAAGTTGTACAAGAGCTGCTCATATGGATGAGACACCAGTCAAATACAGTAACAATTTAAAAGAAAGTGGATGCAAAACAGGGACAGTTGCTTTCCTTCAACAGAATAAACTGGAATTTGGTGCTAAAATAGAACCTATGAAAGGCTAGTACAGAATGAAGGTATCAGCCTAACAGGTCTATAAAGAAATATACATAAGTTGCTATTATAAAACATGCTGGGACCATTAGGAAAACATTTAAAATAGATTTTGGCTCAAGCCTTTGGAAATAGATTTTTTCTTCTTCTATATTTCAGCAACACAGTAACTTATTAGCATTTTCTATTTATATTGCTGCTGGTCCCTGTTTACTGTTACTAAATCTACTTTCCTTGGAGCACTTAGTGCCATGTTGCTCTCTGTGGAGCACTTAGTTTTCAGCAGTAAATTGTCTTCTCATCCCTTCTGACAACGGCCTGAAAGCACCAACTCACTGCGACCAGGGTCTCACCACCCCATTCCCCTGACTCGTGGAGCCAAATCACACATTACACAAGGGACTCCTTCAGTATCCTGGGAATTATGCTACAGAAAGGGGATATTCTCTTCCCCACGCTCCACAATTTCCACGTGTGTAGCCCCTGTTACGTTTAATGAGACCGGTACTCATAAATCCCTGAGATGAAATTATAACCCTAAGTGGGTTCTAACAAAAGGCTGCTTAAAAGTTTTGATTAACAATCCCTTTAAAGTAGAACATTAAAAGAGAGATTAAGCAAAAATATATCCTCCCTTCCAGAGCAAATTTTCAAAAATCTGTTCATTAGTGGTTCATTCCTGCAAACCTGTGTTTCTAGTGAAGGGCTTGCTTCAGTAAACATTCACAAATGTGGATATAAAGCACTTCTCTTGTAAGCACCTAAAAGCCCTAAACTGAACTGTTTTGTACCCGAATCCCACTTTCTGAATGTAATTCAAATGCGAACTTGCAATAAATTATTGTTTTCAGAACTATTAAGAAAATACATTTAAATTTCACATACGAGGCAAAAGGTTATGAAAACCATGCTTCTTATCTCAAGTGTGAGTCGCTTCAGCACAGTGGCACCCTCTGAAGAATCAAGTTGCTGTATTCAGGCTCTGGTCGTCTCCTGACCAGAGAAGGATTTTAGTGACAGACTTTATTAGGATGTTATACGCTTATCTGGTTTTGTTTCTAGTGTTCTTATTAACATGTGGACAGTGTTTTCCCCCCAGAATTGCAGATAGTGAGAGGATTTATTGTTTTTTAGTGAAGCAGTAGTAATTATAATAATGAAACAAACGCCTGACTCCAAGAAAGATGAAGGTAACATATTGCTGGGTGGAAGAATATATCTGTTGGTTGCTGGCCTTTTCTTTCTTCGTACTGTTTAATTATTCATCAAGCCATCCTGACCCTTAATTGATCACAAGGGCTACCAAGTGCTTTAGCAGTCTGTTACACTCTGTCAAATGAGATGTGTTTTTTCCTGTGAAGCAGAATGAAATCACCCCCCCAAAATCAATCGGCAACAGCGTATTTTTGCTGGGTGGGTGCAGTTCACTTAGGGCCATATTCTACACTTTTACTCCCATTGAAAGGAACTTGCATGGGTAATTTAGTTACCTTTAGCTGGCTACTTGCTTGGGTGGAAACTGATGAGGTCATAACTGTACGTTTGTGTTCATGCTTTAGAAATTATATTTACCAGCTCCAGATATATCTTTACTCCCAATGGTCCATTTTAACACAGATTATTGATGTTTTTCTTAAACATATTAGGGATTTTTTTTTTAAAAAAGACAAAACCCACCAAAACCAGGAAGCAATTTGATTTTCTTCCCATCGCTAGTTCTAAAATTTTAAGATTTCATTGCAGGGTCCTGAAAGGGGTTCATAACAGTTTAAGGATGTTGCTCAAATATCCTTCCAATAACTAAAGCTAAGCCGTTACTTCACTCTCTGTAGCATTCAGTGAAAACATATATTTCATTTTCGCATATTTTTACAGGTAAGGCTCAAAAAGGTCCTTTAAACATCTGAAGATACACAGGACAAAGGGAGGTTCCCACCTCTGAAAATGTGTTCTGAAAGCTGCAGCTTCAGCAGCTGTAAATAGCACTTTATGTCTGTATACATTCAGATTTAACCTCAGATGTTCCTTGAGGTCTCCACTTGGCTTTCTGTGAGTCCAGGTTTTGCCAGCCACTGGTCCAGCTGTGCTCTGGCCTCCGCTGCTCCTCAAATAATGTGGAGAGGCACATGGCTTTCCCTTAACTTGCAGGAGGACTTTGGTTCTGCAGCAGTCCTTGAGACCTGTTATACGGGGATTTTACTGAAAATCCAGGCTCCTTGTTAGTAGCTACCAAGTTGTCACTTGTCCCAGCACTCCTGCATCTGAGTGGTGTGGTCTTACACATGACAAGAGAGTGGGAGCACCTCTGTGTGTAACTGATCTTCAACTTCAGAGAGAAGATGTGCTTCTGGAAAGTAGAGACTGTGGGCATAAGCTCTCTGCCAAAGTGATTGCTTTAATTGACAATAATAAAAAAAACCATGACTACCAGCATCTTTCCATTTTGGAAAAAAAAATAATCATCCTACATTTTCCCCTGGTGCTGCATGGGAAAAACAAGTTGCCAGCCCTGGTTTGGCCACCTCAGCATGGGATTCAGCACTGGAGGTGTTTTCAGGCACAGTCCCTTTTGCACCACTCCCTGCTTTGTAGCACCAGACAGAACCGTGCCTGCCTTGTGGATTTGTGGATAACCCTTTGAGATGCTAGAGCATGGATGGAGAATGTAGGCCTCCAGCTCCGTTTCCTAAGGGAAAAGATGGTTCCTAGGACTGGGTACTATATTTTTACATAATGCAAAATCTAATTTGAAAATGTCTGTTTCTGACTTAAATTTATTATCTACTAATCAGGAATTATTGCTTTCTTAAAGATCCTCGAGTTATTTGGTTATTTAGAGCTTTTTCTTCTTGGTATTTCATCAATATTTTATGTTTGGCATTTTGCTGTCACTTACACGTAGCTTTGAAAATGGAAGCCTGTAGCAGATAATCAGTTTAGAAGGAGCAAAGCCAAAATGTGGTCATTCATTTTACACCCGTATTTAACATTCACTCTCTCATTTAATATCATACTCAATTAATGTAATAAATAGGAAATGGTACACTGCCTGCCATCTGGTTCATCACTGGAAATTCTGTTGAGCCTCAGCCTTAATGAAGGGTTTACCGAGGACCTTGACATGCAGATGAGCTCCTTGTATGAAGTTCTGGTTTAGAAAACTGTTTTCTAAGGAGGATATTTCATGCTGTAATGCAGAACATTATGTAGTTACATAACATAGGGTGAAAGTCAGAGCTATTGCAGATCCATGTGTCTCAGACTTAGAAAGCAGAGAATGATGTGACTCTTCCCTGTGTCTATCTGTACCATTAGATGGTTCCCAAGCTCTACCAGTAAAAAAGATCATCTTTTGGCTTCCAGGGGCCCAAATGGCAGAATGATTGCTATAATCTCTGGTTCTTCCTTTTGGAGAAGCTACACAACAAGGTGAAAGTAATAATGAGTTCAGGGTCAACACTTGAATTTAGGCATTTGAGGACCACCTTAATCAGCATTTTCACATCTTGCTCACCTTCCTGTATGCCATCTTATAAAAGAAGCAAAAAATTTCCCTGCATTAGCTGTTACAGCCCTACTAGTGATTCTGATTATCAATAAAATAATTTTAAACATTTGAAGATTGAAGCTATGTATTTGTCATCTGACTTTACTTAAGATTTTCCTTTCAATGTTGTTCTCTGTCCCTGCATTCCTTGTATTTGTTTTACCTCTTGAAATCTACCTCTTGACATAGAAGTTCTCTGATTCAGTGACTGTAGATAGTGTATTGAATAGAGCTAGGCACATTTTTTTAAAGTTTACGCAATAAAAACAGCTGCTGAGTTCCCTCTTGAGAGGGACTGAGACTATCTAGTTCCTCTCCTAGCAGTGCTGCTGGCAGGTACAAAGCACGCCTGGGATTTGAATGGTTATAATGGTTATACTGATTATACTGAGACTCCTGAAGCCTCAGAAATTTTAGGGGATGGAGAATCTAGAAAGTGCAGATGTCTGAAACATGTCATTATGATGAGTGCACACTGTAAAAACCAAGGCAAAACGAGTTCAGAGAGATTCTAACAGCTTCTTTGCATGCACCACATTTTAGATGGGCAGCTCTCACAAAACTTTGAACATTTCAGTATTCATTAAGTCACATGGAAACACTTGATTTTTTGCTAAAGTGTTTATAGAGTTTTATAGAGGAAGATCTTAAAATTTTACCTGAAGATTATTAGCTTTGTAAACACTAGACCTGAATGTATATAGTTGCACTGGTCACCAGGGTGTGAGGGACAATACTGGCCTGAGCCACTCTGAAACTGTCAAGGTACATATAGGACACAGTTTTGCTCTGGGAGCTGCTGTATAATCAGGCTTGTTTCGAAGTAATTTAAATTTTTTGCAGCAGAATGTTGTTTCACATTTGTCCTTTGATTTGCTATGGGGCAAACATGCCGTCTGAGAAGCAGCTAACCAGTTTGGAGAGGGGCTGGAGGAGAAGGGAGGAGTTGCTTTCCATAGCAAGGGACTGAAAAAAGACTGGAAGCAAAAGGGTGAAATAACATTCTTTGCCCTTAATTTAGTGATTTCTTAGTAACAGTTGAATTTTTCATTGGTTTTTTTTGCATTTTTATCATTTTTATGTTTGCCTTTTCAATAGGAAACCTTGGGTTTTTTAGTTTTTTAATATTGCTGTCACTCACTGAAGTTTCAGTATTTAATTGTTGTTAAATGTTCCGAAGGCTCTGAACTCCTAAATGGAGTTCACGTACTCAGTAAAGGTCCAGCAGATGAGGAGGGTTGTTTTTATTGTAAAAATTATGACAATCAATTATTAATAAAATATACAGATAACATGGTGATAAAATTATAAAATTGGAGTTTTTGAATGATTGCTGTACTATTCATTGACTTTTTTTATGAAAAAAAAATTGAATGAGTTAGTTTTTTTCATTGTTTAGAATTTATTCTAGTCACTGCAAAATTGTTCTTTTTTTAAACTGTAAATCAAAGGAAAAAGAAATTCTCCACAGATGTTGTGTGTGTTTGATGTATTAGACACATTTTTGCCATATACTGCCTGAAACCTAGGGAATTCATTAACTCACAAGTTGCTGCCAAGGAGGGAAGCAGTCACATTTCCCAAGCTGGTCGGCCTGTCCCCTGGCTGGGGGATGTGTTAGGGCAGCCTTTGTCCTCCCTTGTATTTGGCTGGCTCTGGAGAAAGGGGAATTTCTTCAAACTGAAGGGCTGTTCCTGCTTCTCCCCTGACAGCATCTGTTATTTAATTAACCTGATAGTCTGTGGCTTGCTGTTTCCCATCGTACAGCCAGGGATGATGACAGATGAGGGCTGGTGCTCTGCAGCAGTCCCCAAGACCCCAGCCCGCAGCGCTGAAGTCACTGGCTTCAGCACAAACTTCAGAGAGAGGGACGAGGTCCACAGCTTTGGGAAAGAATCAGAGTCACAACCTTTCACCCTGGGCACAGCAAAGCAATTGTCTAAATAACATTTGCTCTGTGAGGGACCTCTCTGGGCATATTTTTGGACACATCTGTCTCAGCAGAGCACTGCTGCAGGACTTCGGCAGTGAGAGCAGGGCAGTGAGCCTGGGCACCAGTCAAGTGGGATTCCTTAAGGATGTTAATGCCACCCCTCTTAATTAGTCAAGAAAGGCAAATAAAGCAATACAGCATGGCAAGAGATGTCCAAACCTCATCTGTATCTAGTCTCTTGCAATAAAGAAGAGTCAGTAAAATACCATCTCTCTGGATTTCCCTACTACTGATCTCCAGAAAAGAGGCTCCACTCAGGGGAACTTGAGCCTTCTCTGAGACTATCCTGACACAATGAGCTTCAGCATCATTTAGGGATTTGAGCTGTGACTGTGTGAATGACAGAAAATCTCATGTGTATTCTCAGTGGGAAACTAGCTGAAAAACCCTGAATGAGGAGGTTGCGGTTGTTTGTAAAAGATACAGGCATCGCTACCATCACCTGCTTCCTCCTGTCACTCCTGGGATGGATCACGTAAATTCACTGTGGCTCATTTTTCCCTCGCCAAAAACTGAAGCTGGTTTAGAATTTCATAGCCCTGAGAATAAATAACATCAATAACCTCGAGCCATAGTCTGTCACCCTCACCAGTGCCTGACTGGGATTTCAGACATAGCTTTTGGTCTATAAAATGTGAAATGGTTTGCTTGCGAGACAGCCCCCACTCCCTGCAAGGTGCTGCAAGGTGCTGCTGGCATCCAGTCCCTGGGGACACCAGGTAGAGTAGTGTGTTTGCATTAGGAAAGATTCATCCCCCTCCTTGATGTAACTCTCTCATTTGCAAACTCCTTCCACCTCTGGATCTGTGAGAGCTTACGAGAAATTGCTGCATTCACATTACAGGACAATTACCACAACCCCAGTAATAAAGGATTCTGAGAGTCAGAGATGGGTTTTATTTCTCTGTTGTTGTTTGAATTGCAACAAGCAAATTTGGGAAATACCAGCCACTATAAACTATGAGATGCAATCGCCAAACAGATGACAGTGACCTTCTTGAGCGCAGTGGTGCCTGCTCCCATTCCCTTTTCCTTTTGATCCTATTAGCAATGTTTCAGCCCATGTCACCGTTTTCTGAAATGAAGGTTCAATATTTGAAGTAACTTGGAAAAAGGCATTCTCTTCTAATAACTGCATTTAACAGAATGCAGTTTCATCATTTACTCTTTCATGTACTAGGAGTAAAGGTCTGGTGATCCGTTCTGGTAAGATTGCCTCCCTTTAAGCCAATGGGTGTCAAACAAACAACCAAGTTTGCACTACTTTGTAGGAAACTACAAAAGGGCTCCAAGGGGAAAAAGATTGCTGTCAGACATTGTTTTATGTTAAAAATACAGTTCTTTTGTCTAATGATGAACCGCAGTGAATTCCAGAGGGAGGGATTAATAGATGACATTTACATTCATTCATGTATTAGAGGCATGTATGAAAAAGAAATTAAAAAAAAAAATCAAAGGAATGTGTACTGGTAAAACTGTGGAAGGTTGCTGCTTTTATTTCAGATCAGAAGAGTTCATGAATCCAGAGCTCATCTCTTTTTTCCAAATACATGTCTACTAAGAGATAATACCTTTCTCTAAGAGCTTCATTTTTCTTAGTAAAATAGAACATTTTTTTTGCTTCAGGTGTTATTTTCTTTTAGATCTGCAATGGGTGTAAATGAGGTAATGGAATAACTGATTTACAGTAGCTGTGATCCAGCTCCTCCTACAAAAATGCAAATAGTTCCGCTGGTATTGGCCTCATGAAGACTAATAGCAGTAAATGCACGGAGCCTTGCAGTAAATGCAAAGTCAGCCTTGGCTCAAGCAAAGGCCAGCTCCAGTATTTTCATTGGCATTAATTCTAATTACTTGATGGCACACCCCTGGGTTTTTTCATTCCTTGTTGCCATGATGAAACACATGGCAGATGCATTTCTCGGTCTGTTAGCACCTTGCAATGAGCCATTAACACATGTTACTATTTTCCTCCTCTGTGTCTTTCTCCCAGGAATTATGTCTGACCACCAGTTTGGAAACCAGTTCATGTGCAGCGTGGTTGCGTCCCATGTGAGCCATCTCCCAACCACAAACCTCAGCTTTGTTTGGATTGCTCCACCTGCAGGGACGGGCTGTGTCAACTTCATGTACGTATACACGCCAAGCCACGAGCAGATAATCTCTCTGGAGATAAGGAAACGATCTAACCCGCTCACACTGTCTGGATAAAAGAGTCAGTCAGAGCACACTGCCAAGTGCAGACTTTAATTTGAAGTAAGAATATTGAGTTGTTCCTGGCTGAAGAGTTTCTGTGCATATCAGGACTTCTTATTTTCAAAGCATGTAGGAAGTCTCACATTTAAACAGAAATAGATTCTTCTAAGAAAATAATCATCTCATTGATCCTTTAAGTATATAGCTCATTTGCACTGACCCAGCCCTTTAACTATTGCATTTAATGTGAGTTAGAACATCACACAAATATATTATTCAGATTGTAAGCATCGATATAAAATGCAAGTATTTGAGAGTAGCCATACTCAAGTATTTACTGTTCCTAATTATAAACACTCTCAACTTCTGCTGAACCAAGGATAACCAAGAGGGATTTTTTTGGTTATTTGTTTTAAAGACATAAGTTCCCATTTGATGATTAAGTACCAAATAAAGTTCCAACAAAATAGCTTAACTTGAATTATTCGCATATATTTTACTATATTTTACCTTCAAGTAATTTCTAATTATTTGTCCCAGAATTTTGGTAGACCAGATTTGAGAGAGAAAATACACCGAGAATGCAGTCAAAAGTAGAAAATGTTTCAAGTTTGAGATTTTCAAAGAAAAAAAAAGGCAGACTGCTCCCTAATTCAATAAGTGAATAATTGCAACATTTCAGAGACCTTTTCTGTGTTTCTGTGGCCATCCTGTTGTCAAAACAAACCTTCTTCTGAGTATTATTCCCTTTCAATCTATGATGGGAAGCAGCAGGTAAGTGCCCCATACAATCAAGTGGTTTTACTGTTGTAAAAAATAGAAAATGAGCGACTGACTTCTTTGAGAACCTAAGTTGCTGATGGTGAGCACAGTACCTGTGGATTCATTTACCTGTGGCTTTGATATTTCCCCTTACCTACATAATGCACTTTTTTTGCCTGTACTGTCGGGATACATTATTTATTAGGTGTGATGACAATGTCAAGACATTTTTATTTCTAGGTCTCTTGTCTTCTAAACATCTAATAGTAAATTGGGGAAAAAATTGTTTTGATGAGTGGTAACTAAATTGTGAGAGTGTATTTGTTGTATGTACAATGGTTGTATATACCTTGAGGAAATCTGTCAGCTGTGGGGTTTACACATCCTTTAATTCCTCTCTAAAGATAGTTTTCTTTGCTGATCAAGTTGAAGCAGCTAAAATTTGTTCTTTGAGCTGCCTGTACATGTTCTCTGTGTACTCTTGCTTGCTCCCTTTCTTTCTTGAATTTTTTGGTTTTCCTGGTATTCAAGAAATAATTGTTGAATTTTTGGCCCTAACTTGCACAGTGACTGTGAATGTATTTGTTTTTGAGATGAGACCCTCCATTGTGAGTTTTGAAGTCAGTTTCTAACCAGTCATTCATTTTCCCGTGGCTGATTTTTTCCATGGTTTTGTAGTGGGTTTTTTGTTCATATTTGCCATTGTTGAAGAAAAGCTGACGAATAGCTCTACAGAAATACAAATACTACTATGAATGCTGATTCTCATTTCTCAGTTGAAGGAAATATAAAGAGGAGAAATATGTTTTACCTCTAATCCACCTCCTCAATTTTTCTTCAGCTGCCCACACTTTCTTGCCTCAGCTGGTGTTTCTCCTGCTTACTAAATCACAAGTTGCAGTAAACAAAGCTATTTTTGTGGTGCAGTGTTAGTCTGTCTACTTTACCCACTTCCCTGAATTCAAGAGTTCCAGAGCACTCTATCTTGTTTGTCTCCCTTTTTGCCTTTATAGCAAACAATAAACAAGATTTTTTCACACTTTAAATTTAGCATAAAGTTTAAATTTAGTATAGATTACATTTAATATATAAATTGAATTAATTTTTGTTTAACTTAGTATAAATTGCAAGTATTTGCAAAAGACACCTAAATGTATAGACTCTGACAACACTGCAGTATAGGTAAGGGCTTCCTATGCTGTTTGTTGCCAATATATCTGTGATTCAGATCAGCTCATTAGTCTTTGACCTCTCTGGGGATGGATAATAAGGTTATTAATTAGCATTAGCTTTGACGTGCGATTTTTGGGCGTTGATACCTCTCCCTGGACAATTCTCGGGAGGAACTGGACAAAGGTCACCAGGCAAATCTCTCGCAGGCCAATGCACAGACAGCTTTTATTAACTGCACATGCTATTGACTGTTCTGGCTTCCACTGTAACGGTGGAATTCTGTGGATGTGACACGGAGAAGTCACGACCCTGTAGACATCATAGGCAAAATTCCCTTTCTCTTCATCTACGCTTTTTGGTGTGCTCTTCTAGAGCTCAGTCCTGAAAAAGACAGAAGCCCTAAGACACAAGGTTCGTGTGGTGATGCTGTCAGCCTGCTCTTCCTTGTAGCTCTTGTATCCATCGGTAACCAAACAAATGTGACAAAGGGGTTGAGATGTCAAGATACTAAGTTTCATAAAATCAGTAGCCAGGCAGACCATTTATACCAGTAAATCTAGACATTCCCAGCAACAATCCTGCCTGCTACAACATGATTTGTTTATAAGCTGCCAGAAACATTCCCGCCATAAATGCGTCAGTCCCCAGTTCCCAGCCCACCCTGCATTTCCCAGTCACGGTGAAGGAGGATGGCTCCTGGCCACATTTGGGTTGCTAAAACAGCCAGTGAGGGACACACAAGGTATTGCTGTGCTCCAGGAAGGGAGGATGAGGAAAACTTTCATCTTCTGGGATGAGGCGTTGTAGGAACGCTGTGGGGAGGGTTGTGGGGCACAGTTCTGCAAGGAAGAGGGGCTTATTTCTGTGTATGAGAGATGCAGGGGGACAGCAAATTGGGATTCACACCTCGTACACCAGCTTGACAGCACAGCCCTCAGTTTCTTCCCCACCCCACCGGAATATTCCTCATCTCTGCAGTTTGGTGCAGCCCAGTTATTTCCATTGCTCACAGCTCTGTGCCTTGGCCGGCTCTAAATGCAATGTTACCTGATGGAGCTTTGCATCTTTCCTTGGCTCAGTGTCTCACTCAACAAGACTTCTCCCCAGATTCACCAGGAAAAGGGATGATGTAGAGCCCCGTGCTCCATGGGATGGCTGGAGCCACCCTGTTTCTGCGCAAAATGAGGCAATAGCCATTTTTTAACACTAGTTGTGTGCAAACTTATTTTCACTCTGTTGGGGTTTTTTCCTCAATGTACCTAATTATGGCTACTAAATAAATATTAAAAGTACCTTTTTATGAAATACGCTTCTAAGAGAAACACTGAAAGCTGCTGGTGTTCCTGTAGTACATCTTGGTGTAATTCTTTAGTGTGTTTTCACCACAGATACCTCCAGCTGAGTTGAGGAAAGAGAAGCTAAAGTGCATCATTTATTGCAGAATCGTTTTCTTAGCAATAATTCAGGACTATGTTAAATAGGTATTGAGCACCAGGGCCTCCCAAGCAAATTGCCAGGATCTGTAAATGCTCTCTACCACCACAAAATAGTAGGTCCTCCTTTACACTAACAAGTAATTTCTCTGATTGTGTGCAAATTTATAAAATATTATCTTCATAATCCTTCAGCTAGGTTTCGGGGTTTGTAATTTCTGCTCTAAGCTCACACTAACCTAGTTAAAGCTCAGCCTGACAGCGGGGATAATAATGGCTGTTAAGCAGGGTGGCATGCTGGGCTGCATCTTAGGTTGTTAAGCCTGTTGTTTTATAGATGGCTTAACTTACTAGTTTGCAAAAGTGATAAAGCTGACCTAAATAGCAAAAGCATATTGTGTTTTGACCACCAGCGGGGTTTATTGCAGAAGTTCCAGCTATTGTCCTATTAAATAGGATAGTAGGCGGTAGGATGTACCTAGAAAAATAAATATTTTTCTTACGTAACCATTTATGTTAGTCATTGAACAGGTGTCTAATAATTATGATTGTGTCTATATATTCACTATAACTTCCAGTAACAGGAGACTGGACTTCTCTAAAGCTGTCTGCCTGAGTCTATAGGCAGTGTCTAATAAGCTAGTAAGTACTAAAAGGCCCAATCACATATTATGTGACACTTAATTGGCACAGCTCATGGTGCAAATGGCTCAATAAGAATGGGAATAGCTGTGGTGGTGCCCCTGTATGAAGACAGAGGTAAGAGAGCTGTGATGGCCAAGGCAGGGCATTGGTACATTGCTTCTGTTGAGGCAGGAGCAACTGATTCTCAGCACAGCTCCTGGAAAAAGTCTGGGACTGAGTGCTGGGGCAGACAGCTGAACTGTTGGAAGAAATCTTCAAGAGAGGAGATGTGTTTTTCACTGAGAGTATGCCTCTTCCCATAATCACCTCAAGTTACAACTCTTTTCTGGGAAGTTTGAAGTACCCTGTTCCAGAACCAGTCCTCTCATGTCCATGTGTTTTAGCCTGTTTCAGGAAGAACTGGCAATGGTGTTAATGCATGAACTCAAAATATCATGCTGTACAAACACTACAGAACATAAAGACTGTGATTGAGAGACTTGGTTACCTATTTAAAGCATTTATAGAAAACCTATGGTAATAATTATGGAAATATTGAATAAACATCCAAGAAGATTACATGCTTTGCTATATTAGTCCTCTAGCCAGGATGGGAAAGGTCTCTTGCCTGAAGGAAACACATTCCCCTGGTAAACCACTTAGCTAAACTGGCATTTAAGACACTGTTTACTGTGGCTTTTTCAATTGTTTGAAAGAAATACAAAGGATAAGCTTCAAGATTAAGTATACAATTATGTTTGTACACAATGATAATACACACAAATAATAACATAAATGTAAACAGAAAATAGCATCTATCAGAAGCGAGGTCCCTTAGGTCCCTTGCATTTATGTATAATCAACTCTTAATTATATGGCCATGTAAGTTTTCTCCCTCACATTCGTATGATGACACAGAATTGTACACTGAATTACACTGTTGTTCACAGCAACCTAGTTGCTGCCATGATTTGAAGTCTGTGCATTCAGGTGAGGAGTGTGCCATAACACATATGGAAACCTTAATGTACAGACAGCCTTGACTTCGGGGTTTTGTAAAGAAGCGGCTCCCTGCTTCAGATGAATGCTGCATTCCTCTTCCTACTCTTTACTGCAACAAAAGGGTGAAGCCGGCTATTTCATAGCACTCTTTGTGATATTGCTGTGGACTCTGAATCAGGGATTGTACAGGCAGCACCAAATAAGAAATAGTCATTGTTTATAGTCAGCGTAGTTCCAGCATTAGCCCAGTGTTGCAGTCATTTTTATTTTTCCATATTGCTTATAACTTACGCCTTGTAGAAAAAAAAAAAAAAATCAGTAATTGTTCCTTGCTGTTGTGTCAGTCTAGTGGAACTATGAAGAAAAATTACTCCTTTGCTTGGTTTTCCACTTCCCTGGGTAGAGGCATTGTTGTGCCGTCAATCAACATTATGTGTAATATTCTGAAAATCACGAGCCAATATTTGATTCCTATCTTGGCTCTGCTCTCATGCCCCATTTTGATGTGGTGCCCAGATTACCTCCTTCATCTTCTGTGTTTGTTAATTTCCAGTGAAATGCAAACACTGTGCATGGAACCGTTGTGGCTCCTCTAACTATGACCCCAAACAGCAAAGACTCATCTGACTATGAAGAATTAGATTTAACTTGTCCGTTAGTTTTGTTTTAGTTTTGTCTGTTTTGTGTAAAGCCGACAGAGGTGACCAATGAGAAATTGTGGGTGTTTACAGAAACTTTTTTAACAGAAGATGGTAACACAAAGGGTACTGTGATGGTGAGTATTCACAAGTGTTTAGAGCAAAGCAACAAAACCATGAGAGAGGATGAAAGCTGGTTGCACCTAACTTTCCCTCCTTAAAAGGGGTTTTCAGTTGTTTTCAACTGGATATAGGATATGTGGGTACGCATTTACGTGAGCTGTGTGTCTGTAAGTCCCCTGAGGGTTAATGGATGTGCAATCTGGTTCCATAGACATGGAGGGGCTGACATTCAGTTCTACATCTGGGGAGAGGTACCTGCAGGGCTAGAAGGTTTCTACAGCTCTACTACCTTCCTCGTGGTATTTACAATTATTTTAACACTTCTAGGCAGCAGAATTAAGACCTAGATCTCCACCGACCGGAATGGATCACTAGCTACCTAGCTTGCTTGTAGACCTTTATACAGGCACATATTTTAAGATTTTTTAAACGTGCATTGGAATCCCACCCAGACAGACTCAGCTGCCTAAACATAAGCATCCTGTACCAACTCATGAAAATGAATATTTTATCCCCACCACCCTCAACACTAAGTAATTTTTCCGTGTCAAGAATTTTCAATGAGTGGGCTACTCAACAGTTGAAATCTGCTGAAGGGTATGAATAAAAATGGCAACTTTGTAAAGTTCATAAAATCTTGCCCTTTTTTTCCTTTTTCCTTGGAGGTGAAATCTGTTGTATAATATTCTCTCAGATGACTGATACTCCTACTAAAAGCCCACTTTAATGAGAGGACTGCTCAGTTTTCAACCTTTTCTCCAAGTTTGTAGACAGCTGGCCATTTGTGATTTTAGACTCCTCACACTGTGTAGTAGGCATAAGAAAAGCAGAACCAGCAAAGCCAGAAAAAAATGGTTATGTGAGCATATATTTAAAATAAAAGCACGTGCAAATTCTATTGGTGTTAGCTGAACTTAATTCCAAAGACAAGCAAGAAGCATAAAATGCTACTTCTGTCAATGTTGTGTAATGCCAGAGTAGAAACTGCAATATTAGATACAATATTAGGGTGGGTTCTTTTCTTTGTGTGATGCAAATTTATTATATCACATACTCGTAGTGTATGATGGCAGAAGGAAGCTCAGTATAGCCTTTGGCTCCTCTATTAAGATTTTCTTGTGGCTTCCTATAGGACTTTGGCACCTCCTGCATGAAATAAAATGAAATTTAGTCATTTTCTACGGGTATTATCTAAATAATAAAAAGGTCATGGTGAAAATTACCTCTCTTCTTACAAATGTTCATTTAGCAATTCTAGAAAGAGAGATTAGATTTTACTTTCTTCCCTTTCTGCACAACATTCTCATTATTTTTTGTGCACGAGACCATCAATTCACAATCTGCGAATCAGTTATCAGTAACTGTGTTTGAAATTCTCGCTTGAATTTTGATAAAAATATCTCTGAAATTTAACCTCAGGGTTAAACCTTTGTTTCATTCAAAGCATTGCTTTGTCTTCCCCTTTTCCCAAAATGGCTTAATTTTGAAAACATGACTGGAGTACAGAACACATCACGCACACTCCCAACACTTTGTCTCCACTAACAGGTTTTCCTTTGTATCAGAGCAGTTGAATGAAACCTCTTTTGCCAAGTAACAACTGATCAATAATAAACCTTTCAAAATTACATCCTAGAAGAAATATGCTTAATGAAATAGCCACGAACCAGTTTTGGCAAGTTGTTTTGGAATGTTAGCTATAGAAAGAGTGAGCACTAAACATGCACAGAACCATTCTCTACAGGTAGATGTACAGTGCGTAAAACACGAGAGCGGGCAAAGGCAGAGGACAGTTGTAAGAGATGTTATAGAGAGAGAAATTTCAGTACTGCAGACAAGCCTGTGAAACTAAATACCGTGTCTGCAGGTAAGTCTCTGGTAACTCTGGAATGTCTCCTGGTGGACTGACCATTCCGATGCCATCTCTTAAGCAGAGAATGTGTCCAGTGCATGAATGAGCTGGAGTTAAGTGCGTTGTCTTGTTTTTGGGAAGTCCTTAACTTCTTGCTAGATGCCTTGGTGAAGAGCTTGATCCTGCAGGGTGCTGAGCACTGGCCTTGATCCAGCAGAGCAGTCACGCTTGTTCATGCTGTCATCAAAGGCACAGGCAACAGTTTCCATATTTTTTAAAATTCATGCCTTCAGATTATTTGTTTGAATTCTGCTTTGTTTGTGTACACAGGCAAGGACATATAAGGATGTTCTGACCATATTCTCAGTTCACAAAAATTAACTTATTTTTCTCACCCTGTTTGTTTGGATGAACTTTAATAGAGCGATCTACAAAGTATTATGTAGACATGCAGTAATATTCAGCAGGAAAAAAATTCTCCGTTTGTCCGTATAACAATGGTCTCCGCACGGTGAGTTCTACTAAAAGTTTAAAAACAAAAAAGAAAGAAAGCCTAAACTTGAAGATATCACAAACATTTGATCAGCTTTTGCTGCCCTCCTGCTGGGAAGATTTGAATTTGAGTGTTCCGAATGACCATGACATCAAATTACCCGACGGAATGAACTCTCTTGTACAGCAGAGTTATCACCTAGAAGGAGGCTTGAAGATGCCACACTAATTCAAATAATAATACATTTTTATTTAAAGGCATATTATTGAAGTATTTCACATACCATTTTGTGGCTGTTGTTGCTTATTAATGGCTGTTTTCATTACATATTTTACAGGTACGATGGCGCTGTAACGTTATGTTTTCGGGTTGATGGCATTGTTTTCCTTATTGTTTTGGAGTGGCTTCAATCTTTTTAGTTCTTACTAGAAATGTAACAAATAAATTTTCTGTTATAGCCTTCCGAATATCCCTCTTAGATCAACATAAGCTGTTTAGCTCAAGTAGTAATGTACATTCACTTGAGCCATTTTCTGTGAAAAAAGCCTTTTAGAAGTCTTAAAGAATAAGAAGCTCTCCAGCAATCTCTGTGATTTCCCACCCAAATAGGGAAGAGTTTAAAATAACAATTTTGGAGAAATGAATCATGGAAGAAAGTCATTCTCTGTCTTTATGTTCAGTACTTCAGTCATCTGAGGTAGAATTTTGTCCACGTTGAACACATTGCTGCAGTGAGGAACTAAAAACATGCTCCACAAATTCAGCCAGCTCCTATCACCATTAGTGTTTATGCAAAGCATTATAACTGATGTGAACAAATTACTTTGCAGAACCTACTTACACATTCAAAGAGCAATGTCCTAAACATCCTAAAATACAAAAAATAAACAGTAGAAACACTCCCAATCAATATCACAGACAGTTTGGCAAAGCAGTGAAGATGTCAGGGCCGTAATTTGAATGATGGTTTTAACACGCAAATAGAGAGAGAATATGTATGGTGAGTTAAGCTGCATAAAGCCTTTCTTCTAAATCCAGATGTAGGCATTAACTCGCATATTTGAGATGGCATGCTTATTTGCTAAGTGCAAAGATGGCTAGAAAAAGGCTTTCCCGACTGATGATAAAAGCTGGAGTACTCTTTAATTTTGGTTACTGCCAAGCTTATTTCAACAACCACAATAGTTATTTGGCTTCGTACCAAAAAGTGGCAATACAGTACTTACATGTCTATGGATCAAAATTAGATGAAAAATTGCTGTTTCTCATCTCCAAAGCCATTTGCCACACATTTTATAGGCCTCAAGATGCCTTTTGTAATATGTGATAACAGAGCCAACTGAAGCATCTGCCTGGGAAGAGATTACTTTAATTATGGACTCAATGTCCTATTTTCTGCAAGTGTTCCCCAGAGAATTTCTTACTGCTGGATGAGAGGTGTTATGATGCACATTAAAACCTACAAGTCAAACAAAAGAGGTTGTAAAAGTGAGACAAGGACACCCATAGAGACCCCGGCCTTGTATTCAGTGGCTAAAAATACAACCCTGAATTCTGTGATGATAACTTTTTAATTAATCTAACACCTGTTAAAATACATTTCCAAAATATATACATGTAAAAAAAGAATGATAAAAAAGCTTACCATTTTTTTTTCCTTATCCTATGATGTTTTGTAAAATTGATCAATCTGTGGAAGTCTTTAAAATGCTCGTGTTTTCTTTCTAAGTTTTTCAGTATAGTAGCTACTAATGATGTAGTGGGGAAAATGCAGCAAAGAGGTTTCTTGTTAGCTTCTATTTTTGTAACATGCAAAGTTTCTTGTCATTAAGAATTCATTTGCCTTCTGCTGTAGTATCATTGATCACAATTAACTCACTTGATATTAAAGTGGATGTGCTGTATGCTCCTATAGAAATTCTGTGTAAATCACCATTGATTTAGCACAGTTTAATGGATACTTAAAATATTTGTCATTCTCTCTTCATCAATTAGAAGAAAGCCTAGAGATCTTCATTAGCAGCTGCTGCAATGATGAGCTAAAAGTTTTTCTTTACACAAAATACGATGGAAGAGCTGTAAAGATAGCTTGAAGATGCTGTGACAGCATGTGAAGTACCGGGAAACTTCCTTAGAATTTGGAAAATTGCCAAAATTAAAAGGGAAAATGACATCTCTAGAAGATACTGAACTTTAAAAACAAAGCAAAACAACAACAACAACAACAAACCAAATAAACAAAAAACTATTTGAAGTATATTTAAAACAGAGGGCCATATCTGCCTCTTTGATTTTGTACAATTATTAGAAAGGTTTATTCTCTTAAAACAGTAGAGCGAAAGCAATGCTCATCCTTTATAAATACTATCAGCAAACATTAGGGATTTTTCAGTTTGCTAATTTTATAGTAACTGTCTTTAGTGAAGCCACAACCAAGTCTGAAAAGAATGTTAAATGATCAGTACATCCCTGCTCTGGGGGAAGGTAGTATGGAGATTTCATAGCATAGCAAATGAAAACAATTAGCTACCCCTGCAGCTTCCAGCCCCAGGAGGAGCTTGTCAGGTAGGGGTCATCACATGTGTTTCTTCTTCATGGTTTCCAGCACCATTTCAGGTGCCTGGGGAATACCTGCTCCAAACTTGGCCTCTGCTGCTATATAGGCTAAGTTTGTAAACCTGGTCACAGCATGATGTGCTGGTGACTGTGGCTCAGACATACCTGACCTGCATCTGCAGGGCTGAATTTGGGGTTGGAAGTGGTGGCACCTTTTCTTTCTGGGCTGTGGGTATGCTCATTAAGTCTCACGATGTAAGCTTTAGGAAGTGGATGGAGAAAGCTGAAATATTGTAGGTGGCTTTGCCTGGAGCCATTCTGGGTTAGGAGGAGATGGAGCTCAGCTCTCTGCTCTGTACGACACGGTGGGACACAGAGACATGTGGCCTCTGGCTCCATGGAAGGATTAAGGATTAAATGTTAGATCCCTTGTCTATCTTGTCTATTGTTGTTGTTTGGGGGTTTTTTTCTGACTCCTTCCTCTGGCTGTAAGAAGCTGCATGGCGCCAGGGTTTAATGGAGGGTTTCAGCTCGTAAGCAAACTGGAAAAGCCCTGTTCTGTGAGGGGACATCCTTGGATCAACCTTGGACCAAGTTGGGAACTGAGTCAATATCAGTTGTTTCCAGGCTCAATGCTTTGCCTTTTGGTTTATTACTGAAAAGCTGGAGAAAAGGGTCTTGAATACACATGGCTTAGTGAAGTGACTGAGGCCACTTTGCTTGGTCCTGGATTCAGGATACACAGATGTGGGAGCATGGCTGGTCAGTTACTGGTGTCCCTTCTGAGATTTTGGGAGAGACCCTCTCCCTTCATCAACGGTGAAAACTACATGTGCCTGAATCCCTTTGCCTGGGAAACTTCCAGTGAGGCACCCATGTGCATCCAGAGCCGGGCTTCCTCCGCTGCTCTCCCGGCTCATGTGCCCTACATACCACCAGATCCCCTTGCGGCACTTGAAGCATGCTGAAAGTCATGTAAAATTTCAGCCGTGATTTCTGCAAGGACAGACATTTCAGCTGTGACACTTTACCTTGCCAGAAGCCATGAAATCTGTTCGGATATTTTCCTGCTTGCCAGGGAGAGCTGACCTTTCCTTCGGGTGAAGTGTCCAGCTTTGGAGCTACTGTTCCTTTTCTCTTGGAGCTGGCACTGTTTTGTGGGTCGCCAATGTTCTTAGCCAGAACTTCGTGTTTTAAATAGTATGGGCAATTGGGTCACCATTCTAAATATTTATGTGCAAATCGTTGCCTTTTTTGTTTCAAAAAAGGCTCCAAAAGGCTGGAGCTCTGCTGTTACTTAACATGATGAAATGCCATTACTTAAGAATGGTGTGTCTCCCAGTGGCTCTGAGCGCTGGGTCTGTTATTCTGTGGAGCCTTTAACTTGTTAGGGAACTTTTTTTCTGACTGTTCTCAGCTTCAAGAGTCCCAGAGTCAGGCAAGTAAAAGGCTGGAAAAGACAACTCTGTGTCTGAGTTGCTCCTTGCACTGTCAGCTGATGTTGTGTGTGGCTCACATCTCTCTCCTGCTTGGCTGTGACTGTAACTGCTCGGAGGTCTCTGCCCATCGGGACTGGAGGCAACAACTGCACTGGGGTGGCTCCTGACTCTTCCACCAGAAGAGATCTGCATCTTGGATTGCATGGGAAGGGGAGGACACGGTGTTCCGATCCTCCTCTCTCTTTCAAAGCCACATGAGGTGTCCCTTGACTAGAAACCACTAATTTATCATAGCGAGCCATTGTCCCTGCTGATGGATGAGGAATGTTGGCTTTATTTCTTAAGAGGGGAGAGCAAATAGATCTGGAATCCGTGATGACACTGTCTTTGTTCTGAAGTACATACATTACATTTCATATAGCTTGTGCAAGGGGTTCACTGTCTTTTATTAGGGAATATGAAATGTGGTCTCAGAAATATTTCTCCTTGCTGGCATTTTCTCTAACATAACAGTTCATCTTTTTTTTTTTTGTTTAACCCCTCTCCAATAATGCACAGAAACATCCACGTCAGTGTTTTCTCCTTCTTACGAGGTTCATTCTTAGCTCTCCTGTGGCAGCAACACACCTATCAATAGTGAAAAATTTCATAATCCTGGCAGAGCACTGTGGTCTCCATGAGCCACACTTTAGAAAAGTGCAAATTATTTAATGTTAAATTCCTAAAAATGATTGAATTCTTCATGTATCAATTGGCGCATTTATTTGTGCCTTTAAAGACATAATTTTTGTGGTACTGAAATCACATCTAAATCTAACTTTACAATGCCATATGGCACAACCTGTAGACACTAAGGCTCTGGGAGTTCATGTATTAGGTTGCCAGACTGATGTGGTGGATAAGTAGATTTTCATAAAAGTAATTAGTTTCAGTGTATGTAGATTGCACTTGGTCTTTTTTGTTGTTAAGCTTTTAAGGGTTGATCTTTTAATGCTTTGCTGTGATACAAAAACAAAGCATCTCACAGGAAGACACTCTACAGTTACAAATTTTTAGTATGCGCTTACTGAATGAAATAAAAATAACAAAAAAGATCTCACTCTTGCTAGTATTTAGGATATGTCAGGAATGTTTTTTGTATTTGTAAGGATATTTCTGTTGTTGATTTGTAACCCATCAGAGATCTAACTAGTAGGTATAATTTCTGGTTGTGACTATGTTCAGAGCTGTGAAATACTTTTGGCTACAAGCTCTATGGACTAGGAGAAGAAATAAAAAATAATTTTAAAAAATAATTAAAAAAATAAGCAAGTACTTCTGAGATTGACTGATGTCATGCAAACACGATATAGATGGCTACTGGATGGCTATTACAGGGGTCAGTAAAGGTGGTTTAGTTGCAGTAGTTTAGTTTGGTAAAGGTAATTAGTTTGCATCAGCAACTCGCTGCTCTTGATACCTATCTATCTCACAGGTGGTCAAACTAGATTTCAGGGCTGGGTTTTTGTCCCACTTTTGGCAGCAGGGCTTTTCTGTTGGAGAATGTGCCTTGGAATGCGAGTTTCCAGCTGGAGCTCCCAGGGCATGCCAAAGCCAGGACAAGAGCAGTTAATGGTCCCTTTGACCTGAGAGCCAGTCCTGGAGCTGTGCGTGCCCTAGATCTCCAAAGGCTGTAGCACATCTTGCGGCTCTCAGCTGCCTGGAGCTTTTTGTGTGAAGCTGGAAGGTTCAGGAGCACTGAACACCCAGTGACAGAGGGAAAGGGAGGGATACAAACCCCAGCCAAAACAGGGGTATTAGCCAAGTTTATTAAGTTTTCATGAGTTTAATTAGATTTCCAGACAGTAACAAAATTATAGAGTAAGTGAAGCTCAGTGTTTGCAAATGCTGGAAGCTTTGCAGTGCTTTAATAGTATCTTTAAACTTTCAAGTTATATTTGAAAAATTAATAAATAGAATTTTAATAAACCCTCTTTCCCTCTTTTTTATTTTTTTTTTGCTTTAAATTGGCAAAATCATGTCATTGGGTCTTATTCAGTCTATGAAAGTGTGAGTACAGAATACATTTCATGGTTGATTTATGAGCTCCTTGAAAATATGGTTTATAATGAAATTCCAACAGGCCCTTAACAAAATTAGCATAACAAATAGCAATGTAATAATACCTTTCATGTCTGTGCATTCCTGCAGATTCACTGTCAGTGAGAGCTTGCCAAAGACCAGAGCACTTCGAGGCAGGGCTGGGCAGCGCACCCAGACAATGCAGCCCCAGAAAGCCGACTGCCTGCTGCATGGATGTGAAGTTATGGATTCAGAGAGTCTGCACGGGCAAAGTTAAATCAGCAGTAATGTTAGCAAAATAATATCAAACTAAGAATAGCTGTCTTCAGCTACAGAGTTATTGCTGTTATTACTAGTTATTACTGGTTGCTTAGCTATTACTTAGGCAAAACAGGAGAAGTGTAACTTTTGCTGCTGGCAGTACTTAATTTCAGGGTTTTGTGAGAATTAGGAAATATAGCTAAGATGACAGCTAGAAAACCAGTAATGGCTTGGGCTGTCATTGTTCATGTAAGAAGTCTGTGTTTATACTTTAGAACTTTATGTTGATGAATTTTACAGTTGAGCCTCGATCCTGATGTTTTGCCTGTATCTAATGTTTGCAATATATAACTTTCGTCTGCTGTGCTTCTTTGGAACTTTTTTTTTTTTAAAATAGAATAACCTGGGCCAAAGCAGGGTAACTGGGTCAGAGTCAGTATTTTTTTATGTAGAAAAGTCTGGGCTATGGGCATCTCAGACTTAATGTCCGTAACACAAGTGGTTTGCCACTAGGAATTTCGAGGGCATTATACTGACCTCAATCTGCTCACCCAATCACTGAAACAAATTAAAGAGCAAAAGTACTATGCAGCTGTTAGTATGCAAAGGGATGTTGGAGGCTGTTGAAACACAAAGCAAGAGAAAGACAGTGAGTAGCATAATCTTTGGTCTCCCAGCAACTGATGCAGAGTTATGGATAGATGGAGCTAAATTTTAGCATTGAGGTTCATATATGCAGAGTATAATTACATTTTTATTCTAAAAATGTCGTTAAAGCAATGTTAGACTAAGTGGTTCCTTTTCAAAGGGGAAGTTAAAACGGGAGATATAATTCCAGATGAGATAGTTAGAAATAACTGTTTACTGTGTTTCTCATCGGCATATTGTTAAGATTATTTTGGGAAATACAGAAATGGGTGGGCACACAAAAATACAGTCTAGGAAATAGAAAAGAGCAGTGAGCTTTTGGTGAGACAGCAAAACTTGTAGGGGTGCAGGTAAAGCCAGTCCTGGGAAGACCTTGTGCAGAAAATGAGCACCTTGCCTACAGAAATTTGGGAAAAGTAGAAACCCCTGAGTGACAACTTTGTTACTCATAGAGAGCTGTTTTCTTTAGTTTTACTGGCATGTCTGCGCCTGTGGCAATCCTCAAATTTCCACTATCAAAATGTCAGGTTAGGAGGTGACTCAGTACTGGAGATTACGGTTTACTGGGGAGAGAAACAGAGATAGAGGAGCCAAAACAGTTTGGGGAAGCCCAAACCAAGGCTTGACAGACCCTGTTGCAATAATTCAAGGCATTTTATTTCTTTTACTTAAACACTGTTGGGTTACTAAGGTAAAAAGTGATCATGAAAAGGTTTTATCTTCATGTGTATGAAATGGGGACAGTGTCCATCTCCTGCACTCAGTCTCAGCCTTCAGGTTTCTCGCTGTCATTTTTAAGAGGAAAATTTGCCCTTTGTGTTAATAGATTAATGGAGGAATAAAACAGCCACCCTAAGTGCAGCAGCATACAAATTGTCAGATTGCTTTTGTCCCTGTTTTTTGAGTAGCCAGGCTAAGTATCCTGAAAGAGCAATATTTGGGCTTCAGTCAGCATGGTCAGTGCATGGTCCATTAACCAGATTTCTTAGGCTTACAGTTTTACTCTTTTTAGCACAACTACTTTTCTCTCATCGTGTCCCTTGTAACCCTTAGCAGATCCAACAGGGAGGGAGAGATGATTCCTAGTGAATCAAACTACTTCTTTTATGGTTGTTACATTCATGACATTGCTCATGACAAGAGATCATAATCCAACTCTACAGCTGTTACCTAACGAATTGTAGACCATACGAAACTGGGTCTCTAAAAGATTCAAAAACTTCTATCCAGTAAGTATAATTGGGAGATTGCTTTGCCATTCCCCAGACACAGACAAAAAGATATAGAACTCTTGCTGAGTAATTGCAGAAAAGCCAACACTCGAAATATAACTTCCACAAACACTACAAACTAGACCATAAGTAACAAATTATCTGGTTTCTCTGCCAAAGACTCTCAACCATAACAACTCTTAACATCTTCAGCATCAGATGATGTGTAAATTAATCATTCATTGCCCTCCAATTTAAATTTTCTCAAGGAAAATGTTTCCTAATCTCTGTTAGACCAGATTCTGCTGTTTTAAATCCCGTGCACAGGATGGTATTGCACGGGTAGAGCGCCTCATGAAGAATATTGTGAGTATTGGTGTACACAGAGGGCATGAGAGCTTCCCATGGGATACAGTGCTGATAACTCACAGTAAAAGAACTCTCAGGACCTGGGTCTTAATATTTAGCTGAAGAGCTGCAGCAGCACTAGTATTTGTTGGGAGAGTTGCCCGTGCAGCCAGGAGCTTGAGAAGCAGATGGATGAAACACAGGTGCTGGAAGTGGTTTGATACATTGGGTTCTTGGGCTGCCTTGAGGATGACTTAACTGCTCTATGGTTTCTGCAATCTGTGTCTTGTTTTAAAGAAAGAAGGTCTAATCCAAACCCACTTAATCTGAGGTCTGATATTTATGTTGTGATTTGATAAAATTTCTTGGTCAGAAGTTTCACATTTTTACTAGAAATGGCAGGTATTTATAATTTGCTGCACAAGTAGTTTTCATGTTTTAGCATAATTTAGAGTGAATTAATGGCTTGTTATTTATTGCCTAATACTCTGTAGGAGTGATTTATAAAGCCATGCTCTGCACTGCTTGTTACTTTATATTCTCTGTGTTAGGTGTATCATCAATATCATTAAATGAATTCACAGTGACATTGCTCTGGAACTATGGGTTTTGATACAAGGGTAACAGAACATAAATCAAGAATCATGTTTAATTCATAAGAGGCACCAATCTCTCATTTAAGTGTAGGCTGGGCTAGATGGTGTCAAAAATATGCTTTACAATACCTCTTCTGATTGCATTTCAGACCCTCTCTATATGCCCTTATGTTCTCTGCGAGAATAATAGATAGCAATACAGTGCAGTTTGTCAAGTGAATAACATTTCTGGTTTTATATATTTGGGTGCAAATGCTATCATTATTTTTACCACAAGCCAAAAAGGAATATATTTACATGAATATACTTAAAACTATTCTTAAGGGAATCTATAAATTTGAAGACAAGTCTTGCCTATTCTCTGCAATAAATACAATTGTTAACTATTTAAATTACACTTTAAAAATCCAATACTTTCTAGTATTTCTAACTGTTTTTTTTACTTCTGAGCAGAAATACAAATAAACTTTTATTTTAGTCTTTCTTTTCTTAACTCTTTAAATTTCTCTCGAATTCGTACATTGAAATCCGGAGCATTGAAAAACCTCTTAGAATATTTAACTAGTATCTATTTACTCTTTCATAAATTTTAAGTAAATATTTCTTTTCCCTTTGGCTTTTGTAAAAAAAATTATTCTTACAAAGGCTAAATTTAGGATTGGCACTGACTTGAAAATGCACTTTCACCTCACTATTACTCCAAGTGTATATGAACTCCTGACAGTATCATTCACATATAATGGTAACAAGCTTTGAAGCAAGAAGATTTAAATCTCTGTGCTTATGACGCAGTTTATTGGAAGTGTTAATTATGCAGGAACTAGGGCTGTCATTTGCTAGAAGTTTTCTCATCACTTTGCCGCAAGAAGCGGGACATGTCCTCTTTGATATTTCTTGGAGTTAACAAAATAGTCATCAGGTATTTTACATGGCTGGAAGGAATGACATTCATGGGAGAATACTAATGTTTATACATAAATCAAAACTAGAAAAAAACATGTTTTTTGAAAATGAAGGAATTCTTTTTGTTCACTATTTTAAACATTTGTTCTCAGTGGAAGCAAAGGGCAGTAAAACAAATAGCTTCTCTCTGGACAAGGAGAGAAATCACACTCCAGGACCCTTTTGTCCCAGCTTTCATGCCATATCCTGTGTGCCCTTTCATTAATATTTTCTAACTTTTGTTAGAAGGAGAGAAAAAAAATCAATTGAAATATATGATGAAATTTTTTACGCAAAGCTGGAAGAGATTGTTGGGATTTTTTCAAATTTTCTCTTACAAATAAATTGGAATAGGACATTTGCAATGGATAATTCTACCCAGTTTGTAAACAAAACTTAGATACTCTTCTATATCAAAAGGCATTTACATGTGAAAATTAGAAATTTCCATTGGTATTTTACCCGAATCTTCCAAAAATGCTTCATCCTGGCCACCAAACATCTAGCAGCCTTCCCTCCCATTGTTGTGCAGGGTGATGTTAAGGTGAGTTTTGTGTGGGCTCTGAGGGATCCCTTGGTCTCAGGAGGCTGTGGCCCAGAGATTTCCAGGTCTTCCCTCCAGCACGTGGGGCATCACTCCCACCTCTGCTGGCAGCCACGCCCAAACTGCAGCAGAGTAGGTTGGAACACCTTCTGCTCACTTCTGCAAAGAAAATGGATATCTTGTTGGTTGTGGCATCCTTAGGCTGGGCAAAAGGGTGCTCAGCAAAGACCTGTCATGTACCTACTTAATGTCATTAATGTGCTCAAGACCACAGAGCTCCTTTAGGATCAGAGGTTAATGGTGCAAGAATTAACTGCAAGCTCATTTCATCTGCTAGTACTTCTGAAATAACAGTGGCTGGGGTAATTTTTCTTCATTATGTTGTGTGTCCTTTGGTTAGGCGGGTGCTGTTCTAAAATGAGTAACTGCTGCACATGGTGACACAGTACAGATCCATTTCCTGGGCAACTGTTCAGTTTCCAAACAGTTGCTAATATTAAAATTTTCTGTCACCAGCATTAAATGTGCCCATGTCAGTTAAAAACAGAAAGACAAAACATGCAGAGAAATTCAATTTAATGTGGCCTAAGATGTATTTCTGGAGTGAAAATACTGCCTGCCCATTCCTCTTTCTCCCTGCACTAATTATTTCTGAACTTTTAGGTCCATTCCAATGAAAGTTGACAGCAGCTTAGGTGTCTTTAATATATTATCTTGGATGTCTGAATATAGAGGACCATACTGGGAAGGATTATTATATACAAATGGAGAAGAATTTGCGGAAGCTCAGGCTTGGCAAGAAGCTCCAGCTGAGCACGTGTTTTAGCAAACTCCTCCTCAGCCAGGAGGGGATGGAGTTGGGAGATCAAGAGGAAGATGACACCAAGATGAAAGCAAGTGATGAGCTTTCTATGGCTTAGAAATCACCACTCTCACTTCAGGTGAGGAAGGACCGTGTACATACTCCCGCTGCATGGAGGGGCACAGGAAGATACACTGAGTTAAACCAGCACCAAATAAACCCATACTTGTCATGGAGTCATGAAGCAGCATCGTTCAGCATACCTGACAGCAGGAATGCAGACATGGATTCTTGAGTTCAGGAATGCAAGGCTTTAAACAGGATTTTTTTAAAGTATGCTCTCAAAAATTAAAATGGCATTTTCTTATTTATTTTGATACAAAAGCGCTAATTGGTATAAATGTTTTTTTCAAACCATGTGTAATATTTTAAAGAGACTATCAGGAAATGTAGGTGTGGTTCATTTAAAATGCCATTCAACAGGACAAAGCTTAGCATTCAAAAAGCAAAGATTTTCTGACATTTTATGTATTTTGTTGCACATAATGGAACACGTGAAGTAGCCTGGAACAAAAGAGCCGTTTCAAACTTGCTTCCTAAAACCAACAGGTCAAAGTTCTTTACCACGTTCTTATTGTAAATTCCTCAAAAGACCAGGTATCAGCATGAGAAGTATTGAAGAACAATTTTCCACAACACTACTGACAGCTGCAAAAAAGTGCGGAATATCTCTGTAGCAAGACAACAAGAAAATCTTTGTGGTAAGCACAGATGAAAAGATTTGTGAATGGAAACTCAGAAAAGACTCATGTTCTGGTTTATTAAATGTATCTAAAACATTTATGATGTTTTCTATTTCTCTTAGTTTAGGAATTATGAAGTCAATAATACAGCCAGAACAACGAATTGAGAGATAGAAATAAATAGACCATTTGAGATCCTTAAGCAAAAGGTACATGTTAACCTGTGTCCACTGAGTATTATTAATACATAAACCCAGGTCTTCAGTTTAAATGCAAAGGATTGGCCTCACATCAATAAAACCAAAAAAATAAAATTTAAAAATTCTAAAATTTAAAAAAAAAAGAGCAGCAATATCATGCAAGGAATCCGAACTTACTACGAGCTGTTTGACTGAGGGATCCTCAGAAATGGATGCATCTGGAAGCTAAAAGCCATACTTCACCAGCTGTATTTTAAAACATTTTATTTTTTTGTTTGCAATATACCGTTTTTAACAGTCTTCGTACAGGAATAACAGAGAGTTATCTTTGCCAGTGGATGATGAAGTCTGCCTGTTTTCTTAGCACGTGCCAAACAAGTGGTACTGCACAGTTAGTGCTGCTATTTTTACAGCATTGTTTTCAGATGCTGCTCTCGGGTATGTCTTATTTTCTTCTAAATTTATAATTGTACCTCTGTCATCCACACACCTTCACCAGCTATTCCTTCCATATCTCTGATGGGTCTTGCTTCAATTCTTCTGCCTCACTTTGTCTTTTGTCTCTGAATTTATCTCTGGGGGCTGCCCATGTGGGGAAAAGGAGTCAACTCAACCTAAAGGTTTATTAAAGATGCCACATCCATCCCATCCATAGCTACAAGGTACCTTCTAGCTTATGGTATTTTTTTTTTCCAGTGTAGTTTTTCAAGATTTCAGCCATTCTCTGTGCAGACATGGGATTTTGTTTTTCCCCCAGAGAGACCAGCAGATGCTTGGTGATCATTCAAAATGGGAAATTGCTAATTGCAGTTGTAGTACCTTTATGTAACTTTTCATGAAATCTAGTACCTGTTATGAATCCATCCTTGGTCAGTTTTACTTAGACTGCACTGGGAAGGTTTATGTCACATATGGGATGTCACTGCTTCCCATTTCAGGGGACTCTGTCTCAATATACTTGGGATATTTTTGCCAAAGAGAGTGCTCAGACAACCAAGGTTTTAGAAAAACTGTTTGATTTACCCTGACACTCGCAAATTTGTCCCAAGCAGCTCATGGGAAGTGTCCCTTCCATAAGGGTAGATGGGACTGGACTAAATGCAACGGTGGACCTACTACCCTCAGTTCCATAGTTGAAGAGGAGAGATTTGCAAGAACAAACTCATATTTTTTGTTTTTGTTTACTTGATGCAGTATTTTCACAAAATCATAAAAACTGTATCACTCTGAAAACCCCATTAAAATATCAGTTACGAGAAGAGATCCTCTTTTATCGTTAAGTGTTAGCTCAAGTTTGATGTTTTATTAATCAACCATAAACTTCTTAGCTACACAAATTACAGAAGAATTTCTCTAATTTCCAGCACCACTCTGTTGTGCACAGCAGCAGATGTGCAAGTCTCCGATGAATGCCTTCATCTGTAGTACTTGGAATTTGGGATTCCAGACATGGGAATTTGAGCTCCGAAGCAATATTTCATGCAAAAAAAGCAATAACTATTTGTGTGTATTTGAAAAGTTCACCTTCCTAGCAACTTTACTGAACTGAATTCCCAATGTATTCATTTTGATTGGAAACTGTCATTAGCAAATAAATGAAGAGTTGAAGCCTGGTTGTGTTTCACCCAGTATTACCATTTTCTGTTCACTAGGGACATAGGGAATCCAGTGTTGGTGCTAAAGAATCTCAGAGCACCAACAGGATATTTTCCTACAAAGATTCATTCTAGTGTTATGCTCATTCTGCCAGAGACTTCTGAAAACAAATCTGTGCTCAGGAAAAATTAGTCAGTAATAAAAAACCAAGAGCAACCATCTATCTTGGAAGTACTTACATTGTTGCTTAGATTCTCTCTTCCTCTGGTTTCTTTCGAGGCTAGGGTTATAAATCTCTTCATTATTACTTTACTCTAAGAGAAAGGTTTTAGACTTCGATGTCTTTTTTAATAATGGGTTTAAAGAATTATTATCCACACTGTATCTAAAGAAGATATTATAGCAGTGTAGCTTAGCAGGTAATTTGTTTCTGAGTAAGACAAATCATGGATTGTTTCCTAGTGAGAAACATGGATTCAAACTCATTATTGTTGGAACAGTATATTATATGGGAGGCTGCGGTCCAAATGAGTTGTAAATTCAGTGTATTTATGCCTGTGTCAAGTGACTGACCAATTCAAGGTGAAGTTCAGACAGCAGATTTTGTTTAACATAATTTTGATAATTCTATTATAATTTTATTATGCAAAAGCATTCACTAATACCAGAACTGTGAGCCTTGACGTGCTGTTAGGCAATGTGGTGAAAGGCACAGCAGAGCTGTTTGTGTTTTATTAGTGTAGCTGACCCTGCTTTGTGCAGGAGGTTGGTCTGGACACCTCTCGAGGTCCCTTCCAGACTGGATTTTCTTATGATCCTCTCTGGGTGAAGGTGAGTCTGTGGGCAGGCCATGGTTTCCCAGATGGAGCAAGAAAAAATTGCCCCCAACTCATAAGCAGCTGAATTCCACCATTCTGGAGCTGGCAGCAGGGGCAGAGGGTGGGTCCTCACCCCAGCTGCGGCTCACAGAGCTCCCAGCCACAGCACAGGTGGAAGCCAGCACAAAGGGATGCCGAGCCATTGCTAACACCCTGCAAGGGGAGCTCGGGGGCTTTGCTCAGCCCTAAGAGCTGCTAGAAGTCGCTGGTTGGGAAAGCAGGGCTGGAGGACAGGACTTGTTGTGGAAGGACACAGAGAAGAGATTTTTCTCTTCTAAATTCGATCTTTCTGCTGGAGGTGGGAAAGGTTGGATATGATTTAGGCATCCAGGTGTCTGATTGTCTCTTAATCCCAAGCCTAAAACAGCCCTCTAATGGGCACCTCTGAAAAAAAATCCGTGTTGAAGAAAGGCCAAACCATACTGTGAGCAGCAGGATCTATGAATCCAAGTTTCCTACATCTTTGGACAGTAAACCCCAATAGCACCCACACCACACCACTTCAAGGGGCCCTCACACTACACCTCAACCCTGCCTTCAATACCTCCATGGTCCTCAAATAACCTCCTACCCTTCTCTAGTACAATCAGCTCCTTCCAGGGCTCCTCACCGAAGCCCCTCCAGTTTATGCCATGTACACGATGCCATTCCTCCTGCTTCTTTTGTTTGGAGTTCTGTGATACTTCACAGATTTTTCTTTTTGTTCAGTGGCTGATGGAATTAATTATTCTCCTAAGGCAATATTTCACCTGCCTATTTCTATTTGTAAGCTAGTGTGGTCTTCAGGGATATATGCTTTCTTCCAACTCATGAATTTGAATGAAAATTAAAAACCACGCAGGAGAAATAACTGTCCTTTGTATGATTAGTGACCCTGAATTTTTTTTTCCAGAGGTTCACCATATTCACAGCAAGAATAACAATTCTTCAGTAACAACTGTATCAGGTTCTCTCTTAGTTTGATTTTGATAAGTCTGTGAAAGGTTACCATGTTTCATTTGTTTTTCAGTCCTCTGAAAACAGTTAGGTTGGTGAGAAGAGTGCAAAGAAACATTAGACAAGGAGTGTAATATTCCAGTGTTTGGTGAAGCTTTAGGAAGGGAAACCTGCCCCATGTGCTGTGGGGTGCAGTCTGTGGAAATTTTGATTTTTGATGTATTGTTTTCTAGCATTAGACTAAAGAGGCAGGTTTTATCCTTCCCTTGCAAGCCAACTTGCACATTGTAGATGCACCAGTTACATCTCTGTAATTAATATTGACATTAGTGGTTTTTAAGAAAGACAGTTAATTGGGCTGTTGAGGATTTCTCTGTGTGGGTTGTAAAGCAAATACAGGGGATGAGGCTCCAGATTTTTATGTGGTCCAGCTCATCCACAGCTATTGGCAATGTCCTTTGGGAGCAGTGGGCAGCTAAATCAGGATGGAGCAGACTGGTGAAACCTTAACTAGGAAATGGATAGTGAGTACAGATGGCATGAGAGCAGTGAACTGAAAAGGTGGCACTACAATCATCCTTTTTTGCATCATTTAAGATCTTCTAAAACTAATGTTGTTTCCATCCCAGTATCTCATACGCTGTTTCAGATTTTGCTGTCCAAAATCCTGCTCAAAGGAGGGCCAGACCAGGTTGCTCAGGATTTTAATCCAGTCTGGTCTTAAAACACAGCCACGATGGAGAGGAACTGCACAAGTTCCTTCAGAGGCTGCTGCCAGGTCCCCCCAAAGTCATCTCTTCTGCAGGCCGAATGAGCCTGGTCCCTCAGTTTCTCCTCAGAGCATGTGCTCCAGCCCAGACCATCCTTGTGGTCTCTGCTGAACTCTCCCTAGCTGATCGGCACTGCCAAACTTAATTAATACATGTTGTTAAGAAAAGGGGCATTGTAGAAGCATACATTGACTGCAAGTCCATTTACTTAATACTTCTGTGTTCATTTAGAGATTTCAAGAATTTTAAAATCCATGGCAACTGCAACATTTCTTCTTGTCATACAGGGAAAGACAAAGGTTTTGTTGTTCTTGAAGGATAATTTAGGTGATTGAATAATACCTTCATTGAATATAGGCTTTAAAAGACTACACAAGCAAAATTTAGGAAAAGCAGTATTTTTTATAACAAAAATATGTAATATATTCATTAGCTTAGGGTTGAATATAGATTTCAAATAGTTATAAATAATCAGTGCATTAAAAACCTAAAATTCATCCAGTCAATATTCCACTAAATAATAAAGCACCATAGATTGCAAAACCTAAAACAAGGACAGAGTCTTCTCCCAAAGACTGAAAAAGGTGGAAAACAGGGACCTAGTTGTTGGCACTGTGTCAGTAGAGAGACAATGGATGCTTGTTCTATTATTTATATGAGCTCTCTGCTTGGCAGATGCCACTGCAATAACCCTTTATTTCAAGTGTAGAAAAAATAGAATTTGCTTTCCTTTATAATCACACAATGCAAAATACTAATGAAAACGTTGGATTTCCTGTAGCTGAGAAGAAAGTATTGTCCTAATCTGCTTTCAGTCAGCAAGAAGCTCTAATCATTCCAGTCACATAAAACTAGACAGAATTTTTTAGAAAAACACATCTTTCTAGTCTCTGAGACAGAAGAGAAACGAATGTGAAAATGTTTAGATACAGTTTAAAACAGTTTTTACCTCTTTTATGAGGTATATACATCGTTATGTCGTATCCATCTTTTGTACATGCACCTTGCAACCAAACAAAAGTTTGGCCTTCTTTAGGACAACAAAAACAAGTTCTTATAAATTGACACGTTTAGGGGCTGGAGCTGCCTGTGCACCCCTCCGTTTTCAGTGTTGCAGCCTTAGATCCATCCTCTGTAATATGGGTGAAAATTATAGAATCTAGAATAGAATCACAGAATGACCTGCCTGTTCCAGTGCCTCACCACTCTCACAGTAAAGATTTTTTTCTTAATATCTATTTTAAACTTGTCCTCTTTCAGTTTGAAGTCATTCCCCCGTGTCCTGCCACCACATGCTCTTGGAAGAAGTCCTTCTCCATCTTTCCCTTCAGGTACTGGAAGGAAATTTCTGTAGGCCCTTCTCATTTATTTTTCTATTTGAGAATGTTTGTTTTATTCAAATCCTGTTTAAAGAAAGTCCTTAAATGTTTACTTAAATCGATCTTTAATAAACCTTTAGGTTGAGTTGACTCCTTTTCCCCACATGGGCAGCCCCCAGAGATAAATTCAGAGACAAAAGACAAAGTCAGGTGGCTCTTGTTCCTCTTGCACTTACACTATGCGAAGGCTCCCCCATGAAGCAAGTTATGAGCATAATTTATTCATGTGAACCACAAACTTCAGCTCAGGACAGCTGCCCCAAATGAAAGGACTACTCTTTGCCCTCTAGCATATACCCTGGCTTTTGCTGGCCATTTTAGTCCTTTCCCCCTGAAGAATTTTCACCTTTGATTGAGGTTTTTAGAGCAAGTGTGCTAATTCCAGTCTCCTGAACAAATGTCTACATAAGTAATTGCATCTTACTTGCCAAATTTCCCTGACAATTTCAGCTGAATATGGTCAGGACAGATGACTTTCTCTATAACATCTCAGTGAGGAAACCATTGGGGACAGGGAGAGAAAAGCAGAGTCAAAATGTGTATTTCAGAACACACAGATCTCATTTCTGCTGCTTTAATTAGACTGTGCTCGCATGTCAAGTGAAAACTGAAATAACAACTTGGAGGCATTTAACCAGTAGATGGAAGCCTCCCACCCAAGTGCCTTCTGGATCAGCAGCCACGAGTGCTCTGTGCATTCTCCCTACTGGCCCCAGCACCAGAACCAGTACCATCTCCCAGTCAGGTTTGACATGTTGGTCTGACTGCTCTTGAAGAAATTGTCACTGAAGGTTCCGGCCCTGGTAGGAAACACAAGCCAAAGTGCGCTCCAGCCTGGCCTCACCTCCTGCCACACACAGTAAGTGGTCAATAAACCACCTTTGCAGGGCAATGGAAGAAAGTGGTTCACACTCCCACCATGACTGGCTGTGCACAGCCACCTCATGGACTTAATCACCAGGGGGCCTGTTCTCCATCTTGCTTTAAAGTTATTTTATTCAGAGATCCCTTAATCAGGCAGTATTGGAGGAGAATATATTTTTTAAAGACAGTGGGTTAAACAATACAACGCTACAGAGATGATAATGCAAATTTAACCGTGCATTAAAAATCAACCCACTTATTTGCATAAGGAGGGCAACTACCCACCTCTGGTCAGCGTGGCCATGCGTCCTTTCCACAGAGGGAGCTGGCAGAGCCAGGCAGCAGAGGCAGCACACGAGGGTCAGTCCCACATAGCCTCCTGCCTGTGCTCTCCTGAGCCAAAACACTCTCTTTAAAATGCAACCTCTCAACAAAAGCATGTTAGCAATGCATGTGAATCCAGTGTGAGCTGTGAGATACTTCAACACAAAAAGGCAACAGCAATCATTGGGTATGCATTGCTTTGTTTTCTGCTCCAGCCCAGGCTCATAAGGTGCCCAGCACTGACTCCGTCCCCTGCAGTGGTGGGGAAGCAACACCATCTGTGCTGGCAGTGCATCAGACCTGATTTTGGGGGGCACCACTGTGGGGTTGGGGAAGACCAATCTCAGCTTCATATAGTCAGTCACTGATTTTCCTGGAGCCACAGTTGTGGATGTCACCAGGAATTTCCTCGAGTAGAAGCACCCACTAACCATTAGTAGTTGGCACAGGGTTAAACTCTGCTAGTTCAGGTAAAGTCCTCCTTTTCTTTGATCCTGTTGAAACCCCTTTTTTGGTGCATCATGAGATAAGGTATTTTGCTGTAGGACACCTGAGTCTTTTTGAAGCCCTCTCCCCAGTGAATTTGTCCCAGTGCCTCCCCTCACCAGGGAAAGGTGCAGATGGCCAAGAACCTGTGTAAGGGCAGAGCGAGCACCAGGCATGTGAACCCCAGAGCATGAGCACATGGTGACAGCTCCAGGGCAAGGCCCGGGACAGGTACTCTGCTCCTGGATGCAGAGCCCAGCCTGCTGCATCCAATCAACAGCAGGCGGGAGGGAGGACTTTCTATCCCAGTGAAGCATCTCTGGGTTTCTTCCTCCCAGATCACCTGGAATGATTGGTGTTATCACACGGGAGACAAATTGATAGTACTGAGGCTATGTTCAGAGGAGCTGGCAATACTGCACTTGAAGTGGTTTTAAGCTTGTTAGTGGATGAACAGGGTGGCACTTCCAGCCTCATTTCACAGGGGACATGGATTATAAATAGTTCAAGAGAAGAATCAGCAAGTCTTTTTCTCTTTTTTTTTTTGATTTTCAGTGACGGATAATCTGGAAGTCCTTATTGGCACCTGATTTCAACTCAAATAGTTGTGGTTTAGGAAGGAAAACTCTTTTTAAAATTGCTGTAATTGAAGTATGGGGTTAGCCATGCCTTGAACTGCCAGTGAGCCTTGGCACCTGATGTAGTCTTTTTGTGTTCAGACCTCTTTATTCCTCTGTCAGCAGTTTATCTCCTCTTGCATAGCCCCAAGCACACAAATACATCTAGGCTAATGGAAGAGTGAGGTTAATATAAAGAGGAACCTTATTACCTCTAAGTTGTTTTTCTTTCAAAGCTCTCACTTAGCATGTCAGGATGTTCCTGTTCTCTCCCATTTTTCTTTTATTTCTCATCCCTTTGGAAAGATTAATTCCTACTTAGGAATTATCTCTGGGGACATATGGAACAAGCATCTTGCCTTTTGGCTGACTGACACATTAGATCTGATTAGTCACTTGCCCTTTAGCTGGGAATAAATAGCAGACAAAGTCAGAGCAGGACTATAGACTGGTGTGGAGTAACACCAAATAGTAGTTAGGAAGTTCCCTTCCTCTAAGCAATATTTAACTACATTTAAGACAGCACAGAAACTTTTCAAAAAAGCACAGAATTCAGTTACTGGATATATATATATGTCACAAAAGCAAAACCCCTTATTTGACTGTTGAATAATTTTCTTTCTTTAGTAGAGTCTCTTTCAGGCATTGCCAGTATTATTTTTGTTATAATTATCATAAACATTATGTAGTTTTTAGACTGGAGTGTGAATATAGGAATTGAGATGGGTTTGGATAAGTTACATGTCTTTGTAAGAAAAGAATCCAAATTCATGATCCTGTTCCATGAACCTCAACTGTCAGGTAGGAACATCACCAACAAAGGAAGTTCAATACAGACAAGGTGTATTTTTCACTTCTTCCTAGAAGTAGCTCAGTTTATGCCTAATTGCGCTGCACTATTTTCATTTGCTCCATTATTAAAGCATAAATACAGAGAAAATGGAGCAGATGATACTGGTAAAGTGGCAGTAGCAACACCCTTAAGGAGTCTCTGCAGCCGCGCTGTCGGCGCCCATTCCCATGGCAAGGCTAACGTGACGCGAGCACGCGCTGCAGCGAGCGGTGCCCCTCCTGCACTGCGCTCCCGTCCCCAGGGCGCAGACCACTCCTGCTATGGAACAGCAATAATTGGCTCCTGGTCTGCATTATCAAGCAAGGGATGACAGACACAGAAAGATGCCGATCATTCAACTGGTTGCTGGCTCTCTGCCCAAATCGCCTTTTTCTCACACGCATGCAGAGATCCAGTAAACAGCACAGAGTTTGGAATTATTGGTATTACTTGGTATTTGTTTGCATTCAGACACATACTCAAGCTCCCCTCTGCATGTGGTCTGTGTTCCAAGAGTTTGTTCTTCTCTGCCTCATCAAGGAATGCTATGGTTGCCATTGTTGTTGTGTACATTCTGAATTGTATCCTGGGCTGTTGCATAAACAGCATCTCTGAAGTCCTGGCCCACTGCTAATAAAAATTTTCTTTCCCACTGTCTGCAAAGAGCCCTCTCTTCCACCCTGACAGGCTAGGGGATAGAACTGTTGTACAAAATACCTTCTGCGCCTTAGGTGTGCCTTTTCTTGTACGTTGAGCCAAGGAAGCTCAATACATTAAATTCCCACAATGAAACACATGTGCAAAACGTGTCTGTCGGTGCTGCATTGGCCCCAAAGATGGCTGTGGGATGCCCTGCCATTTCAGCCGCCAGAGGAAGCCACCATATCCAGTCCTTCTAAAGAAATCCGGGCACATGTTTGGTTTTGGAGATTGTTTGGTCCAATTCTGACTTGCATGACTGAATACACCTGTGTGGAAAATGCAGAAATGTGTGTAGTGATCATCGTTTCATGCATATTCATCACAACCGAGCTTTAATAAATACTTTAATTCATATTTTTAAGTGAGACTTAAAGCCTCAGCTCTCTAGCCTTTATGTGCTGGAGCAATGTATTTGTTTTTATTTTACTCTGTACTTAGCATGGTCACTGGTTTTGTCAGCAGATATAGAAATGCTAATGTGGAACTAAGGCATGAATTCTGCTGTATTTCATGAAAGTACTGAAAATCCTAAAATAGTTTCAATAGGGCACATGGTAGGGACTGCAACCAAAACCTCACACTGGTAATGTGATGCTGGGACTGTGGCCAAAATACTGTCACTGCCAGGTGAGGCAAGGCTCCAGCTTTACATCTGCCTCTGAAAGTCCAAGATGGAAAAGGCAACACAGCTCTCCTTCCTCAGGCAGAGGAAGAGAGTGTCTGAAAGCCCTAGGAGCATCAGGTGAGCATAGCATTTCAGGACACACACCTTGGTGTAAATAGAACTTCCCTAAATGTACAGGAAGCAAAGCAGATCCCAGAGAAGCTTTCGTTTACTCTTGTTTGTGCTCTGACAATTTGAAGATGGGTTTTACCCTGAGGAAAAGCTGCATAGGAAAATTTAGTATTAGATGTGTTACTTTTTTTCTTCTTCCTTTTCAGGGTAACTGGCCTAGTAGCCAGGAAAAATATAGTGTATTTTGACTTTCATTTTCAGACCATTCCTTTCTGGTCTTTTCCAACATTTTATAAGCAAGCTAGGCATGATCCATTAGAGAGAGAACACTGCTGGCTGAGAAACTGCACTCATAAAGCAGCTTTCAACATCTTACTGTTGAACTGAGAGGCTATTTCAAGGACTTCACATGGATCTATACAGAGCCCATTAATGTTAATTAGAGAAAGGCTAAAGGACATGTATGAAGAGTGTGTATGAGTCTAGACAGATACTGGAAGAACTTTGGCTGAAAGAAATCAGACTTCAAACACAACACTTGCAAATACTGAAAGGTTTTGAAACCTCTGAGATAAAACTGATGTTGTGAAGTACTGCATTTGCAAAAGAGGGATTAAATGAGCAATTGGAAAGTAAAACTATCACTGCTAGCATGAGAGCTCTGTAAGAGAGAAACAAATCACATTGCATTGTATTTCTACCTGATCACGAGGAAACAAAATGACAAGTTTTGTGGTACATTAACAGGTCTTCTTGCTGTGGATCACTAATGGGAATTAATTATTCTTTAGACAAAACTTTTGAGGCCTCAAATACAGAAACTCTATGTGCAGCCATAGACATATGTCAAAGACGTCCTTTATTAAACCTCTGTGCCAGTGGGTTTTATTACCAACCCAGCCATTTTAGGAATTTTCTTTTGCTATGCACAAAACAATCACTGCAAATTATTCTATAAATTTAGAAGAGTGCAAAAAGAAGAACACAGAAAGAAAGCAGAATGGGACTTCTGATTTGATTAGTCATGCATGAAGATATACATATACATATATAAGTAAGTTTACTACATTTTTTATTGTTGTGTTTTTTATGTTCACAGGGCTACAGCTACTCATAGGGGCCAAGTTATATTCAAGGATGCCTTAGCACAACAGCTGTGTGAACAGGGAGGTAAGAGTCACCATAATTCTAAAAATATCTGGCAAATGTGGTTTTCCATTGTACCTGCATGTCAATGTTACTCTTCATGAAAGCTATTCTGTAGAAAACCTCATATCAGGATCTTATTTACATTCTTGAAACTGAGTTTCTTTGGCTTTGTACTTCCCATTAGCTATCCAGGAATCCCACTTTTCCTCTCTGCTAAGTGTTGGGGAATATACAAAACTTGAAGTAGCATTATGCACACGCATGAAATCAGCCTGTAATAGCCAACGTTTCTCTTCTGTCAGAACCACAAGCTGAGTTTTAGCCCTCACTGTGTTAACTTTAAGCACTATGCCTGCAGCAAAAGCTTTGTTTACTATCCAGCTCACACATGTCCTTGTGAAAATTCTGCCTTCCCATTTTGTGAAAGTAGGCCATTGAATTTTTGCCCGTCACATACAACATTTGATCATTTTTATAGCTAAACAAAATGTTTGACTTACACAAACTTTAAAAATCTAATTGTTTTCACAGCTTACCCTTTCAATGAATAACCTAAAAAATAAAGGTCCTGTTGTCATCTGTTGTCTACGAACAGTACTTTGCTTTGAACCTGCTTCATTAAAACAGTGAGAAGGAGAGAAGGTATCCACCATTTTTGGTATGGGAGAGAAAGGAATTTCCAGTTACATCAGCAAAATTCCAGTGATATTTCCATGTGCAAAGAAACAATGAAACATGGGCCAAATGATTTAAAATAAAGATTTTAAAGCTGGAAATGTATTGTCATATTAACACACAAGAGAAAATCACGTAAAACACATCTCTTGGGGGCATTAGAGTTATGAGGTTGGGGTTTTTTTCCTATAAGTTTGGGAATATGGCTTTTGCAATAAAAAGCTTTTGAACATTATGTCAGGAGCACAAATTGAGTTATTCATAAAAGGTATCAACAGTAGCTCTGTGATACTGAGGCAAAAGTATTTCAACTTTCAATATTCATGTTTTCACTTTTGTTATAGTTCAATTGAAGTAGGAAGAGGAATTAAAAGAGGTGACAAAATGTCATCTATCAAGCTAGGATGTTGGTCATACTTTGAAGGAATTAGAAATATGTAACACAGGTGCTGGCAATGAGAAGGGAGTGTTATGGTGATCTGGGTGGAAGGTGACTGGGCCAGCCACGTTTTTGCTGTGGGGAAGGAAAAACGTCTGGGAAATTAACAGGAGATAATTGTACACCCATAATGTGGGTGTGAAAGAGTAGTGTTTCAGTGACTGGTGTGCAGGGACCTGGGACAGAAGTGTTGGCAGGATCGCCATTTGGGATGTGCCAAGGAGGATGGGGAGGATATCTCACACAGGCTGCTTGCTGGATGGACATGAGTCAAGAGTGGAAAAATTAATATGCAGAGTAATCAGCATAAAGTGAAAAAAAACCTCATAAACAGATCAAAGTCTCCAAGGCCTAGATGCAGAGTGAGCACACCACAGCCAAAGACAGGGGTGGCCGGAACAGGTAAGGAAGGGAGAGGGAAGTAAGAGACATACTGATGGCAGTGACAAAGAGCTGGCCGTGACCAGGATGGTGAAATCTATGCACAAGCAAGCTGAATGGAAATACGTGGCTGTCAGTGTCAGAACTGGCAGCATGGTCAAGGAGAGAACATGGGCAAACCAACAAGATTTCTCCCTGCTAGAAGAAAATACCTTGGTAAGCAGAGACAAGTGGGCAGATATCCGTCCATAGAGACTTGACAGTCCTTCTTCAGACATGCTGTTCCCTGGGATTTTAGTAGGAGAGCTGACAAAAGAAACTTTTGTTCTTCTACCCCTCTCTGCTTTACAGTTCTGCAATTTTGGAGCATAACCTAACCTCAGATCAACATTTTAGCAACACTTATGTTGGTTAGAACAGTAAGTCCTTATGTTACTGTGTGCTGTCCCTGAGTTCACAGGAACTCTGCAGAACAAGGAGAAAATAGAATTTGGGTACGGTTGTATGCAGAGTGTAAAGGATGCTGAGAGGTCCCACTGGCTGCTCAGCTGTGACAATCCCTTTGCTGCCTCCTCCTCCCATCCAGCCACTGACAGCCACATCTTGCACCAGCTCCCAGAATGGGCCTTCAGCTTCCCCATCTTGTCACAGTCTCCCACATCCTTATAACTTTTGTGTTTCCCATTATTTTCCCAGCAATTCTCTTTGTTTTATACACAGTCACTTCAGACACTTCCTGGATTTATCATCCTCAAAATATGGGATGTCACTGCAGTACCTCTGCAACATTAGATTTGCTTAGGCAAGGATCACCCAGAGGTGCTGTTCTGTGAGCAGTGGACAGTGTATGACAACTGTAGCAGTGATCAGATTTCCCTGCAATACTCACGTGCAAGCTTCTCAGTCGTTCTCTTGGCTCTTCTCCCACATTTTTATCCTCACCACGGCTTCTCTCCCCTTAGCTTCCTAGCTCAGACACAGTTTCCTTGACTTGGATATTCAACCACTGCATTGTCCACCACCCTTCCTCACATCCCTTCCAGCACCAGGCTCACCTCTGCCTTTTTGTTCTTATTTCTTCAGTACACAGTGTGCATTGCATTAGCCTCTAACCACTGCATACTATTATCATCCTTATACAATTAGAATTCATTTTCCTATTCAAAGAAAAGAGGCTTTCTTTGAAGTAGACCTTACTTCATTTATTCCATGTTCATCAACACCACTAATATAAACAAAGGATTCTTTCAGGAAGAATTAGTGCATTTATTTAGATGCAAATATCATATTAATATATATGCAAACCAGCAAGGTAGATTGACATGCATGAGGTTTTATAGTCTGTTTCTAGCCCTACACATTACTCTACTGAAACAGCGCACTGAATGATGTGACATATTAAGTAAAGAAAAATAAAACCACAGGGCAACTTCATAGATTTATTATGGGACATCTTCTTAATAAGTATGTTCACTGGAGGTGATATCAGACTTCATAATGTCTAGTAAAGAGGATATACAAGAAGATGCGAAAGTAGCAAGGAATCTCAGAAATCATGTTCACTGTGGCTGTCCACCCCCAGATGTACATTAATAAATCCTAATAGAGTTAATGGAATTTGTGCAGTGAAAGGAAAGTGGTTTTTTGTATTTTGAAGAGAATTAGAGGATGATAAAGGGCAGTGTTAAGGGATGGCAATGCTGTATGTATAATGTAAATGGAGTAAGAAATGATGCCACAGGGAGAGACACCAAAGAAAGTACAATAATTGCTTAAAAAGCTCTGAATTTAAAAGTTCAGAATTTAATACATATTTTAGGTAGCTAGGGAGATGTTTGAAAGCTGATGTAAGCTTTAAACTTTATGAGAATTATATTGAAGAAAGGAGACATAAAAATTATCATAGAAAATGTTAATCCAACACAAATAGGAAAAACCCCAAACAAACATAAAAGAAGCTAGAAAAGATGGATGTCTTATAAATACTTCTAAGGACAAATAAGGATCATAATGACTGATGATATTCTTGCCAGTAAAAATGTATTTAATAAACCAATTTTGTTGATGTAATAATAAAATAAATGGAAAATAAGGTACACTTAGTATTGTGCATGTTGATTCATATTTATTCCTGGCTTGAGTAGAACAAAAACCATACATTAATAAACAGTGGCATAATTAAAATTGAGTTGACAAGACACAAGACCTGGCTGCATTGCAGAGTAGAACTCAGAAGAGTTTAGGCCTGCATGAAAATAAAAATGTTGCTGGGAGGAACAGCTTGTGGGGCACCATCCCTCCTGCCTTTGGGATCCCTCTTGCCTATCACTAAGTAGGGTGATATCAGTTAAGGAGGCCTTTTCCTTGGTACACTGTAACTTGGACCAGTAGAACCATTCTTTGGAAAAAGGACCATACTGGGAGATTTGTGTGTAGTTTAGTTCTGACTGACTAGCAGAGAATCTCAGAATGGTGAAACCTAAGAGATGGAAAAGATGAAGGAAGCTGTCCCCTCTTAGTGCAATATCATTGCCTTCTGCATAATTCCCAGAATTTTATGCAATCTTATGCTCAATGCCATGAGTTATAGGACTGGGTTTCCTTTCTTAAGAGACCCCTCTACAGTCTGACAGATATCTCCATACTGAAAACAAATCCTGAGAATTGGCCCAGACTCTCTTTTATTTGAGAATTTTTGCCTGAATGTTTGTGCAAGGCCTTTTAGGTGTGTTTTGTACCTTGTAAAATTTAGGAACACTCTGAAAAAGAAACACAAAACAGATTTCAGGCTCTCAGGCTTGTATTTTACAAGCTCTCAGAGCAGTGTTTTACAGAGCAGAGGACTGGAGCACGGAGCTGGTGTGAAGTTCCGCAGTTTATGTGTCAGCAAGAGTAACACAGCCCTGGGGCAACTCACCGACTCTCCCTAGGGGATGCTCAGCTTCTATCATTCAATAGCAACTTTGTTTACCAGTAGAAAGCGTTGGAGGGAGTCTAAATAAAAGCCTTAATTTCCTCTTTTATCTTCATCTGGCTGCTAATGACAAGGAGATTACACTTCAAAATCTGCAAAGCAGAAGATACCTCCCTCCACACCTCATTTGTCATGAATTGATGAGCAACAGCTGATGGCCCCTGGCTGTAGAGCTCTAAGCACAGTGTTTGTCCGGGAGCATGTGGGCATTGGTGTTACTGTCATTCACTTTCCCTTTATATTAAAAAACCCACGAAGTTCAAGGTCCTGAGAAAAAAAAGAAGGTATATTTTTTAGTGAGTTTTAAGAATATTTTCTTATGCTGCATTTTCTACCTATCCCTATAGAGTCTTCACCCAAGAGTTCTGTGGAATGTGGGTGTCAATAGTACAAACAGATTTTTCTGGGACATGTTTATTTTATTTTGCCTTATGCTTGCTCTTTTTATCTGAATGGAGACCAGTGTTACTTAACAGTTAACTATTACCATCTTTCATTACTTTGGTTCTTATTTTTTCGTGACAAGACCACCACCAAATTGGTTTTTTCCTCCTCACATTCAAGTTTCTGGAAGATGACATTCCCTTCTCACCTCTTTCATATTTCCCTCCCTTCCAGTTTAAGCAAAAAGGGGCAGATTTAAATTGGCTTAACCTTTCAGTAGCTTTTCTTCATCCACAAAAAAATTTAACCTTTTACTCCAAAGGATGCCTTCATTCTCCCTTGTCCCGTTGACACAGAACCCCACAATGTCCTCATTGACTTTTGAATTCCCCATTAGCTTCCTCAAGATTCTCACGCTTCCAGTTTGACTGTGGCCTTTCTCTCCCTGAATCACTTTGTATTGCATACTTTCTTCTCTGTTTTACCTTACCAAAGGGATTGCCTTGTCTTACAAGGCGAGCAATCTACATTTCCTTACATTTTCTCATATTGTATTTGCTCATGCCTCTTAGATTGTGACCTCAGTCGAGCTCTGCTTCCATTCTTTGCTCACTACAATTCATCTCTTGTAAAGCTCTGTACATACCCAGGGTGCTAGTTAAAAATCAAGTAACAAATTCATTTACTTTACTTTTTAAAAAGGTACGACATTCTCAGTCAGGCTAAGATGCATTTTGGAGCCACACAAATACTGGTTCTAAATTTAAAACCATCCAACCATGTGCCTAAGGAACATCTAAGAAAGTGAATAATGGTTTCAAATATGAACTGAGATGGTCTTTCTTTTTCCCTTTCAGCCTGAAGTATTGTATAATTCCTTTTAAATTATAAATTTGTGTCTTTACACTTTATAGCTACTCTGCACTGTATAATTTCTCTTAGCTTTGTCATATTGTACAAAAAAACTCCATTTGACGTTAGCCACGGTGTATGGCTTATGGAAAAATCCGTGTTATTTTAAAGTACGTAGTTCTATAAATTGATTAGAAAGGCAGATCTGAAAATATTTTAAAACAACTACAGTTAGTTTTGTGTTACGTTCTGAATTGCTATTATTTGTGGGCCTTAAATACAACACTTGGAGATCAACACAGCTCTGTTTTGCAATGAAATAAAAAATGTAATACAGAAATTATTTATAGAGAGATTAAAGTCTATGTTTATCACTCATTAAATTGTACCTTCACTGTCTTTTGTCATATTCAGCTCAGGAATTTGAATTACAATCAGAATACCAGAGACAAAAATACCTGGGCTTCTTAGATCCTGTAAAGATTTAGGAAACGCAACCTCTCCCCAACTCATAAAGCCTGTTTTTGGAACAACAACATTTTTGTCTAACATTAAGTGTTTCCTTAGTTCCACCTCTAGTTTTTTTAAGGATTGGTCAGTAGCATAAGTATGCACCTTCACAATTTCCTTCCTTTCATTCTATTGGCAAGCAGTTTTGTTTTGCAATGTACTATGCATATAGTGGAAGAGCTGTTTCAGGAAAAAATCTCAGATCCCAATTCTGTATCATTTAATCACATAAACAGCGAGTTTTATTAAATAATGGTGAAGTCAAAAGAGTTTGCAAATGTAAAGATGCCAAGTTTGTGCTATACCTGTGCCTTTTTGCTGAATGCTGAAATTTTGCACAATAACTTCAGAAAGTGTCATCAATGACTGTGTGTATCCTTGGCTGGAGCCCTTTCCACAGAGCCTCTTTCAAAGAGCCACGCCAAACAACCTGAGATGAATGATAATGCAGTCCTTCACTTTCATTTGGAGGTCTGAACTGCTCTCCTTGGAGCAGGTGGTCTCCTTCAGTTGAGTTACTTTCAAAGGCCAATGAAATTTGCTTGGGCAACTGATGAGTTTGCCCACGATGTGCCCTGACAGGACCATGCTCCTCGTGGGTGGCTCTCAGCCACCCCTGTGTTCACAGCAGATCACCCCTCAGTACTGCTCTGGAACTACTGAAAAGGGTTTATGCAGAACATCAGAGACAGAGATTTTATTTTAAACCTAGCCTCTTACAACATCAGCAGTATTGCAAATCCCACGCCATAATGTGCTTCTTTTCCTGCCGGCAAAATCCAGAACAGTTTGTGTTGCTCAATCTGGGAAATAATTCAGTTAATCCAGTTCAGTCCATTTCTTCTGTACAAATAATTTTTAAAAGGTTCCTGGTGAAATTTACACATTTCCATGGAGAAAAACAACACCTGGGGCTGCAATGGAAAAACGCAGTCTTTTCCACTGTAGGATTCACCAGTGCAATCCAGCACTATCCTGGAGGCAGTGCCAAGCTTAACATGCAATAGTTGTATTTCTCCAGATTTTGTACCATCATGAAGAGAGGTCTTGGCCATTGCTAGGGAAGAAAAATTCCCATTTCTGCTAGGGAAGACAAAGCAGCATGGGTCAATTTCTTGTATAAAAAATGGAGTGAGGTAGCCACAAAAAAGAAAAAATATTTCAGATTTCTGAAACAACAAAACAGTCTTAAGCAGGTCTTTTCTCTCAGCTGCAGTAAAGTTTTCAGTGGTGGTTTTCAGTGTTGTGTGTGTGTACATATATACGTGTATACATGTACCTAAGGTTAGTAGAGATATGCATATATATACATATATGTATATATTTCTCAAGTTAGTGGATGGTATAAAACATGTCAGTCTTCTAATTTGTAAGTCAGTTAAGTCAAAATTTTCTGTCTAAAGTAAATCCAGACTGCTTGCCATCATTTTCAGGTCTGCAGATACCTCAGTTGTTGACTGCTCAGTCTTCTTCATCACCTACTTCCCATGAAATGGTGCAATTTCATTACAGAATGTCATGCCTCCTTGCAAACCCAGTGTTTAAGGAGTAAGCAGGAAGAGAAAAACAAAATTCTTGAGATTTCTGTTGGACTTTCTATTCAGATGACTATGTGTGAGAGCTCTACACAGATTGCTGCATTCATTTTTATGTTTATTTTTAATCTATTTTTAATTTGTCAGATGTTATGACAGAAATTGCAGTACTTCAGTATTTTATTGCAAATATGCTGAAGAAATCAGGAATACTGATAAAATTTAGGTCAGTGCCCAACGAAAAATCACAGAATCATCAAATCAGTCCTGGCTTCAAATATTCTCCTTTTTTTGGGGTGGTTTTATTTTACCAAAGTCCATAATACAGCTGGAAATATAGATCCATGGCTGAGGTACTGATAGACAAATAGGTAGCTGCTTCCCAGGATTTTGATTATATGCACTCCCTTGGCTTCCATGAAAGAGATGTAACTTACTTTGGATTTAAGGTCAAGCAAGGCTATGGATGTAGTAGCTGCCATGGAGTATCCAACACACTGTGTAGCCAGTTTCTAGACTTCCCCATATATTTTTATGTCGCTGTGCCCTTTCAGATCCATTTTGGTTCCATTTGTGTAATGCTGCACCAAGGCTCCTCTTTCAAATTTTTGATAGAAGATTACTTAATAAACTTGCACCATTTCACACACGTGCCCCCTACGCAGCGTGTCTTTAACACATTTTGCTGCTTCTTGGGAGGCAGAGACCTACTGGGGAATTGATCAGCACTGCCTGCAAAAACATGCTTTGATATGTGTTTGATACAGTGATTTGCAGAGTCAATCTGTTACTTGTTGCCCTAGGAATATTTGGATTATTTCCCCCAATAATATGCCCAGTAAAATGTCCGGTGCAGTATAAACAATCAAAGTGTGGCATTTTTTGCCACTCCTAGACTATTTCTCTTGTTCAGCCTAATTCCCACTCTCTTTGTTAATCCTTGAACTACTGAATCTTAATCCAAATTATTTTTAATAATATCTCATAATTTTAGACTAGAGGGGATCCTTTTACTTTACTGTAAAACTAGTACTGACTTTCATTTATTTTGATGCTTATTTTAATCAAGAGAATAATTATTTTAGTTTTCCTATTATATTTTTGTAACTTTTGGGGTCTATCACGTTTTTCACAATTAAATGATTGGGATAGCTGACTTAAGAGAACATGTACTGTATGATTTGTTTTAAGCTGAATCGATTTTCAATGCTGCAATTGAGCCCTGATCACAGAAGATATTAATGCATTGTGTGTCTTTGTTTTCCGCAGCCCCAACAGAAGCTCCCTTACATCCTCACCTAGGTAGGTGATTTATCATTCTTACTACTTAAACTCAGAATCACTGACTTTACTATAATAAAAAACTCGTAAGGTCACATGAAACTAGGTCTGAGGAATTCAAATAAAAATGAGATTCATATAAAATGAATTGAATTATGTCTAATTCTGACTAGTTGTTTCTTCATTGTGATTTTTATTGCTCTTTATTGCCTTTGAATCCTTGCATGTGAGTATATCATGCTGCAAAGCTTTTGTTCCTCGTTATGTATTAGAGCATTTGTTTGCATGAGAACCAGGACTGGAGCACCCCTGCTATGAAAACAGGCTGGAAGAGTTGGGGTTGTTCTGCCTGGAGAAGGGAAGGCTTCAGAGAGACATTAGAGCTTAAAGGGGCTACAAGAAAGCTGGAGAGGAATTTTTTAAAAGGGCTTGTAGTAATAGAACAAGGGGAAATAAAGGGCTTTAAACTGAAAGAAGGCAGGTTTAGATAACCCATCAGGAAGAAAATCTTTACTGTAAGGGTGGTGAGACACTGGAATAGGTTGCCAGAGAAGCTGTGGATGACCCATCCCTGGAAGTGTTCAAGGCAAGGTTGGATGTGATTTTGAACGATCTGGTATAGTGGGAGGTGCCCCTGCCCATGCCAGAGGCATTAGAATTAGATGGTCTTTAAGGTCCCTTTCAACCCAAACCATTCTCTGATTCTATGACCCATAACCCTCAGTGTGGGACAGCACCTGGCACCAGAGCAGCGTTACTGTGAGGAAGATTTTGTGCCAGTGCACCTTCAAGGTGGACCCCGGACCAAGGCACTGCTGCTCCTGCTCTCCACCCCTGCACCCACCAACCCTTGTGCTGCAATTTGATTAGTCCAGGACAGATTCTGGCATTCTTGTTTAGTTTGAATAGCAGGTGACAGTTACTTCATTCATTTAGTGGAAGTATTTGTAGAGAAGGGTCTGTCTAATATAATCACAGGTGCCAACGTTTTGGGATTTTAAGTGAGTTTATTGGTCATCATACATAAATGAGACAGTAAATCTAGGTGGAATATTGGAGTCCAAAGTTTGCAGAACAGTGGTGAGAAATATTTGCATAACATAGCTCACAGTTTATGTTCCTCAGATGAGTTCCCCTTTCCTGCCGGGTCTGCTGATAGCAGCAGAGAAACTCCAGTGAGCTCACGGATTTTTGCTTATGAGTTGTCAGAATGAATCCCCTGACTATAAGAGCTGTAGGATTCCTTAGGACTTCTCATCCATTCTTGTGCCCCTGTTTTCAAAATCTGGATTTGGAAGGATTTTTTTCTAAACATTCAGAAAACCGACAATTTGGAACAAAAGTTCTTAAGAGATTTAGTTTGTACTTGATGACTCCATCTTTCCATAGCCATCACACTTTCATGATGGGGGCATTTCTTAATTTTTTGTGGTACTGTGATCCATAGCAAGTAAAAAAACCCTGTAACTAAGAAACCACAGATTTTCTAAGTAGCATAACCTAAAAAGCAGATTTTACAATGCATTACTTTAGCTAAGGCAACATTTAGAAAGCATGGGATGATTGCACTGGATTTTTTTTCCATATACTGCTTTCTTTTCTTTGCAGCTGAAATGCACAGTGACAGCATTATCCTACGAGATGACTTTGACTCTTACCATCAGCAAGAACTGAATCCTACCATGTGGTGAGTTTCAGATTTCTGCACTCCTTTATATGCATTTGAGCAAATGAAAACATTATATTTATTGAATGAAGTGGAATATAAACTTAAGTGTGGGTTTGCTTCATTAGGACCTAAATATTTTGGTTTATTAATTAATTTATTAATGAGTGACTGAGAAGTTCTAAGCCCATTGAAGTGGGTGACAAATTCTTGTTGACTTCAAATTTTTAACTAATCCAAAAATAGAAGGACTAGAGCTGAGCTCAGTGAATATTTATGAATGAATATTTTGGTTTCCTGAAAACACAGCTTTTCATCAAAAAAGGAGAATAATTTCAATAATTAAACTTTATTGTTTCAAATTTTTTTTTAATTTTATGTTTTACATGTTTTTGGTGAAGCTAACTATAGCAAAAATTCCTTCCACACTGAAATGAAGTGTTTCCAAATGATTAAAAAATCAATAAGAAAACCCCCCCAAAAACCCCAACTGGAATTGAATACCCCTGTCTAATTTTCAGGTGATGAAAATGTTTAAGGTTGAATTTTTTTTTTCCATTTTTTTTCTGGAAGGCACAATTTTTCAAAACTTTTGTATTGTATAAGAAGGAAAACCCTTCCAAGTTCTATGCAGCAACTCTGAATTGCTAGGGGTTTGGGGGTTTTGGGGATTCCTGAATAGGGTCATTCGTATTATTGCAGTCTATGTCTCAAACAGCCAGCACAAGATGTTATCATTCTTTAACCAGTAGGTGCTATAGAAGAATCTCAACATTCACATGCATAACAAGGCAAGTGCAACTTAGGACAGGTCAGGCAGCAGCTGTATGAACTGTGACCATAGTGAGAGAGCTCTCAGACTCCATTTCTCCCTCTGCTCCCCCATTATCTGCCTAGTGATTGCAGAGACCCAACCCATGCACTGGTTCAGAAAACAAGGGAAGAGCTGAGGAAAAATAATCGCTTCAGGGTTGATAAAGTGAAATATCCATCCCTGGGAGGGATGCGCTCCTTAAGTCACTGCCACAGTCCAACAGTAAATAACAGGACAATACGGAGAGATGACTGTTGGCGGAGCCTGTAGGAGTGACCCCCCCGGTACTCCCTTAGCTCAGAAGAGGGGAGTTGGAAACAGTTGCAGACTGTTAGCTTTTAGGCAAAAGAAGTGCTCTTTTAGCAAAGATAACTCTTAGACAGACCTCTGAATCTTAAATATTAATAATTTTAGCAGCCCACTGAGATCACAGAGATGGAGGACTGCTTCACATGATGTATGTGTACGATGTCACAGAAGAGGAAGTTACACATCTCTCTTCATACAGAACTGATTCTATTCTGTATAGTTACTGAGCGTATAAAGACAGTATATAATATCCAGATAAACACATCTCTTGGTCTCAATACNAGACCTCTGAATCTTAAATATTAATAATTTTAGCAGCCCACAGATCACAGAGACAGAGGACTGTTTCACATGATGTATGTGTACAATGTCACAGAAGAGGAAGTTACACATCTCTCTTTATACAGAACAGATTCTATTCTGTATAGTTAGTGAGTGTATAAAGACTCAATATGAACTTTTGAAAGTTGTAGCCTCCTTTTTGTATATAAGATTGTTTCTGAGTTTTCTATTTCTTCTAATCCTATTCCATAAATATAACTAACTTTATTGTTTTGTTTCATACAAGACACAGAAATATTTTACTGGGTTAGTTTATCTTGTTCAAATAAATCCTTGATGAGCATTTTAGCACTTACCTACATTTGTTAGTTATTACATTTGTTCTGTGACATTTGACTTAATTTTCCTTTTTATTAAGGACTGTCACAACTTTCCATCTGTGCAGGTCTTTCATAGTTTAACCACCTTATGTAAAAATGCTGTAGTTTACAGAATTTTATGGATGTTTTTATTTTGTACGTGCTCATTTTAATAGTTTTTAATACGTGCCTACAATTTTGGCTCCTTTTGTTCCTTTTGTATCAGCTCTTTAAACGTTTTTCTGGACTAGAGGCATTAAGGACCTGCAATACGACAACATAAAAACCCCTCTTTTTTTATGGGTATGAACAGATCAAGGACTCTTAATGGGTTGCAGAATAGCTGCCAAGGTAGATAGCTTTAGCAGCAGTGTGTTAAATGGACTTGAGTGGAAAGAAATGAGAAGAGGCATTATTTTCCTGCAGACGCCTCATAACTCACAGAGGGCTTGTCTGTTGGGAGCCTCCATAATTTATTTATCCATTGCTCTCAACTTTAAATTCATCCTTGCTTATAGAAGTCTCAACAGAGAAATTTCAGGCTAAAAGAGCCCCCAGTCTTCTGCTCCTTTTGTCCCCAGGATTTGGACTTGGTCCCTCTGGAATAAACTTTGCCCACCTTGTTTGGTGAGTCAGTGCAGAGAGGTGGGTGCTGGGAGAGAGTCCCAAAACTCACCACAATCCTGAAACAGATTTCCCCGTAATAGCAGAAAGCCAGCATTTTCAGCAATGCTAAACAGGAGTGGAGCACAAATAAAAGAAAACCCTAATGAGGTATCGTGAGCTTTTCTGCACAAAGGATTTCTGCAGTAGCTCTGCCTCCAGTGAAGACCCGCTTAGTGGCAGAAAGCTCATTCTCATTTGATTGTCCAGTGGGAGTAAAATCAGGAATTATTAACAGTTGTTGCCATCCACCCTAAAATTGCGGTTTTTCCCCTGGCAGCTGCTAAAATCCCATCTTTGCCACAGACAATCGCAGTGAGTGCTGGAGCAGTATTTCCAGCCCTGCTCAGCCTGGTCTGTGCAGAGCAGCTGCCTCGTGTGCGCAGACACCCCAGCAGGGCCGTGCCACGGGGCCACTTACACTGAGCCACTCTAATCGTTTCTGAAGCCATTAATGGCGTACAGATGAAAAGAGAACTGTCTGTGTTTTCCTACAATCTTTTTCTTCCCAAATCCTAAATAACACTGGCTTGAAAGTGATTAATATTTTCCCACTCCTCCTGATTCCCCTTCTGGCATGTGTAGCTCTGGCAGACGTACCGTCCAAGTGCACCAGCTAAGCAGTTTATAGCCTCTCTGTGTGTCCAATTTTATGAGTCCCAGCAGAGCCTGTGTGTCACTCCATTACTGGGAGAGACCTCACATCAAATAACTATTTTGCACAAGGGCACTGTATGATTTCAAGACTGACTGCCTGGTTTTTATGGAATTCTGCTCTTTCAAATGCATTAAAAGACACATCCTTACCTGCAGCCATCTGTTTCTTTGGAGGCTCAGAAACAGGGAAGGAGTGGCTACAAGTGCTTTGGAGCTGCAGAAGGAAGAGAAGGGGAAGGTTGGGATAAGGCTCTTTGTAAAAGAAAAATCACAGCACCACAGTTTCTCACCTAAATCAAAATTTGGTGATTGAAAGAAAACAGGAGAAATTGCTAAAGTGGGAAAGGGACAGGGAGAGGAGGAGGTGACAGGAGTGGACACACAAGGAGAACAAAGGAAGAGGATTTCTCTACTGGGAATGCAGGAATGGGAGCATGCCTCGTCTTTCTCAATTTCTTGGGAAACCACCCACGATGAGGATTTTCTTGAGTGGTTTGTCCAACTAATGTTTGTAATCTTTTCTTCCAGTGTCCAGTCAGAATATGGTCATTTCCAAAGACCCCAACCCACAGGCAGAAGCCTGCTTACTTAAGCAAAGATTTCCTCATTTCTTGGGTTTTGTTTGCCACCAACTTTACAAAGATTTCTAGTCTTGTGAAACAAATATGCTTCACACAATCATAAATGCCCAATATATTATATACATGTACTAGCCGTGGAGGTTAAGGTAGGTAAGTGATCCCACACCACTGTAAATGTAGCACCAATGTCCATGCTCAGCTGGTCACTGTTGACTTGTGGAACTAACTAGAAAGTAATGTTTAGTGCATTTTTCAGTTAGAAGCCCAATAATACAGGTGATTAGTGTCCATGAGACTTTCTGAAAACTTACAGGACACTGTTAGATCAGAAAGCTCAGAAGCCATGGAAGTGACTGATTTCTTCAGGGAAAGGGAAAGGGAATCTGCACCATGTACTACTTGCCAGGGAATGGCTGGATGAGTAGAGGTCGAATATGTGTGGTGTGAAGAAGACTGTTATTAGGTCATTGAGCACCTGTTCCTGCGACCATCTTGCCTCCACATAACCCCATAAAAGTGCAGTGGAGAGTATAAAAAAGGTGCTATATAAGAACTAAACCAGCCCAAACAAGAACAAATGTAAAAAAAAAAATCTGTTTAATCCTATGGGAAATGATTTAATGTTAAGAAGATGCATAAATTAGTAAAGAATTAATGTTGGCATTAATGTATGTATAAAACAGTTTTAATAGTAGAACTGCAGAAAACAGGATATTCAGTACATTTAAAAGAGAAAGAGCCTGTACAGAAGTGTATTGCTGGCTAAACTCTCCTTCCCAATCTGATGTCATGTTTCATCTCAAAGCCAAGCAGCAGTCACTTACAGAAGGCACACTTGTCAACGATGACATGAAGAATAGCTGAGCATGTAAAATCAATCAATAAGAAACAGAGATTCTCTTGGTCATCACTTCTTCATGGCATATGAGAAATGTACAGGTACAGTGATATTTCCAGTGGCAAAGAGGTTGAGGAAAGCTTTGTGACAGGAGAGAGAGGTCCTAAAGTGGTTTCCAAATTGCACTAAAACTGTGGGATTAAACTTCAGAAAGATTTATGTTTAAAAATCTCTTGGCAGTTTGAGATGTTTATCTTCTTTATGGTTCAGACATCACAAAAGACATCAGTCAATATAATGTCCATATACTCAGGTATTGTAGAGGGAAAAGAAATGACAAATAGGGGTGGGGAAACAGCAGATGTTTCCCCTTCAGCAAAGTGAAGAACAATAGCAGAGAGAGGTGGGACTCTCTAAGCCAGAGATGAGAGCGATGGCAGGTCTGCAGAGAAGTCATCTCGATAAATGCGACACATGTCAGCAGTGGCAGCGAGGACCAGCTGTGAAGAGAAAGCTGAAGTGATTTTAATGTTGCTAAGATTTTAGACCAGGCAGGTGAGAAAGATAATGTAGAAAGCTGCACCCAGCCAGGGCAATTAATACTGTCTTCTGTTTGTATAAATAGAAAAGAAATTAACCTTCCTGTCTGCACCAGGAGAGGAGCAAATTGGATCGTTTCTAAACACATAGTACTGTGACGATGATCTGAGGAACAGCAGATCAATTATCTTGCTCTTCATGCATTCTTGTCAAGCTAATGAGCAGTTTATTGTCAAAGGTAATGCATTTCAAAGAGAGCACAAAGGTTTGAATCAGGATTCCTAACAGCCATCCAATTTTGTATGAGAGGAGTCATCCTAGAAAAGACAACCGATGATGAAACTGCTGTATTTAGCAGGACAGTGTTTCTGGATTTCCAGACAATATTTCACAGACCACATTACAGAAGTAGAACAGATGAATCACTTTTTATTCATTGAAATATGAGAGTTACAGAATTAAAATAGCCTTTGGATTATGCAGTCTGACCTTTCAGGAAGGATCCCTACAAAGTATTCATGGCAAAGTTTTCCTGCCTTGTCTGTCTCTTTGCACATACCAGGAGTTCAGGTAGATGCTCCACTATAAAATTCAAAAATTTAGAGGCAGACAATGAAAATAATTTTTATAGCAGCCAGAATCCCACAGAATTCCAGGAATTCTTCTAGTTCCTGTCCCTCTGCTCTTCAGTTGTCAGAACTTCGGGATCAAGTGAAATTTAGATAGCAATAAAACTCTGTGAACTCTGCTTCTGTGTTTTCTCTGAAAGTACCATCTTATTCACTCACGTGCTCTCTTCTTGCCTTTTATTGAGAAATAAAACTATTTGCTGACTGTGATTTCTGTAAGTAAATATTAATTCACTGAAGTTGATTTGAACTATATTACTTTATTAGAATATTTTATTTTGCTGCTTAAATTCAAAATCCTAAATGCTATCAGTGTGAATTGCTGAATTACTTCATTGGCATGCTCATACAGGAAAAACAACTCAAACATTTTTTGTGTCTGACTTTTTTTCTGGAGTAAATGTTTGCCTGTAGGTTTGATGTTTAAGTTGAACGGTGGATGCCCAAAGGCAATGTTGGTCATCACTATTGCAGGCAGCTTGTTGGAGACCAGGAGTATATCCAACATTTTTTGAAAATGTCTCATGCCAAGATCTGATGCCCCAATCCTAGAAGGTGGGGGAGACAGCCCTTTCCCTATATTTTGCAGTCAGACTGCCCACCTCAGGGGAGGTGTAATTACTTGTCTCTGCAGGACTTACAAGCCTCTCATAATATTTCTTCATAGTTTTTCCCCTAAAAGGTGAGAAGAGTGGCAACTCTGTTACAAATACAAACGGATATGACAAATACAAATAGAAGCAGCAGCAAGTGCCATGTTACACTGCAGCCTCGAGCCTGGCCTTTGGGGAAATAACCCTGCAAGCAGGAGGGGGGCTGATCCCAGCCCCCTGTCCTCAGCTGTTCTTTGTGGTAACTCCATGACGGTGGGTTTACACATGGTACATCAAATGTTCACAAGGATTTTGTGAGAAGAGTAGCTTCAGGGTAAATTATACATGTAAGATTCCAACTTGGTTTCCCATGGTGAGATGTTTTGCATTCAAGGAGCAGGGACATCCCTCTTTAGAGGAGGGGCAGATTGCAGAGAGCAAGTACTAACTCACCAGGGCCTTTCACAAGAGGCAGCTCTAGTGGATCATTCTCACAGTTGCCCGACCTTTGTGTTCAGCACCACGATAACAAACAATCCAATTTGAGCACCAAGACACAGCAGCCTGATTTTACAGTTTCCAAGCCCCACACGGTCTCAAACATCCAGTCTCTGGTTTCCATTCTGAACACAGTGTGCTCTCCCTGCAGGTCTGAGTGCAGTAACTGCGAGGTCGGGGAGCACTGCGGGGCGATAATGCACGGCAACGCCGCCACGTTCTGCGAGCCATACGGCCCCAGAGAACTGGTAAGTGAAGGCTGCCTCGTCTGCTGGGGCTGGGGCTGCAGGCTGTGAAGCATGTCAGCTGCAGAGATGTTGGTGTGCTTTGAAAGTTCGGTTTTTAGCAGAGAGGTTCTTGAGCACGGTGATGAGCCCAAAGAATGCACCCAGGAACATCCCAGTGTTTTAAATGGTAGATGCTAAACAAAGGTTACTGCAATAGTTTGCAAGGGACAGTCTCTTGATCCAGCATGTATCCAAGTCATTTAAAGTATCTCTGAAATACTGAAAAGTCAAGGACATAGAACTGTGTTGTCAAACTGGCATCATTCTCTTTTTATATCCAATAATTAAATAGAGACAGGGTTCATTTCTCTTTTATTATTTTATTAGTCTTGTCCCATTTTTTCTTGTCCCTGTTGACAAACGTTAATTTGGTTGTAAAACATCACTTGCGAACAATGCTTCCTACAGACTTAAATGCAGCCTGGAGCAAGCACCTGCCAGTCTCAGGGAAGTGTATGTAACAGACTGAGTCATGATGAATGGGATAGAATTAATTTTGTTGCGGGGTAGTTTGGTCATAAACTTGCTGTAAGAAACAACACGGTGCAATTTGCATTAACTTGGGGTCATCTGGGTGTGGAAAATGAATTGCAGTACATAAACCAATGCCCATATGCTGATGCTGGGCAGCTAGCTGCAATAATGGACATAAAAGGGGAGTTCTGGAAAGAACTGAAAAATTAAAAGGCCAGATCAAAGCCCATGTAATTCAAAATTAATTTTCATGTTTTCAACAGTCTTCTGAATGGAGGGAGAGGCTGATTAGAGCTATTTGAAGAGCAAACATGGAAGAGTGCCATAAAACAGAAGTGGTTTTGGCCAGGCATCTTCCCTTCATTTCAGACACTGACAATTCTTTACACAGGGTTAATATTACATCCTTAACTGCGACCAGAATCACACAAATGCAATGTAGATATTGCTGATGTGGTGCATAAAAGTCATAAACACATATAAAACTAATTTAGAGATTTTACAGATAAAGGAGAATTTCCCTCGCAGCCAGCTCCAGCCAGGGAATCCTGTTAGGGATGTTAAAGGGCCTCTCTGCTGCTGTGCATCCTGTTTGAATGCACTGTGCTTTGCTAACTGCCTTGAGAAGGCATGCATTCGTTTATGTCCTGTGCAAGAGGGAAGTCACACCACTAGGATGTTTTTCCCACTTTTTTACATTAATTTTTAGTTGTAGTACTGAACACAGGTAACAGTACTTGGAAAAAAATCTATTTATGGCATTTAACAAACCCAGGGTCCCAGATCCGAGGGTTTTGAACTGTCATTCATTAGCTGTCTTCTCCCTGCTGATAAGCAGTTTAGACTATCCTTAGTAATCAGGAACTGGCTTCAAAATCCAGTCTTGGACTGTATTTGTCACATTGCTGTATGGTAAAGTAGCACTACTGTGGCATCAGGAATCTGGAAAAAAATTTGTTATGCTACCAAAGTGGCGTGATTAAATAATCAGCTGAAAAAGTCATCATGCTTATAAACAGTGACCAGCCTAAAAATGAAAGTATCTATAAATATTATGGCAGTGTTACAGAAAAATCAAATTCTTCTGCAGGAACATGCTAATGGCTTAACATCATGGATGAGCACAAGACAGTGTTCAGGCCAGAGGGGTAATCTAGTTTTATTTTTGACTATGGACATACATGCAAATGCCTACAGTCTTGGAACCAACCTGTTTCTCGTTTGTAGGTGTTTTGGCAATTTCACAACATATCTCTTTCTGTCACAAATTTTAAAACCTGTCTCATTTCTCCGTGATTTTCATTAATCCTATTCTGTCCCTGCTTGAAATAGATCATGAAATCTCTGTTCCTGCTAATGGCTCCTAGTACATGAATTACTGCTTTAAAATACTTAGTCAAAAAGAGTTGAATTTGCAAAATATATTATATCAACAGCTCTAGCAGCTGCTGGTTTGCTACCTTCCCCTCCTCCTTTTCTTCTGATTTCCAATAGCCACCTGTTACTGCAGGTAGAGGGTTTTTAATACCAACTGTCTCTGTCTGTTGGTGAGAATTTACAGCTGGCAAAATCCTGGAAAGGTGTACAGCATCAGAGATGTTGCCAGCAAAGGAAAATATCTACTAAAGGCTCCCTACCATGCTCTCTGCAGTGTCTGAACTAAGCAGTCCTACACAGAATTTTGCAAAAAGTTTTTAGGAAGTCTAATGTTTTTCCCAAAGCATTGCTGAAATGATTCACAACACAGTCTAAGTCTACACGAATGCCTCTTCTGTGATAACTGATATGTTTAATTTCTTGGTGATATGAGCTACTGAACCTCAATAAAGGTTTTGTTTTCAAATTATAACTTGCACAACATAATTAATTGAATGAAAACTAATATAATAGGTGCTCTTAAATCAGAAAGCAAATTATTATTTGGCATGATAAGTGTGATACCTAATACTGAATCAATCCTGACAGAATGACTTAAAAGGGAATGTGACTGTATTTTTAAGGGGTTATATAAATGCAGCTTCCCTATTCTTGTTTAAAACTAAAATTACCTGTTAGGACATGTAGTCTTTTTATCAGCTAATTTTCAATGCATTTCAGTGAAGATCCCATTCCTTAATATTTATAAGAAATTCTTTTGTGTATGTACTAGATATGTAGAAAAGAAACAAAACACACCAAAACCTCATGCCAACTCATGCAGATCCATTATTTTCAAAGGCATCATTTAATGAATACCTCAACTAGATGTGCACTGGAACTGGAAGAAGTCCAGTCCCTTTTGCTCTTCTGCATCACCACCATAGCATGCCTTGCTTGTTAAGTAGAAGTATTGTTAAATCAAACTTTCAAAATAGATTGAAAATAATAAGGTGTCTTTCACAACACACTAGGGCTTTTTATTTCATAGCATTTTTAGGAGAACCATTCTAATTCGAACTGCTGAAATATGGAGGCATTCAAAGAAGGGAGAAAGAGAGGCCTCAGAGGAGGGTGGTGTGCTGAGTACAGGGTGAGCTGCTGGTGTTTTCTGTCTCTTTCTAGGTCTTGGCTGGATGTCAGCAGTGGGTAGATGCTGCTACCATATTTCACTGTACCTACCATATAGTATCACCAAGGGTTTTTGTTTGCTTTGGTGTGTAAGATTTAAGTTCTGTTGTTTCCTCCTAATATTCCATTATTTTAGGTTTACTTAATGTTATTTTTATTTTTTATTTATGATCATTTTTAGTCCTTGTTCTGTGCTGGGAAAAGTGAGAACCATTCCATATATACAGATTTACACTAAGCTGACCATAAACCACAGAGTTAATTTTTTCAATCATCTAAACAGCGATCAAGCACCAGTGTTGCACATAAATGTGCTTTTTTTTGTAGACATTAGTATGGTGGAAAAAAATTCTAGCTTTGACATATGATGAGATTTCAATAATCAAAATGACATAACAAAAATGTCCATGATCATTCAACCTGAAAGGGCTGGTGATTAACAGTCCTATGCACTGGAGATGCAGGTGTCTAGAGATTTTCCATGCTTTCAAAGAAAAGCAAGTGATGAATGTATTCTTTTGCTGATCTAACAAAACTATTTGCTTCTCTTCCCATAGACCACCACTGGCCTTAACACAACTACTGCATCCGTCCTCCAATTTTCCCTTGGTAAGTTTAGATTACTCTTTCACCCGAGAAAGTGCAAAAAGTCATTTCTGCAAAGGAAAATGGCCCTAAAGTTTAGGGTTACCTTTCTGGTTGATGATACACTCAACATGAGGGATTAAAAAAAATCTGTTAAAAACTGCAGTGAATTTATTCATCTCCTGATATGGAGATAGTCTTTTAAACTTTGGAAATGAAAACCTCCAGTGGGTACTCTGATGAGCCATGTTTGAGTTTTGGTTTTTTCCCCTATTTCATAACCTGATGTTTCACACAATAATTTCTTGCTCTTTCTCTGAAGTATGATTATTGTTTCTAAAAAAAAAAAGAAAGGTTTTAACATCAACCCCCCTGATATATTCCAAGTTACACTAGGTAGTGCTAGTTGTAGCACATTTGTACAAAGAGAATAGGTAGGGCAGATGAAGACTAAACGCTATTAAGTCCGTACTATCAACAGCAGGGTTGTATGCTGTATTACTTAGAACACTGTGAGTTACTGCACATTTCACTGTGCAGTTGTGGCTATAAATTATGGCAGAGGCTGTGGCTTGGGCTGAGGGCAAATTTGGAACACACCTAATTTGTTAACTCATATCTCAGTGTTCAAAATATGAAGGAAGAATGTTGTTTTCATATAAATGGTTCAATAAAAAAGCAAGCAGGAAATGTAGCCTGCTTCCTCTGTGGACCCCTGGATATGTGTTTCCAAATCATATTCCTATTTTTAAAAGAGTAATTCTCCAAAAGTATCTCAAGAGATGTGTGATTAAACTCTGGAAATCTCAGCTGAAAATAAGAACAATCATGTAGCTTGGCAAACAGCTTGGTTATTTTTAATGGATTGGAAATCAAAATCCTAGAAGGCTCAGAAATACATCATTTAAATTTGCTTTTTACCTGAAGTTGTTCAGTGGGGTATTTGAAGTCATCAGTACCTGCAACTGACTGTAATGTTAATACATCTAAGGACTGGTATCTATCCTTTTATTTTGAATTACTGGTTTTAAAAAGCCAGAAAAATTTATCCAATCCTCAACTGAATTATTGCATAAATACTGGATGAAATGAAAACCAGCCTGTTGCTGCCCTGCAGTTTCATTCAGAGAGTGGAAGGGTAGCAGCTCACTTGGTCCACTGGGATGTGTTGGTCACTGGCAGAAGCACAAGGACACGTGACTTCTATAAAGCTGCAAGTTTGCAGTGATGGAGGAATTACACTTTCCATGAAAATTTACAGAAAACCTCTTTGGATTATTTTTGCAGTGAGCCAGGGTGGTTAACAGCAGGGGAAGGTGAATGGGTTGGTAGGTGCATGTTTGCTGTCACAGCCCAGTGCCTGTGTCTGCTGCAGGTGAACTGCAGAAGGGTGCAGGCTCCCAGAAGTTTCAAAACGAGACTTTATATTTCACTAGGAGCATTTGTGCCTATCAGATGGGAAAGGTCAAATAAAAAAGGAGTAAGAAAAGGCTGAGCAGGAAATACTCCACGTGACAGGATTGTCATGAATATGCCTTAAGAATACCTGAACCCATACCAGTAGGAACCAGTAAAATCCTCAGTATGACAGAGCAGTAGAGGGGCGGCAGCACATCCAAGTGAATCAAATTTCAGCCTCCAGTTGAAAATGTATCATATTTCCCCATGTGCCTGTGTTGAGTTTGAAATACAATGCAGATTGGTTTGGTAACTGATAGAAGCCAGCGTGAGCCAGGGGACTGCTGCTGAGCTCAGCACTACTTGGCTTTAGAATCCAGTTTCCAGCTTATTCCCAAATGTCCGATTTAATCATAACCCTATTTAGAGATTGATCCAAGGGAATTGCCTTTTTTTTAAAGAATGTTTACCACTTTCTATCAACCATGGAATAGCTTAAGCTGTAGCCTTTTGGGGGTATCTTTACGTTAAATTTGTCACATAGTTTTGGCCTCATTAAAGAACACGCCCTTTGATTTCTCTTGCCACTAATTATCAGATGGAACTTTGTATTTGCAGGTATATAGGCAGTAGAGAACTAGGAAATGAAGGTAAAAAAGAAAATATTCTGGTTTCACCATAAATTCCAGATCCTTTTAAACTCTGTGGTCAGGAAGGATAACGGACTAGTGAATTTTTCATTAGTTGATATTCTGTGTGGTTTCCTTCATGTATCACATATTTCGTAGTTTTGCTCTTTAAAGGCCAAGGCAGTTGAAAAGGTGCACTTAAGGAGAAGGCTTAATTAGGATGAAAATGTGATTAGTAAGGCATTTTCAGCATGCAGGACAACATTAATGTGCAGTATCCTTTCTGAATGAGAGGAACTCGTCTGTCATGCAGCATCCATTCAGAGCTGGTCCAGGGCTGGGGTGATACTTACACTCATGTACTCTGTGCCCAAGTGTGCAGAAAATTTTGATTACTTCAAATGTCTTAATTATCCATCACTACAATTCTCCAAGACCTAACACTGACACGTCTAGCAGTTTCCTTAATGTTCAGTGGGATTGTTAATTGAGATATTTAAAGCAATGCCTTTGGGCTCTCTCAGGCCAGAACATCTGATTCAACAGCTTGGGAATTGCAGGATATTGCATAAAAGCCTCTGGACTCAGCTGCCACACAACATTAGTCTGATTCATTAGCTGAAATATTCTCTATTTCTCACTCCAAATCTGAGCCTTTTCCCCTCAGCTACAGCCCTGGGCTTCCCCAGGGTTGAACATGATCTGTCATTCACATGAGCCGCTGTGGTGGAAGGTGACTCACAGTACTGAGAGACTAGCGAGAGAGCTCAGCACAGGAAGAGAGAGACATAAAATCCCATGGGGAGAAGAGGAAAGGCTTTGAGGGAGCAATGCCAAGGCGTGAGGCGTGCAAGTTGTTGTGCTTATGCTTGTTCCTTGGGTGTTCTCCTCAGCACGTGCTCTGCAGGCAGGGGTGTGTGTGGGCTGTGCAGGCTCTGCTCGGGCAGTTCAGCACTAGTAGGTGCTTCCCATCCCTCCTTCCTCTGCAGGGCCTCTGCTGGAGCTGAAGATGCTGTGATGAGCATCAACACTCAGCCTGGCCTCCAGAGCAGGTGCTCCTTGGAGCCATGTGTGTAACAAAGTGAAAATTGTTAATGGAAAATATTGCCTTGAAAAACTTTGTTCCATAGTTCTCTCCTTATGTCTTAATATTAGTAGATCATTTCTGGCTGTTTAACAGTATTTGAAAATGAGAATAACTTGATAAGGAAACCTCCCACTTTTCAGCTTTGTTATGAAAATTCTTTCACATTCCTCTGAAAACAGGATGACTTTGTCAGTATACTGGATAAATATATAATGTTTTTAAAGCACAACCCTACTTTAAAATTGCTTTCCCTTCAACTTTCATGCCATTGTCACAAAGATCCTCTGTCATTACTAGAGCAAATTAGCAATTCTTCTTCCCCCTCCAATTTTCTAAAAAAATCTAACCTCCCTACTATTTTACATTAAACCAAAATTGGTTTATGGGGGAAGGGGGTTTTTTAATCTTCTGAGAAGGTTACACCTTCAAATATTACTAACATTTGGCACTTCCACTCTGTTTCTTAAGGATCAAACCATTAGTCTTGCAAACAAAGAAATAGACACAGTTTCAAAAATATTTTGCTTTATTTGGAGATAAAGCTTAGACTTGGATTCTCCCTTCCAAAATATTATTACAATGAACTTTTGCAAAAGTTGGGTTCCCTGATCTACCAGGTTTTACTTTGAGTCAACCATTAATCCTCTTTTCAGTCCCCTTCAAAACTACCTTTGTATGGCAAATATGTGACTTGCAGTATTTAAAAGTTGTTTGTAATCATAAACCATCTTTCCTTAATTGATTTTAGCTGAGTTATGGTCATTTCATTAATGTAATATTGGTCTATATGCTCATCTTGATGAATGAAACCTCTTACAAGAATTTCAGCATGATGCAAAATTACTTTTCCTGCAGTAAATAAAACAATAAAGCCTGTCCCTAAACTTCTGGTGGACCCTGAAAATACCACTGAGCTGGCAAGGAAGAGGCTGCTCTCTGAGAGCATTATTTGCTGTTAACATGAAAGACTTGAACACGCATGAGCAAAGGTGATCTTCGGTGTCTGAAGACTGTCAGGCCTTGACACTGGAAATTCCTTAGGCATCTTTGCTGCGTGGATCATATGCTTAGTGCCTTAGCTATGGCTAAAGAAAAGACTCGACATGAATCAAATTTAGCACATCAACCTTCAGTAAAAACAGTTTTCAGTGAGGTTTTAGCAGCAGGCTTTAATCTGTGAGAGTGCTTTGTGATTTTGCCAGATGGACAAAGGATGCCTGCCTCTCAGGAAAATCCCAGTAGATATTATCCAGAAGATGGATCATTCGTGTTGTGATTTGTTCACTGGTCTGGAACCACAAGCATTTGGACCTTACTTGTAGATTAATAATGGCCCTTTTCTCCTGCTGCTTCTGGGCTAGAACAGAGTAGAATAGAACCGTTTCAGTCGGAAGGGACCTACAATGATCATCCACCCAACTATTTCAGGGCTGACCAAGAGTTACAGTTTGTTGTTTGCTTCTTTAACATCATCCAGTCACTTCTCTGCCATCTATTGCTTTGCACCTTCCATTGTTCCAAATTATTTTAGCTAAACCTCTATCAGATGACCAAGTTAATTTTTGATTACAGCATTGGACAAGGATTCCATACAGGGTTCCATATGTATTAAATTAATCTCTTACAATCACTAACAATACCTGCCAGCAGTTTATCAATCTCCCTTAATATCTTTCAATTGGAACCCTATAGCAAGGATAAATGTGTGTATCTGTTGGTTTTAATATGGTTAAAATAGTATTAAGAAATATTACTATTGGTATTCAACAATTCAGGACTTTTTGGTAATTCAGGGTGCAGAGAGGTTGCTAGGGTGATCTTCATTCTACAGTACCCACTTTGTCCCCATTTTCTATCTTCCTCAAAAGAAAATAAAATGCCAAACTTTCTGCTTTTACATGCATAAATATTTAATTGACAATCTTACAGTATAATCACTTAAACCAGTAACAGAAGTAATAATTTCCACAATCTTGTTCAACACACTTTCCACTCTTGCAACTTTATTTTCTGGTTGAGTAATCACCCCTGCCTTCACTTCAAATTTCCTGAGCTTTGAAAATCCATCAGACCATCAGCTGTACTTAACTGCAGAGTAATTGTATTACCTGTGATGACTTTACATTTATACAGTCATGTTTTTCAATAGGTGAGGTGTTTGTGCAATGCACATACCAAGGACTTCCATGTGGCTTAGTTTATTTACAGTCTGGTTTTGATGCTGCTGATTTCACAGTCCTCTGCGACTGTAATTCAGAAAACTATTTAAAATATGCTATTGATTGCTTTTAATTAGCATATGAGTAATGATCACGGATTTGGATGCAGATCTTTGACATGATTCCAAAAGGATTTTCATGTCATGTCCTGCCTCATCCTGAGATGTCAGGTTAGTGAATCATTAACCAGCTGATTTTATTTCTCTCCCTGAACTACCAAGGTCACTAGGATCTATGTGAGAGCTGCTTTACTCAGAAAAATCCGTGGCCTAATGGTCTGGGTGATGGTTGTTGAAGACAAAGCATAGATAGTGTTCATCACCTTTACAAAGTAAAATTTAATTTTTTTCAGGGTTATTTATTCCACTCTTTATCTGTAGTGGCAATTTGCCTTTGTTACCGGTGTAGTCTTGCAGAATTAGATTGTAAAATTTATTTGATTGTGTAGCTAATGGAAATACTATTTTGCCTTGATGCATGCTCAATTTACTTCTTCTTCTTATTATTATTATTATTATATCATCAGCATCATCATTAGAATGGTTGAATGTGCCCTTTGCATTAATCCTTACCTGACAGGATTCTGTGCTTCAGAACTCATATTTACTTCTCTATTACGCTCAGCAAATAGAAGATCGTGATGAATAAAAAAATAATCTTACAAAAATAAACAGTGCAGCTGATTCACTGAGCTCCATGCATTTCTGTGGAGGAAACAGCAGTCTCTCACTGCTAGGGCTGTGCCCTAGAGCAGCATCTGGAAGGCTCTGCAGAGATGTGCATGGGATGATGATCCCGTCTCCTTCCCAACACAAACACACCGATTCCACTTTGGCTCAGCCATGGGTACAGCAATGACTGCATTTGGCCCCATGTAACAGTCTGAAGACATTTATCATTTACGTTCTTATCACGTTTTAATTCGGTTCTGGTGGTAGCTGTTACATTGACAGTAGTGTTTTTATGCAGTTTATCCTCTGCTTGGATTCAGACCACTCGGTAGAACAGGTCCAAACATGTTTTGCTAAATAGGTCTCAGCTTTGGCTGAAAGGAACCACTGCTGATCACTTTCTCTTAATTTCCGGTTCTGTTTAGTCAGTTTCACAATTAGCAGAAGCTACTGGATGACTGACAAATGCTGTAACAGCATTTTGTGAGACAGCCTCCTAGCAGAACTGGGTAGAGATGAGAAATTTCCTTCAGATTTGCTATGAAAATTCACTGACATGTCTCTAGAGAAATACCAAAGTGAAAAATAAACCCCTTCTGAATTTAGCATGGAGGAGCACTTGATCTTTTAAATTCCTCACTATCTTGTTAGCTGAACACAAAACAACATCATGGAGGAAGCTGTGGTGCCAAATGTTTTGGGCATGTTGAGCCCCACCTCCTTTGCTTCAGTCACCTGCATAGATGATTTCCTTCAGTCACAAAAATTTCTCTTTCTCCAGTGCCTTCCAGGAAGCACCAGGTTTCCAGTGCAGGCATGGCACATCCATACAGTCGTGTTGATAGTGGTACCAGCAGGGGAGGGCAGTTCTGGTGGCCACAGATTCATTGTTACTAGAGTTAGATTCTGTCCCTTCTAAGCAACAAGAGCACAGCACTAAAAATATTTGAACCCTCAGGTTGTTTTGTCCTAATTTCTTTCCTATACATTTAGGAAGAGCTTGAGAATTTAACATAACTCAATACCAAAATTGGTGTCATTCACCATTCTGCATTTCTTTTGCTTGCTTCATTTCCCATTTTCCCCCAATAAAACAATGTTACATTTTTTGGATTGACTACCCAAACTGCCATTTGCTATTGTCTGACATGAAACCTACTAGTTTCCCTTTTCTGGTGGAAAAGCCCTTTATGCTGATGCATAGATTATACATTAAATCTAATGTGAAAGAACAAGACAGGTAAGTAACATCATCAACTACTCTTCACATAGCATGTGGAAACGTTAGGTGGTGTTCATTGATTTTTCTGAGTTTTACAAGAGGGGCTGCCTAGGTAATACCTAGATTGAAACCAGGGTTTAAAGTTGATGCTGTGTTTGAAAGACATTTTAATGGCCTTGGGGCAAAATGATTTGTGTTGTTTTGGCTAGCCCAAGGTTACAATGAAATATTGTCTTTATTACTTCTATACCAGGGCTTTTCAGCCACTGTTGGGAATTAAAATGTGAGCGTTAAAGATTTACTACATGGAGAAAAGCAGAAAAGATAAAGAGCCTCAGGATTCAGATCCAGGGCAGGTGGCCGTGCCAGCACCTCACAGTCAAACGTGGGCCATTATGGAATTGGTCATTGCAAATAATAAATGCTGGATTACAGACAGACTCATCTTAATCCTGCTCATATCATTGTATGAGGATAACACTTTTGTATGATTAAAAAGGTCCATTTTTGAATTAAACAACAAAGCATCTGTAGTTCCCGGGGGGGGAACCTGAGAAGACCCCAGATCAGCAAAACAGCCCTGGCTTTTTCTCCAGTGGGTGAGGGATTGAAAAGTAAAAGCAGATAAAAATAGAAAATCCCATCAGGAGCTGCAAAAACCAATTTTTCCCGAACTAATTATTATCTACCTGCATATACATTTAAAGGCAGGCAATCACACGGTTTCAGAAAAGAGAGACACCTCAGCTCAGAATTGGCTTGAGAAAAATTATTNAAGATATCTACTTTTACTCAGCAGTTCTTGGGACCAATGTGTGTTTTCTACTGCCTCTCTAGAGTGGTCTGGCTGTAGAGATCTAAATAGAACTTCATGTATTTTAATGCAGTATTTTAATACCCTTACCAGCACCTTATGGTGCTCATTTTCTTAATTAGAGACCTTCGCAGCTGACCCAGGCTGCTAAACACAGTTACACAAAGCATCTATTTACTGATATGTGTTAGTGTACTACTGAACTACTTTCAGACGATGTCATTTACATTTTGCCCAGCTTCATTGAAAGGTCATTCTCTCCCTTAGAGCACCTCCACATAATCTGACATTAACTATTTAACGGCAATAATGTTGACGTGTACAATCTGGGTACACCAGTAGAAAATGCTTCCTGAACCCAGGGGTTACTATTTTGTCAGGCATCCAATACTTACAGATGTAAGTATTTTGGGAGCGTTAATGATACTATTGTTTCAGTAGCTACAATTCCTGAGTGTCCATTTCATCCAGGTCTACGTGAGTTTACTCACTTTCCCTTTAGCAAGGTGTTATGTTATATGATGTTGCTACACTTAAGAACGTGGTTAAATTTAGCATCACGTAATTATTTATCTGGCAACAGACTTACTACCCAAGCACATACCTGGTGGCTGTATCTCAGAAAGAGACGCTACAAATAGCTGAACAGCTTTACATCGGAACAAATTGGAAACTGGCACGAGGGAAATACAGCTTTCTGCTTAGCTTATTTTTCTCTCCTTAACGTTCCCAGCACAAAAAGCAATATGAATTGTGATCTGATCTTGTTCATTAGAAGAGAACAAATTTGTGTGAGCACAGGAAGCACATCAGATCTCTGAATATAAATAGACTAAGAGGAAGTTGAACTAGATAAGTATTTCCTCAGACTTCTCCTCTAAAGGAAATTAGCTGCATTAATTCATAAAAAGTACATTTGCTGTTATTGGGAATCCTGGCAGGAGGTGGATGAGAAGGGACCTGTGGATGATCACCTGCTCCATGCTCCCACCAGGATCCCACCCTGGGCAACGACAGCTTGCTCAGGGCCCCATCCTCCTAGGGTTTAGCCTCAGATTAACTTTTAGGACTTCATTTATGAAGTTCTTCTGATTTATTTTTATCAAATGTATTTACTAATTATTCTTCTCCTCATCTTTTACAATTTTACAGTGGAGGCTTTTAGCCTGCTCGTCAACCCTTTAATTTTATTTAGATGTAAATAACTACCAAGCATTTCCAAAATGGAACAACAGCCTAAATCTGCCAGTGGAACAAAAGTTAGCTGCTCTCAGAAACCTGCAGAAAATAAATGGTTGAGACTTTGCACTACAAAATTTGTAATTATTGCTAATGCTAAAGTAGATCTGACTTTTATGAAATGCAAACACCATTGGCATTTTTTCCCCAGAGTCAGGTATTTATTTCAGGTTGTTTATCGGAACACATACAACAGGACAGACACTCAAAGCCCTTTTCCCACAAGAGAGAGAAAAGCAGCCAGCAATAAAAGTATTTGTTTCCACGAACAGATAGACTATGATTACAAAATAGAATGCAGTTCTTACAGTTTTTAATTTCAATATTTTTTTACACTCAAAATACCTCTTTGTACTCTGAATTCATTCTATAAAGAGGGAAAAGCTGTTAAAAAACAGTCTAAAGATCTAAAAGTCATAATTAGAAATCACATTTGTATCTAAATTCAAAGTTGTGACTTCAAAGAAAAATCAAAATGCTCTTGTGACCTTCTCTTGAGGAAGTTTTCAGAGGCAGAATGGAATGAACAGTGCATTGCACATTTTTGTACCGGTGCTTCTGGTATATCCAGCACTAAATATTCTATATTTTCAGATGGTTAAAATAATCTCATTTTTGATCAAAAGCCAATATAAACATGCACCTAAAAAAAATCAGAATCCATGGAGCATTCACTACACCAAAAAGTATGGTTCATTACTTTGGAAAAAACTATTAGCAAGCCAGCCAGATTTGACCACAAGTAATTTATACTATCCAGTTTGGCTTAATTAAAGCGGTATCAGCAAATTATAATCCTTAGCAAACACTAATCATTATTCATCCCATTAACAAAATTAATAAAAGTAATCTTCCAGCATTAGATAAAAGGGATTCTTCCCAGCGCCCTTTTGTTTTTCATTCTGCATTCAGGACACATTTAAACCCTTCTGCACAATTTTTGCGTGAATCTTTCTTGTGCAATCCCCCATTAGACTCATTCTCCTTAAAGCCAGCACTGGATATCTCATCTGCTTATCCACGGAAGCACTCGCAGGAACTATCAAGAGGTTGTCAAGAGGCGGAGGACGTCACTCTCTATAAGGAGCAAAATACTGCTTCCCTTGCAGATGGCACCCAGCTTTATCTCAGCAAAACACCAGCTTCTAATCAATGTTGTTAAGAAATCTTAGAGACCAACAGCTGTATGACTTGGGTTTCTGTAAATCCGACACAGTTGGAGGCAAAACTGGAGTGAGAATTAATTTTGCCTGCCATTGTCAGCCTGGATACAAACAGCTGAATACCTGGATACAAACAGCTGGTATGTGCCTTCAGAACATCTCTCCTGAAATACTGTGCTCTTAGTACTGCTACCTACATGACATTTAAAAAATAAGGTACCTAAAATATTCACCACTACTTTAGATGGCCTTGGAGGAAACCAAAATCAGTTCAACAAGACCTAAAAGTAAAAAAGGCAAAACCCATGACTGTTTCAGTTGGATATGCTGAGAGCGGTCAGTGCTAGTCAGGTCCTGGCTATGGGTTACCAGTCCTGTGAAACAAGCAGGGAAGCAATTGAGACACATACTTTTGTTTCACTTTTCCATTCTTTCCTGTTTAGCTAAGCAGAATTAACAAAGCAGCTGTCAGGAGATGTTCAGCAATCCCATGCTCTGCCAGTCAAAACGCACTCCCACTAGCATCGGTGCCTGGACTCAACTTTGAGAAAATTTTATTTTATTGAAATTTGGCTTGGGAAAAAATCCAAACATGTAAAGCACCAGCCAAATAAATTAGTGTTTCAGAATATTCAGTATATGAAAATGGCTGGGTTTTACAACTGAAGCTGCTCATAATTTTTGATAACAGACAAAATTGCCGTCTGAGCTTCAAATGGATAATTTAAAATTAAATTCATGAAGGTTGTCTCTACTCTAGCTTTTCTCTGAAAGTTCTGGAAGTCTGTGAACATCAGATGAAAGTCTATCAAAAGGAGTAAAATAACTCCAAAGGAAAAAAATACTTTGTTCCTGAAACACAAGGACAAGCTTGCCTTGTATATATGTAAAGAAAAAAATCTGGCTGTTCTTGATCAGGGGATGGTTTGGGTGTGTCCCCTGCTCCCAACAGACAATTACACGTGAAAGTCCTTAATACTGAAAATATAATCCTAACTCTTAGTCAGATTTATCTAGCAACGACCTTACCAAGGCATCAAGTTTGCTGTGACATACTCCTCTTAAGAAATAAACAGCATTTTTTCTCTAATGCAGTAGCTTACTAACACAGACTTGTTTACAGTAATCATTGTGGAGGTTTTGCTACCCATTTTCAGGGCTAATTCAAACCCTGGGCTTTCCTGATTGAAAGCAAACCAAATCTAATCTCATTCAAAAGGTTTTATGTACAAGTTTTCCTTCAGAGGACAGGAAGGTGTGAAGATTTATGGCACGACATCCTGCCCCTGCTTCTCTGCTCGGAGCTGACAAACTGTTTATTACCATCTCTGGGAGCAGTGGGAAGGACACCTCCCTCCGGAGCTCCATTCCTGAGACGTTACTACTTGATTTCTGATCACCGATTTGTGGAAAGTCAGAATATAGCTTTGCTGGTCGAGGTAGAGGCAAACATCCAAAAAGCAGATTTCTATTTTAAATAACCCTCGTTTAGGATTACTGAAATAACACTGATACGGACTAACAGCCATAGTATTAAGTAACATTGAAAGTAATATTGAAAATTATATTGAAAGGCAGTGACTCACAAGACCATCTCAGTAAACCCTGTCCTGTAGTGCAGTTGCATATATCACCATCCTCCCTTTTCTCGGGAAGAAATTCTTCATGTAAACTAGGATGTATATTAGTTTTGAAAAGATTCAAGTACCAGATACATACACGTTAATTTTTTTAATTGTCAGTTTGAGTTTTGCAGAATTAGATAGGTAAATGAAAAATAATCTTGCTATCTTATGCTTTTGAGCTAAGAACATACACAAAGAGGGTTTAAACACTGATAAAAAGACATGTGTCATTACAGCCAGTAATTGCTACTTGAGGAATTTCCCAAACTAACTTTAATCTTAACACAACCCACCCTGCTTATTAAAATAATAATAAAGCCCAGCATTTATCTCCCCTCTTTTTATTGTCTCCACTGCTCCTTTTCCAGTCTCACAAGTGAAATACCACACCTACCTTGCAAAGCCCTTTCTGAGTGGCCCCATTTCTTTTAAGCAACAACTCTGATCTTCATTGCATAGTTGAGGGTGTTCAGATCTAACAGACAACATTTTTCATGTTGATTGTGGGGCAAATCTGGCCTTCTCTCCTTTTTAAGCAGCATATTTGGACTTAGCTTTGTTTAAGAGCACTGTAGCAAAAGTTGATTGTAGCACTAACTGGAATGGCACATATTATAAAGTCCATATTGCTGGCTATTTTTACTGTTTATGTTCTTTTAATTTCTGTCTGACATAAAACTCAGTATGTTGCTGTTTTACCTCACAGCCTCTGACTGGCCAAAGAGGTCAAACTGGCTGCAGTTCCCTGATTTTTGAACTGAATTCCTCTAAAATAAAATGAACAAGTGTGATTAAGGGTTGGAACTCCTAAATTCCACAGAAGTAGGAACCGACAGCAGATGTCACCCAGTAAAGTAGACCATCTCAGCAGATGGGCAAATATGAAACGCAAAGGCTTTTCCTGACATCATTTGGTTTAAATACGATAGAAATAAAATGCCTTGTCAGTAAAATATAACCAGACAGTTGCTTTGTAGTCATTTTGGATACATGGTTGGTAATTCAAAGTCCTGCTGCCTTTGCAATATTAATTATTCCGTGCCTCTTTACAGCAAGAATACGTGTCAGACCAGCTGAACATACCGCACGCAGCTGTAGTGGCTCAGAAGTATCTGTTACTCTTTTTGCAATTTAACATTAGCGAAATATAGAGGAAAGCAACTTTGTGGATAATTTCCAGGAATCTAGTTGATGTATCAGACAAAATCATAGAGACAGGACTTCATCCCATGTTTTGGAGTGGTTTTCCCCCTGTAGAGGTATGTGGTGTGTGTCTCAGAGCAGAGAAGCAGTTCTGTAGGGCTGAGAGCTGTGAATGTGAACTGCCTCGGGGGAGCTGGGGCTGCAAGCACTGTGCTTAATGACATATGTTCCCATTAAAATGTGTAAGTTGTTCTCTTGTACAAGTGGTTAACACCTTTTTAATCAGGCCATTTATTTCATTTACAAAAATAAGCACCCCGGGTTGGAAAATGATAGTATTTTATTGTCAGCAGTGTGTATATACACTTATACATATATTAAAATATGTATTTACACAAATTGCAGTGTGATTGAACGTATCTGAGACACACATAAACACAACGCACTACTTGTGGCACATACAATACGCACTCGTACTGCGAGCAAAGCTGTGGCACTCACTCAGCAGTATCCTGACGCCATCAGAGGTGCTGTTTCATTGAGAGCTGCTTCTCTTAAACATGGAAAGTGCATGGTGTCTAGTGCTTTGAATCTCACAGGCTTATGAAATTTTGATCTTTGGAGCACAGGCTAGGATGTGTCTGTTTCACTGAGCATTGAATTTTCTGAGATGGATGAATTATCTGGTGTCTGAGGAAAAATAGTATTTTTAATGTGTTTAATTACCGCTCAGGTTGTTTATCATGTTTTCTAGGACGAATTTCTCAATCCTGTTTTTGTGTTATTTTGACTGTCCCATGTATTAATTGTTAAGCTCATCTTTTGTGACAATACCCAGAAGGCACCCTTTTATAAATCAAAAGTAAATATATTACCCTACCTTGCAGGGGTGCCATAAGGCTTAATTAGTTCATTTTTGTAAAGTGTTCTGAGATTCCCAGATCAGCATCAAGTGTTTGTTATTAATTATAGGATCTAGGGAGTATATTGGATGATTTCTTAATTTAATTTTCTTCAGGCAACCTTAAAATAACTAATTTTGTATCATCTTTGTTCTTTTAAATTCCTAAAGCACATTTGTTCTTGGCTCAAGTAATTCTGTGTATATTTTCCTCTCATTTACTGTATTTTTATTTCTAGACTTTTTTTTAATTTTATACAGCAATAAGAAAAACAGTCTTTTACTGTTTTCCCTGTGAATTCTGCTCTGTGGATTATTTTCTAATAAGAAGGTTTTGTTTAAACATTAGATGGTGGGTTTCTTCCTGCAGTTGGGAGTGTTAAGTAATTTACTTGGCTTCCCCTGGGAAATTTGCAGAGATTACATGGCACTGCTGTGATTTATCATTTCTACTTTATTTCTGACTCATAAAGCATGCATTATTTTGTGTTTACCTTCAGCAACAGATCACAGGAAATTTCATCATCAATCAAAGCACTTTAAAATGGGGAGAAGTGATAAGGTGACAAAGGCACAGTCAGCAACTGTGGTTATTGGAGAATCATTTGTGCTTCATTGTGTTGTAACACTTCTCATTTTATTGCTTTCCCAGGATCGGGTTCGTGTCGCTTTAGTTACTCGGATCCCAGCATCACGGTGTCCTACAGTAAGAACAGTTCTGCAGATTGGACTCAGCTGGAGAAAATTAGGTTTGTTACAGCTTTTTAATCATTTTCATGTTTTCCAGCTGAGCAGGTGGTGTTTAAACCTGGCTCTTTTAAAACTTGTTTTATTTGTTAACTTTTCAGTTCTCCTTGTTCATACAAAAGATGAGGGGTGAAATTCCTGGTTAATTGCAGAACTGCCACCAGGCTTGGTAAATCACAAATTCATCCGTTGAGTAAGTGGGAAGGGAAGAAGAGAATCATTTCACACTTAAAATGCAGCTCCAATAACCAGCAGGTTCACGTGCCTGAAAAAACAAAACTTTGATGATTTTTTTGCATTTTAGCACCATTTTTAATGTCAGCAATGACCGTATTTTATAATGTTGCAAGTATCTACTTTGGTAGATTAAAATGTTCAATAAAAATATTTTATAGTTTGATAGGAACCCTTGGCTCTTCACGGTCTTGTAATAACGAGATTATGGTGAATAGTGCCTTGCTTTTAAACCAACTGGTGTACATGAAAATGCAAAGGATTATGAATGGAAAATTTAAATCTTCTCATTGCAATATCCACACCTTTAAAGAGAGAGTCAGTGTCAGAGGTGGATTTTTCTAAGAGAGAATATTTTATTCAGTAATAACAGGAAAGGCATTGTTTGCAACAGCATATAAACATAATTATACAACTGGGGAAGGAAAAATTGTTATTTATATGTAATGTACTCATAGCATCTGTCTGCCTTCCTGCATTACCCCAGTGTCAGTGCTGTACAAGTGACTTGCTTGAGCCTATTTTCAGTCCATTGAGAAAATTTGCAGAGCAAAAGGCTCCTTAATTTCTGATGAATAAGCAAAACTCAAGCTGCAAGGTTGTGTATTTCAGTATCTCATCCTCCGACTCCTTGGGGGAGTGGGACTACAATTTCATTGAAAAAAGCATAAATTATGTTCAATTTTAATAAAACAATTGGTGCTAATTCTTATCTCAGAAAAATACAAAGCAAGAGTAATTCACTGCAGGAACTGAAGTTGCCTCAGAGTAACCACACGATACATTCTCTTTTTCTCACATTGATGCAAAATTACACACCTAGTCCATGACATCAGCTCAGTTGCTCTCATAGCTGTGCAAGCCAGGAAACTCAAGAGTTGTGAGGATGCAAACACAAACCCTTGAGACCAAATTTTTTTGAAGTTAACGTGCATGCAGTTTGACCTCTCTTTCCTAAAATTTGATGCTGGAGCCAGCAGTAGAAAATAGGTCAATAGAGCAATGTCGTGCGAAGTGGAGAGGATGAATTATGGAAGGATGCTCGTTTCTCCTGTGGTCCGTATGAATTGCAGTGTTTACTCGAATGTGCTTCAGCGACTTTCACAGCACTACATGCAGCTCCAGGGAACGGTGGGAGAGCTGGGGAGAGATGGGACAGGAGGGCAGCTGTGAAGGGAGGCGTTGTGTTGCGTCAGTGGGATTTCAGCTCTGGGCTCCCGGGAGGGAGGGCGGAGATCTCTCGGGGAAGGCGGGTGCTGTGTGTGGGCTCCGGGAGAAGCGAGGACAACGCCTCAGAGCGGCGCCGCTGTCACTGGAGGGTGACAGACACAACGTTTAGCAAGTGCAGGGCCATTTGTGGGGGCAGATTCTGGGTGTGAATATGGGACAAAGGCAGTTGCTTTTCCGTGTTTTGCTTTGCTTTCAAAAGAGAAGTTCCTCTATTTTCCGCTATAAAAGGAAGCTATTGTTATCGTTTTCCCCTAAAAGCTCTGGATTGTCTCTGACAAACCAGTCACCCGTCAAAGCATCACCACCAAGGCAGATAAAACGCTGAGTAGCTGCCATCAAAACGTTGAGCAGCTGACATCTTGCAAACCTCAGTTTTGTAACTCCTTGCAGCCTGAGGTTTGAATGTAGCTGTTTCACTTGCTGGCTGGTTATTGAGGTGTAGCCCCACCCAGCAGCCAAGCCCCACACAGGCGCTCACTCACTCCCCACCAGCGGGGCTGGGGAGAGAACTGGAATGGTAAAAGCCAGAGAACGCGTGGGTTGAGATAAAGACAGTCTAATAGGGAAAGCAAAAACTATGCATTCTCATGGGCAGGCAGGAGTTCAGCCATCTCCAGGAGAGCAGAGCCCCATCGCATGTGACGGTGACTTGGGGAGACAAACACCATCACTCCAAACATCCCCCCATCCCTCCTTCTTCCCCCACTTCATGTACTGAGCATGGTGTCACACGGTCTGGGGTATCCCTTTGGTCAGTTGAGGTCATCTTCTCACAGCCTCCCATGCATCCTCAACTTCTTCGGGCTGAACCTCAACCCTTTCACAGCTCTGAGGGCAGCTCTCTGAAGAGCTCGAGGCTCTAATCATTGCCTAATAGTAATACTCCAGGTCTGACTCTCCACCCCTAATTTTCCATTTTCAGCAGCAAGAGAGAGGACAAATGGATTGTTTCTTCTGTGTTGTTCTTGAAGCAGAACATGGAAAGAAAGACAGCCTGGCCCTCCCCATCCACAGAATTATCCTGACAGCAGGGGTGTGGGATTGGAAGGACATGTTTGTCAGAGAAAATTCCCTGCTTTTCTCTCCAACCATTCTGCTCCATCCAAATCTTCAAGGGACTGAGACATCAAAAGTCAGCAGATTCTTTTGATGAAGCAAAAATCACATTTTTTGAGACCTGTTTTTGCCATCAGCTTCCTTAACATTTCCCTTGGGCCGTACCTGCAAAACACCTGACAATACCCAGTCACCATCTGTGACCAGCATGAGCATGGACATGGTCCTGCTCTGTCTTCCTGCTCTCCAAACATCTGCACTGATCTGTTGTTTATTGCCTTAGCTTGCACTCTCTTTGAAGCAGGGCTGCCTGTTTGGGCTGGATGTGCACTGCCTGGCACAGTGGAACTCTGCCTCAGGGCAGGTATTTTCTGATCTCCATAGAAGCTTTATCAGCATACAAGGGATGTCAGCACAACCGTGTCACACCTAGTAAATGTGTTAATTGAGGGAAAAGTGTTCCTGACTATGGCTTAAAATTGGTCTAATTCCCTATCATTGTTTTTCAGTGCCCCTTCCAATGTCAGCACAATCATCCACATCTTGTACCTTCCTGAAGATGCTAAAGGGGAGAACATCCATTTTCAGTGGAAACAGGATTATGTTCATGCTGGTGATGTGTATGAAGCCTGTTGGGCATTGGACAACATCCTGATCATAAATGCTGCTCACAGAAAAGTTGTGTTAGAAGATAATCTGGATCCTGTGGATACTGGCAACTGGCTTTTCTTTCCTGGGGCCACAGTTAAGGTTAGTCTGGTTTTCTATGGCTTAATGTTGTTATTCTTGCAAGTAGAAGAAGACAGTAACATCTAACCAAACTGTGATCACGAGGGTGTTCAGGTAACTCCATCTGCTTCTAGCATTGGGCTCTTTTTAGCTTTGTTTTTACCCTTTCTCTGTCCCATTGGGGCTCTCTAAAACAATGCAAATTTGTGCCACGACCAAACCCAAAAGTCAGTTTATACTGTCATGTCAAAGGTCATGTAACAGAAAATGGAAAACAGCTTCCTCTTAGCAAAACCGTGCTAAAAAGTATTTCAAAAATATTTTTGAAGCAAATTCAAGTCTTTCTGTTAGATATTTTAAGTACCTGCTGTTTAACTTGGTGTTGTTCAGCTACTGCTACTCACTTCACAAATTATCACCAAAAAATAAGGTTTCCCACTTTTTCTGTCTGTGAATATCCCATCTCCATTGCAGCATGCGTTCAGGTAGTGGCTGCTCCTTAAGATTCTCTCTTTCGGTATAATCCTGTTTTAATATGTGAGTTACAGCGAGACCAAGATCCATTCTACCTTGAGAAAAAACTCTAGGGAGCCCAAGAAGATCTCTGTGCACAGTGTACCTTCACATGCAGAGTTGTTCAATATTTGGAAAACAGCTGGATTCTTGCTGTCTATGTTTCCAAGCAGCCAGAAGTTCAACAGCTGATGACTTTCTGGTTTCATCCTATTTTCATTCACAAAAGCAGTTTTGATGTCAGGGTTCATTTATGATGCTGTTAATGGTTTTGGCAATTGCACAGGAAACAGATGTGGAATACTGAGGGCAGTAAGAGGTTGGTTTTGGCCTCATCCTTTTCCCACAGAACCTGATACAAATGGCTTCAAATTAATAGTTTTAGAAAGAAATATTCCCACTAATGTACTACTCATAGTACCATCTTATTGACTCTTCTTTTTTTTTACCTCAGCAGAGTCATTTGAACTACATTGGCAAAGCTTTTACATGAGATTTTAGAATCAAATAATGTCCTGTGTATTTAATAAATTTTATGTGATCGGCTCACACTTGTTATTTTGTCAGTCTTATGTCCAGATTTTGAAATCCAGTCCCCACATGTGGAGGTGTGAAAGCAAAGCAAGGATTAATGTACCACAGGCGCAGTTACTTTTTCTCAGTTGACCAAGCCTAAACACTGCTTGCTCTTTCTGAAACATGTATAAACATCTAAACTTTAGCAAATAAACCTTTTTTTGTTGCTGTTTATGATTTTGTTTGGTTGTGGAGGTTATTTCGGGGTTTGTTTAGTTAAATTTAGCCAGTTTGTGCCAATACACAACTAGGCTTTTATGAAACACAAAGGACCTAAACTTGGAGATGACTGAGCACTGAGCTTTTCTAGACAGAAATCCCATCAAGTCCAAGCCTTACATGTGACACGAGTGAGGTTTCACCAACCTGCCATTCCTTCAGGCTTATCTTCTGTTTTAGGTGTAAGTGAAACGTGTAGATGCCTGTTTCCAGCTGACATCTGTGTGTGGCCACTTACACCGGGTTGAGGCTGTGTGTGAGACTGTGGCACAGGCACACTGGATTAAGGCTGTGTGTGAGGCAGGCCTTTTATTCTTCATGGGGCCCTGCAGTGTGTCTGTGTTGTCACCAGAGCACTCCTTTACTCGTTTCATTTTTAAGGCTCTTGCTGCCGTCTTCCTCAGATTTTCAGGAACAATCTTGCCAAATATAATTTGAACAGATTTTGCAATGTGAATTTCATGTTATGTCAAAAGTAAGACTATAAATTGGGTCAAGATTTACATCAGATCAGCATAAAACCTGTCGTAGCATTATAACACCAAGAACAACTTTTTGACAATTTTCTTAGCTTTTCATGTTTGGAATGTCATATAAAAATTTACAAAATCTTTTATTATTTTCTTTAAAACACTTAACTCTAATCTCAGTTCATCACAAACATGATATTTTGTGTAAGTAGAAAGATAAGAATCCTTGTAGATTGTGCCAATGACATTAAAAATGACATAGGGGAAGGCTTTAGGAGATTTCTCTATCATAGCCTAAGTCATTGGCCTACAGAATAATGTTTGAGAAGCCCTAACAGTGTTATAGGGTAGCTTCCATCACAGATAATTCTAGTTCCCTTTTTTCTACAAGTCTTTTTGCTTCCCAGACATCAAGAACTTGCTAAATAGTCCTGATCTTTGTCCACAAAATCTGTATAGCAATTTAAATTTTTTCTTTACATTTTACTAAGAGATCAGCAAATTGTGGTCTCAATAGCTGACTGCAGCTTCCTCATGAGGGGAGTGAAGGGGCGGGCACTGATCTCTTCTCCCTGGGGACTAGTGATAAGATCCGAGGGAATGACATGAAGCTGTGTCAGGCCGGCTATGAGGAGAAGGTTCTTCACCCAGAGGGTGGCTGGGCACTGGAACAGGCTCCCCAGGGAAGTGGTCACAGCACCAAGCCTGACAGAGTTCAAGAAGTGTTTGGACAATGCTCTCAGGCACGTGGTGTAACCCTTGGGATATCCTGGGCAGGGCCAAGAGTTGGACTTTCATAGACTACGTTCCAACTCAGGGTATTCTATGATTCTATGAAGTTTCATTGCTGTATCATGCTGCCTTTTATAACTCTCACCTATGTGCCTAAAGAAGTTCCCATGCTCACTATCACAATGCCAAACTTCATTGCAAGCTCACAAGACCTTTTCTCTGACACCCAAGCCTTGTATGTTTGTGCCATACAAGTTTAAATGCCTATCTTCCTGTCCTCTCTCAATAAATATTTTAGAAAAACTAACCTTAAAAATCCTTCTTGAGGCCCTAACACATAAGATTAGGCCATTAGACCACTCTCTGTCCTGGACAGCAAATGACATAGCAAAGTTTGCATCCACCTGGGCAGACTGTCTCCTCCCAGAGGAGTGGTGTCATTCTTGTTGCCTACTGAGTCCCTGGCTCATCTTTGAGGGATGATGTACATCCCTTGAAGATAACGCCGCTGGAGTGGACAGTGCAAGTATTACTGGGAATTTTGCAGCAATGTGTTCACTCCAATTTGGTGGGTTTGGATGCTGTGTTCTCAATAAACACTGTGGGAACTCTCCTGTGCCCAGCTTGGGAAGCAGTTTCTCCTCCTCTCCCAGTCTGCTTGAGCTTGGCCCAGGGATTTCCTTACGTTTCTTGTGGCCCTCAGGAGCAGTTGCTACTCGTTTGAAAGCACACGGCTGGTTGCAGACGCAGCTGGACCTGGCTACTGAAATAGAATGCAAGCTGAGAGATAAGCCATTGAACTTGTGTGTTTTGGTTCCAAAGAAGACAGCAAAAGGCAAGAGAGATGCTGTTAGCAAGGCCAAGCAACCCTTAGGAGATTAATTGGATCCACTGGAACGTGTTTATCTGTGTCGGACTGTGTGGAAGGGTGTTGAACAGGATAAATTCCTGACAGCGTTTCAATATTCCCAGTGACAGCTCTGAGCATGAGCACACTCTCGCAGCTGAGTGTGGTTAGGATGCTGCTCTGGTGGTTCAGGTTGCTGAAATGCATGGAAGAATGCTGTGCTTCTGTCAATAATGCTCCTTGGATCTCTGCTCCTATAGAACAGAAAAGTGATCTCAGTTTTCAGTGGGCACTTCATATATGTTGTGTATTTGACCAGAAATTGCTGAGCTTTGAGGTACAACTTTTGCAGGTTTTTTTGTTTTCTCTGATTGACCTAGTCCAAAGTTGGTTTTGCAAGCTCAAAAACTGTGTTTGAGAAGGGAAACAACCTCAGCAGTCTTACAGTTTATGCTTCTGCAGTGTTTTGATTACACAAAAATAACGGAGACCAAACCACCTGTCTCTGCAATTTTTCTGCATTGGGAAAAAGCAGTATGGATCATTGCAGACACCAGAGTGACAATGTATTTGGTCATGGTGTGTTAACCCAGTGACACTTAGCATCTTTGAAGAGAGTCAGGTTACAGAATTGCTGTCTCACAGCAGTTGCAGCCACTCTTCCCTTGGCCATCCAGCTGGACCGCTTGCTTTGTTTGGTCAGCAGGGTTTGGGGACTGCAGCTGGGGCTGTTGGTGCTGAGCTCTGTGTGTGCAGCCTGGCATGCGATGGGGCAAGGGGGGCAGGTGTGTGCCAGCCTCACTGAGCAGGGTGGGTGTAGGACTAGGGAATGGTAAGTGATCCGTGTTATTCACTACTGTGAACGTGACCGGTAAACCCTGAAAATGTTCCAATCCCAGTACCCTGATTCAGAAAGTCCTTTAAGTAACAGGTCATCATCATGCAGCTCCCAGAACATCTCTTTCCCAGATATGCAAGCCAGTGTAACAGAAGAGAAAGCTGCATAAAAAAAGAGTGGGGGAACTAAACACTCACACTCAGAAAAATATGCTGAAAATGTGTGTAAAACACTGTGAGCTTTTACCACACCCTGAGCAGAGCAGGGCTGTGCACATCCTAGATCTGCAAGTCCTTCCTGAACCTGCGTTGTGTGTTGCTGAGCAGAGAGGACGTGCACGCAGGCCTGGGAGTTTGGCAAAAAGAAAGGCTGATGAAGCTATTCGACCCTCCCTTGCTCCACAGTGGATTTCCAAATGTCTGAATATTCTGTTAATTAATGGAATGGCTTTGGATAGTCTTCTTCTTAAACAAACATTCTGATATTTCATATATATCTCTTTTGAGTTTGTGCTAAAATGAACACGATTTTTTTCCTTTTCTTTTGCTTTCAAATTCCTGTTTAAAAAAGCATTCAGGTATCCATTTTCTGAATAAGATCAAATGTATTTGTTTGAAGGAGGAGAGGTGATGTTTTACGTATGCCAGTGTGAAAATGGCAGACTGAAATTGCTGTGACCTTATATTGGTCAACATTACAAAGATACAGACACTTCTGACAAGATTCCTTTGTTTCTTGAGTAAGATATAAGGTGGCAGTATCTGGTCTGTGGGCCAGACCCAGCCTTCTAGCCAGCTGCTTTGCCTTGCAGGAGCCCTTATCCACCACATCTTCCCGGGAAGAGATGGGCTGACTTCCTGCTGCACCTCATCTGAGAGCCATCCCTGCTTCTCTGTGGGTGGAAGGAAGAGTGTGAGAGGGGAGGAGAGATGAAGAAAGCAGGGCAGGGTGCACAAAACCTGTCGACCGGCTCCTTTAGAGTGTGCCTGTTCTGAGCTGAGCCCATGAGGAGGCATTTGTATATCCATAGGGCTGGATCTAGCCCATGGATGGAATTGCTCTTGCTTTTTCTCTCTTTTTTTTTGCCAAAAATCACACTTGTGATTAAAATAATAATACTTAGATACAATGCCTAGGGGTTCATTAGAACTGACAGGTGGTTGGCTGTGGTGCTGTGAATCATTTGGGCAGCTGAGAATTGATGTTGGGCAGCAATGCTGAACCTACACCTTTCTCCATGCCAGTTCCCCGTGGCTTGGAAGTGTTGGGAGGGATGGCAGGGAGCCAGCATGAGCTCTGAGCTGGCATCGAAGCACGGGGGGTCTTTCCTGCCTCCTAGAAGGAAAGAATTTGATCTTCGCAGGTCACTGAGAGATGCACATTAATAAAAACAACATGAATTGACCCATTAGATGCCAAAGAGTGGAAACGACTTTGCTTGATTCTTTCTCACTCTAATTTTACAGGGGTGTAAATGCACACCATTGCTTTCAGAAGAGCAGATGATGCTCAGGGCAGAGTGCTCCAAACATCAGTAGTTCCCATAACACAGAGGAATAGTTCGGTTCGTGCCAGTTAAATGACTCATTAAGGAAACCGGTCATCGCCAGAGCGATCGGTGTTGTACAAACATCATGAAATGTCCTAGAAAACTAAGAGCCATATGAATCACTCATAAACAAGCCAAGTGTTTTGAGCACTAGCCTTTGAATAACAGTCTATAATCAGAAATGATGAGTGAAAACGCACTTTATAAAATGTTTCTTGCTGCATCACAGGACAAGTTTCATCCCATTGTTTTGGAAAGGGAAAGTGCACTATAACCCTCTGTGCTCCTGGCCTGCTTGTGCAGCCAAGGTTTTTGTTCTGTAGCCTGCATTAAATGATGTAAAAATGTAGCACATGGGAAAGACTAAAGGTCTGTTTTTCTCATGGGAAGGTATTCTAATCACATTGTGTTCTTTCCTTTGGTTATAGAAGGGATGTCAGGCCAGAAGCATTAACAGCCAAGTCCACAGAATTTAGAATTTGAAGTTGTCCCTAAATTCTGTCGCCACACCTTTGCTGGCTGAGACATTGCATACAAAGTATGATTTTATCAGGACTTAATCTATCCTTGTACCTACTATCATGTCAAAATTTAAAAATTTCTAAGACCTGAATGACTCATTTCCAGAAAGACACAATATCTAATTTATAGCTCCATTGACAATGCTGCTTCAATTAATTTTCTTCATCTTTCTTCTTGTTCCTCTGCTTCTCATATCTCATCTGTTTGCATTGCCTAGATTTTAATTAAAAAACCTCTCCTCTCTAAGGAGCAATCTGAAGTGGCAAAAATAATCACTTAAAATATTACAGTCATTAAAAAATTGGCTGCGGTCAAAGCCACGCATTTTCAATTTGCCGACAAATGATATTTTCGTTTCTTTTTAAAGTGCATTTTGTATTTGAATAGCATACGCCAGCCAGCCTGGCTATCGGAGATGCTCCTCCAGCTGGGTGGGCTGCGTGACAACTCCTTAATGGGGGAAATTGATGGCCCTCTGCTCGTGTAGAGGTGAAGGCATACTGGGCAGATTTCTTTCCATCTGCCGTCAGCCCTTTGCAAGCTGGCACTGCCCAAATGCCCAACACATTCATTCCAATGCAAGAAATGTTGCCAAAAAATAAATTGTGAGGCTACAGCTGTCTGAAAGAATCATCAGGGCCATTAGGCCCAGGGGAGATAATATGAAGAAGAGCATCAGTGTTTGTCACTGATAAAAAGCTAATTAAATGATGGTAAAGATGACTGTGAATACTTTAAAGGCATAGAGGTGAACAACATTTTCATGGTAGTGCAGGAATGAACCTCAGGAAGATGATATGCAAGACCTCAGCCAAAAATCTGTTACACTGAGGAATTTCGCACTAGTGTTTCCTGTTGATGCTTTGCCGAATGGCACAGTTGTATCATTTAGTTGCCCTCTGTTCCACTCTCCGAGTAAAGAAATCCCATACTGTAAAGCCAAGAGGTATTTATTGATTCACAAGTTTGACTCGAACAACCGGGACAGAAGCTGGCTTGGATGAACTTCAGTGCTTCTGTTTACATTCCTAATATTTGTCTTTTGAGTTTCTAAAAATCTTCAGGGCTGTGTCCTTAGCTGAAACTGTGACAGAGGCTGATCTGGTTGAGGCTTGTGCTACTTCCCATTGCGGGATGGACAGGAAGTCTCCAGATCCTCCTAGCCAGGAGGTCACACTGAGGGTAGCTGATGTCTCCTTACGTGGTGCCCGTATGAATGTCTTTAAAAATACGGAGATTGTTCAGACCTGTTAAATGATGTAGGGTCCCAGATCTTGCCTGGGGCTCTCAAGCCATTTAGAGGCTACAAAAAGTTGGTCATTTTTTAGTTATGAAACCTTAAAGAGGTCCAGTTGCAAAGTGCCTGCTTCACCAAATCTGACTTTCCTGCTTTTGTTGACCAATGGTTTTGAGCGGTCATAATTTAAACACTTCTGCATCTCATATGATCAGGAGGCTGTCCTAAAAGAACCTAAAATCTAAGAAGTGTAGTATAGGATAAAGAGCATGGCAGACTCTTGACAAAAGTTTGATTTTGAAACCATGCATTGCTCTCTCTCCCATTAACTAATGTCTTCATAATGTGTAGTAGAAAGTTCACCTGAATAAATAAGACTTGCTGGGTCTTATAGACTATTTGGCTGAGAACTCTGCTCATAAACTAGAAATACTGATAGACAACAGCAATTTTAGAGTGAAAATGTCTTTTTGTAGTAGAAGTACCACTGTAGCATCAAAGAGCCCTGAATGTACCATTGCTGCCTCTCCAGACACAAACTAAAAAAGCCTGTGTCCCAGGACATTGCCATCCGTTTGTAAAACAGGGAATAAGCTGGGGATGGGGACGTGTGGGAGTAAAAGGAAATGCTGCAGGAGGGGAGAATGCTCATCCTGGTCATCAGTGCACTCTTCAGTGTAATCATTGATAAGGCTTGCTGAAGAGAGCACTAAGGAAGTGTCTGAAGGAAATCGTGTGGGAATTTGACAAGCACAGTGGGCAGAATGGGCAAGAACGTGCAAGTTTGGCTGTCTCACCAGCCCACGTAGTGACAAGCATTGGCAGTAAAGGAAGAGTGGCCCATGAGATGGGGCATATGGGAAACGGTAGAGGCAGGTGAGGATGAGCCATGCAGGGCCTTGAAAATGGGGAAAAAGCAGTGATACCATAACTATCCAGTAGACAAACTTCAGAAACACAGCAAATTCAGAGTGAAGATTAGATTGAAAGTAAATCCAAGTATGTTGAGATTTGGGAATACATCCAGCCAATTTTCATTTTGCCCTATTCTTGCAGAGCAATAGCTTAACAATTACAGCTAGTGAATAAGGTAGTGCCAGATTAAATTAAACTATTTGTTGGTTTTTGGGTTTTTTTCTCTTGGGATCGCCACAGTCCCTGAACAGAACCTGGCTTCTTTCCATTTGGCAACAGGCAGGGGTTGTTTATTTAGGAATACAACAGTTTACTTATGGAAGGCTGATAGTCCCATTCCAGTTGCAAACAATGGGAAATAGCTACTGTTGTGAAGTGGCTTCATTCAAGTGCCTGTGTCTTATGTTCTATTATGAAGGTCATCTGGGAGTAAACTTTGTTAAATGATGTTTATCAGATTTTTCAAAGAATTTATTCTCTAAATTAGCTTTTCCTTACAAATGAGTTAACGTTTCTGTTTGTAATTTGCACAAGAACACACTAAGTGTTCCACGTGCATTTAATCCCCTTTAAATAACATTGAACGGTGCTTTAGTTCTGGACCTACAGCTGATGCTTCCATGGTAACAAGGACAAATATCCTACAAGTTGCTGTCATTTGGCCCTTTTAGTTGCAAATTTTGCATAGCAAGTTAATTTCCTCTTATAAATTATTTAAATGTAAATTAAAATTAAACAGAGAATAAATTTAATCTGGAATTCATAAGAGAGGACTCTGCAACTACATAATCCACAGGATCTCCAGTTTAGGGAGAACTTAATCCAGATAGTTTTAAAACTCATTATGTGTCCATTCCACATTTTTATCTCTTGTGAATAACAAAATAAACACTTGTGAAATTCAGTCCTTAAATACTGGAAGTATGTAGACTACCACCGCAAGTGCAAAGCCTTTAATTTGGGAAAGAGGTAACAGAGTATGTAAATTGTACTTTAGGTGGTTTTTTCTAAAGACTTGAATTCAAACCTTGGGTTGAACTGAAGAGAAAATAAGTCTAATGGTTTCAATTCTCTTTAGTTTGTTCAAGCCCTATTGCAAACCCACAAAACAATCCAACACAGTCAGCAGCCTCCTGGATGCTGAACAAGACTGACAAGGTAGCTGGGGGCAATGCTGGTGAGGGACCATCTCCTGCAGAGCTTCTTTTGCTCCTGGAAAATTTGGCTGAGTGCTCCTTGAGATTTTTCTTCCCTCAGCAGCCCATCAGGTAAAAAAAGCAGTAAAAGCAGTGACAGATAGTGATTGCTTGGAAAGTTAAAAGAAAAAACCTGAGGGTGATGGTTATACAGGCAAGGTAAATGTGATGGGAGAGAATAAGATCAGGAGCCCTGGCCCTTGCTTGGGCCGCTCAGCTCATGGAGCTCATTCACATCTGCTTCTCCCATGGGCAGGTGTCCCAGGTCCCAGATGGTGGCACTGGGGCAAAACTGTACAAGAAAATCATGGCACTCCCTCAGAACTTCTTTAAAAGCCATACCTGTGTTTTGAGCATCCTTCTTACCCTTTTTTAAGGCCTTTAAAGGTCATGAGCTTCTATTACAGGTTTCATAGGTGTTTAGGATGGCAGGGGGAGTTAAACCCCAGTCTGAACTTCGCTTCTGCGTCGCTGTTTCACATGAGCCAAAGCTGACATGAGCAGATTGTGATTTAAGCCATACGTTGTGTGGTTCGTTAACACATAAAATATGCATAAATACATATTCATAGATACTATGGAGCTGTGTATAAATGCATAAACATAGCTTTATAGAACTAATGAAATAAATTATGATTTTGAGCTTTTGTAAAGGGTTGATCATACACCACTGTATAAATAATTATTTATACCCCCCCTTGCCAAACTGCCCATTTATTTATCTTGACAACCTAAATGAAAACTCCATTCAGTAAATATTCTGCTAGACAGCAGAAGGACGTACAAATATTAAAAGATAATGGGGTTGTATCCGGTTTGTGTTTATTTTAATAGATGCTTTTCATTATTTATAAGATTACTAATTACATACCCACTAGCAAATGCATACTTACATGTAACTTAACACCTGAGACATAAGTAAGACTTCTAAAGGATTTTCCAATGCTTGTATGCAATTCTAATATCTAGCTCAGTAGAATACCTATTTGTTTCCTGAGACGAAGGGTTACGTATAAATTTGAATTACGTTTTAGCCTGAATATTTATTTTTAGTGTATTTATTTGACTGCCTGCAGATAATAGGGGTTTTGTGTCAGATTGACTGACAGATAAAGGATACTTCATTTGTGTTCAGCAAATGAAGAAAATTCTGAAAATCAAGAAGCACAATAAACAAATTATTCTTAAATTTCTGATGTTAGCGATACCTATGAGTGTGAAGGTTAAAATCAGTAAACAAAAGCAATTTCTGAGTCAGTTAAAAATAACTGCATAGTACAACTGCTGTTTTTCAAAGAGAAGATATAAAACTGTCTCATTAATTTCTGCTGGTTCTAATATATTTGATGTGTAAATTATTCTGCCTTTTCGGTGGCATATATGGTGTACTGTGTGTATGCTGCATTATCAGAGCAAGGAGAAAGGAGACTTGTGACAAAATCTATTTCATTTCTGTGATAAATTATCAACACTTCAGGATCTTTCTATTGCTTTGACCTTTCTTTGGAAGAAAAACACTTTAACAGCAATTTGTTTATTTTAGCAGTTGAAACAGCCTTTACATTTTTACAGTGTGTTATATTTTAAGGTGATATTTAGTCTGTGTTAATAAACATAGAGCTGTTGTCATTCAAGTATAGACCAGGAAGTCTCTATACAAAAATCAGACTTCAAGTACTCACAGTTTTTTCTAACAATATGTAGGCACCTCTATAAATACAGTCACAAATTACGTTCCTCAATATAAATTAATTGCTAAGGTATTGGCAACCATACTTGAAAATCATCAATAAAAGAATTTCAATTATGTCACTTTATTGCATTGATAAATAAAGCATTATTGAATATGACAAAATGTGTTCTTTTGTACTTTGCTCATAAGAACCCATCGACAAAGATGTACTGAGCAGTTTTCATTTCTTGCCCCACCTTTCTCTTTGTTAAAAATCTAATTATTCCCTTATGTGACACTACCATGACCTTTTTAAGTGCAGAAGATGTGATTGTCATATTTTCCCTTGGCGCGTTGTGAAGGGGTTCAGAGACAAGAGGGCACTGCACAGACGATACTGAAAAGGTCAATGCAATTTGGCATTATTGTATCTCTTTTTTAAATGCTGAAATGTTGTAAGAATGCAGAATTATTCTAATTAATAATTCCTTAATTCACCTTCCAATTTTAAGAAGAGCAAGGTGCCCCACACACACACACACACACGAATAAAAGAAGTGTTTGAGAGAATTATTATTTTTATCACTATTTTTGCAATATGAACAATTCAACAAAATGTCGAGTGCTCGGTTTGCGTTAAGACGAGGTGGATCTTCTTTAGAAGCTTCTAGTACCTAGTTTGTGCCCCACAGATTTGGCAGACTCTCATTTTATGAGACACACAAGAAGGCAAAAGTAGGATGGGAGGAAGAAGAAAATCTGTACTGTAATCCCACGTGCTGCTCACAGGCAGCTCCTTCCAGGCCAATACTCCTGGAGAGTTGTGGTGGTCAGGGCATGTTGGGGGAGACACACGGCTTCATTTCATGCTGCTGAGGTAGTATGTGCAGAAATGCAGTAGGAAAAGCAGACACACTGGGTTTGGGAGCAGCCTCAGGACCCCTGAGATTGCTCTATCACACGAGCTCGTTGCCTCTAGAGCTATTTGTTATGCAATTTGGACTAAATATGGCAAATACAGCCTTTTCACTCATAGACTTGAGGTCCAGAGTTTACTGTATGGCAGTGCATAGCAATTTTACACACAAATACCTCTTTTGGCAAAAATTCGAGCACAGAGATCTGACATGTTTCCCAGCACAAAACTCTTACACCTACAAAATCCCCATAGCAATATCTGATATACTACTGAAGTTATTTGCAGACACAGTTGTGTGTGGGCCAGACACAAGGGCAATACTTTAAAACAGAAGTAAACACCCAGAGATGTGGTACATGACTTTTCAATGCAAACAGTTTTACCGTGGTCTGTAGTGGGTTTGTAGGGAAGCAGATATGAGATTAGGACACAATAATTGTTGGGGCGGGACAAGAAAGATAAAAGATGACCATCTGGTTTATATTTAGTTTCAGGCATCAGTGAGTCCTTAGATAAAGTGCAGCTCACGCTGGGATCTGACAGTGTGTGAACGCTGCACAAACCCAACGTAACCTCAGCTTCCTTCTGCCCACAGCACAGCTGCCAGTCCGACGGGAACTCCATCTACTTCCATGGGACAGAGGGCAGCGAGTTCAATTTCGCCACTACCCGGGACGTGGACCTCTCCATGGAGGATGCCCAGGAGCAGTGGGCAGAAGAGTTTGAGAACCAGCCCAAAGGGTGAGTGTCCCCGACCTGAGCAGGGCCCTGCAGAGGCGAGCAGCATCACTCTGGGGATGAGGAAACGGGATAAACAGAGAATCGCATTTTATCTTTGCCGTGGAGTCAGGGAAGATTGTGACTAAGATAAATAGCAATACTGTAAATAGCATATGATTGCAGGTTTTAGGAAGAAACAAGTTCAGGAAGTCCAGGAGGAACAGTTTGTCTCTGGACAATCCTGTCACCACTGTTTTTAATGAAAAAAAAAGTCGTGTTTGTGACTTATGTAGTTATTCTAAAGAAATATATGATATTGATCTGCTTTTTTAATTCACACCAGAGTGTTGTTAACAAACTCATGTCCATATGAAATAGAATTCTTCAAGAAATCCATCCCCTCTGGATCACTGCTGTAAGCCTCACTTTACTGAGAGAGACCTCCTGCTTATACAGATGCCTGTAGGTGCTGGAGGAGGAAGAGGAGGAGAAGGTGGAGGCAGGACAACTGAAAGAGCAGTCTATTCTCATCTAGCAGCACCGAGAGCATAGCCACACCTGCTGGGCAAGAGCTCAGGGTCTGGCTGATAAATCACTATTTCTATTTTGAATATATACTTTGTGATTCAAAGGCTCCCTGTAAAGGCATATCCAGCAGGGACTGCTGCAAGGACACGGAAAATAAACAAAACTGTCTAGGACAACAATATTACTACTCTTACCAAAACATGAGTGTGCTTTAAAAAATGGGTCCTGATAAAGAAGTTTCATTTTATATACCTCATTGTATAAATTCTGACAAAAAGAAAATAACCTACAGCAGGGTCTTGATTTTTTTCTATTAAAAAAAGATAAAAATCATTAGTTGCTGTAACCCCAGGGCAATGAGAAACATACACTGCTAATTTATGGGTCTCCACTGAATGTTGATTTTAACCTACAAAGTATTTCAGATCATTAGCAACTGATTCAAATGCTGCCTATGCTGTGCTGAAAGTAAAGAGCACCTTTTAAGAAATACATGCTAATGTGTCCTGTGGATGGGATTTACAGAAAAAATATTCACTGTGAACTCTGTCCCAGTTCAAATAATCAGCCAATGACAGCAGATGCTGCTTCAGACAAAGGGAAGAAAATGTGTTGTGTTCTACGTGACCGTGTGGGACACCTTTGAGACGTGGTCTCAGTCTTTTTTCCATCCTGAAAACACAGGATGGGAGGGCTGTCTGTGGGCCTTGTCTCTGCTCAACTGGGTGTTTAGTTAAGATGAGTACTTGCAACTCTGGTTAGCAAATGTACAGTTTCTTCTGAATTAGGAATATTACACTTTCCCTATCACAGCTGCAGGTGGGCGAGGGAGGGCGCAGCCAGCAGATGCCTTTGGTTCTGTCACTCTGTGTCCCAGCAACCAGGTCCTGATCTGCCCCCACTCTGCCAGCCCAAGGCCTCACAACTTTTTCCAGTTTTTTCCCTTTGGAAATTTTTTTACTCTATATTAGAAACTTCCTTCTTTCAATTGTTCTATAAGAATGGAGGTTTAAATTGCATGCTGCCATAAATAAACACCGAACTCGGGTGATGTTGTGGACTACATCCTAATCATACAAAATTGTCACCACTACTGTTCCTCTTTTTCAATGTTTCTCTGAAGTTGGTGTTGGGAGCTGTGTATAAATGCAAATATGTATGAGTTTCCTTCATCACTTCTTAGAGAAATATTTTTGAATTATATTTGAAATACAATCACAGAGCAGAGCAATCAAGCAGTCACAGAGCACTGAGACAGAGCTTGCAGAAAGTTCTCAGGCTCTGCTTTGTCACGTCAGCTGGCGCTTGCCAGCACCCAAGGGAAAGGCAAAAGCATCCCTCATAAGGGAGAATAAAAGGAAGCTCAGGTGTAGGGGTCACCACCACTCTCCTCTGCACCAAATGCACTCGGAGATGAGGGCAGAGGAACTTATTGCTGTTTTTAATAAGCAGTTGATTGGTATTTTTTTGCATGTACCACCTAAAGTGGGAGGCTATGTGGATAGGGGCTGCTGTTGTAAGTACCAGACATATTTCCACTGTCGTTCTGCTTCTCTTTAGTTGCATGAATTAGAGCCTGATCTTAAAAGTGGACAGATCCCCACATCAGACTGCCTTTGTCTCTAGAAGGCACATTGTTGCTTTGGACCTCCATGTCCAGTTGGTCTAGTTTAGGTCCATAAATCACCTGTTTTATAAAGAAGAATTCCGAGAGTCATGTGAGGGATAAATGAATTCAAATGTAAATGTTAGATCATGCCATGACCCAGGATCCTTCTCCATTTTCTTTACTGGCAGTGCGTTGATGTATTTCTATTAAAGTGCCTTTTTAAAAAAAAAGATCTAGAATTCTCTGGTTTTCATTTCTGATGCTGCCTAAAAGGAAAGGATCCCTGGAAACATCCATGATCTGCATCATTCATGACCCCGAGTTGTTTTGTGGGTCACTACAGAGAGTGTTTTAATTGAGCTAAATAGAGCATACAAAAGATCAATGGAGCATTGTGAGATTTTTTTTGTGTAAGTTAAAGTAGGCACAACTGTTTATTTCTGTTCTTGCCTTCAGCCCAGGAGACCCATTTTCAAAATTGTGTTTTGATTATATTGCACATTACCTTTAAAAAATCTGCACAATAGAATTAGGGTTAGATTAAACTGTGCTTCCATTTAAATATTTATATTTATACCATAAAGCTTTTCAGTGACGTTAAGCTCGCTAATTCCTGTGTAAATGACTGACAGTTTTAAAGCAGGATTTCCAAACAGGCATGTCACCAGTCTGTCACAGCTTAGGTCCATAGGGAAACTGGCAGCTTTTCAGAAGATCCTAGAAATGCATTTTGAAGTCATTGGAATGGTTAAACTAATAAATAGACTGTTTCGTTCTTGAATTGACAGGTTTTGAAACAGTCGTATGGCACATACCTGCTAGAGGTTGTTTCTGGTGGAAGGAGACAGGAAAAGACTCTGCCTTCCACAAAGGTGTCTGAACTTCCATGTTTTCTCATTCCTCCTGAATCGTGCTGGGTAGTTAAATGATTGGATTATCAGGATTTAGTGATTCTAAATAATTTCTTTGTTTAATCAGCCTTATAATTCTTAAATACTTTATTATGAATTAAGACTTTGACATGAAGAATAATAATGGATCAGACCAAAATAATGCACAAGTTTTCAACACTTTATAATATTTCAAAACATTTTGATCGAGTTTTGAAATAACCATCACTTTCATGCGGAAAATGTATTTTCAATGTAAAATATTTAATTGGAAAATTCTGCAACAGCTCTTTTAATTATCACTGAATAAAAACAAGATAAAATATTGTACAGAAAAACTGAGAAAGATCGTATCATCACATATTAGAAACACAGCAGTCTTTTTTCATACTCTGTTCATGTGTTAGTTAAAAACTGTTACCCTAAATGCTCAGAAAGATGCAAAGAGAGCATTTTCAGCTATTACCTACATATTTAATATTTGTATAGCAGATAGGGTGGACATGTGCCTTTTCAAGTTTCATTGATCTATAAACCTTTTATTATGCAAAATGAAGCAGAATGCATTTATATTTTAAACATTTTAACACCAGAAAAAAATAATGAAGATGATAGAACAATACAACACTGCGTATTTGGTAACAGCATCCATTAAAAGCCTCATTTTTTTATTAATTCATGCATTTCTGCCAAATTCTTTTAAATATTTACATTAACTTTGCCTTAGTTGAGTCAACTGAGTTTAAACACTAATTTTGAATACACAAGTAATGGCACAGGGATCACATTTGAAACACTGCATTTTTTGTCCTATATAAGAGTAGAAACAGCTACTTTTGTAAGTACAAATGAACCCCTATGACATGTTTTGTATGAGTGTATCAGTAATGTGCTGCTGCACATTCTCCATGCGTTGTTGGCCTCTGCAGATGGGACATCTTTGGAGCCGTCATTGGTACTGAATGTGGAACGCTGGAATCTGGCTCAGCTATGGTATTTCTCAGAGATGGAGAAAGAAAAATATGCACTCCGTACATGGACACTACAGGTTATGGGAACTTGAGATTTTATTTCAGTATGGGTGAGTATAAATTCCCAATGTAATACAAGATGTGAAGCATGTGAGATTTACATTATGCAGGGCCCCACAGTTTAACAATTCGCATGTGGAGAAGCATCTTCTTGTCTTGTAGGTACTAATTTCACTCAGTGCCCCTTAATCCATACTTAGAAGAGACAGTCATAGCTCTGTCATCTTTAGAGGTTTTACAGGTACGTCTCATGTCCTCCCATAGTCATGTCCATGTAGATCGTGGTGTTAATCCTTCAGAGTCAAGAGAGTTGCACATGAGGATGAGATGGGAGTAGCACAGAGGTGGGGCAGCCTTCCCTCATGAACCCATGGAATAGTTTCACCTCAAAAGCTCTTACTCCATTCATTAAATCCTTCCTCTGCTAACGTGTTGGCCCCAGGTGAGATTCACGTAGAGTGTGCTATAGTGTGCTATGGTCTTGGAGGAGGTGTGTTCTACATGTGGCATCCCTCATGAAAAGCACTGGTGTGGTGTTAGCATCGTCTGTGGACCTTCCTTACTGGCACAAAGTACATCATCAGCCATTTACCAAGGCTAAGAAAGCAGCCAAGAACCAACCTGACCTGTCACTTCCCCTCCCCGCTGTTGTCAGTGCAACTGCACTAGTTTGATGTTGCAACAGTTCAAAATCCCCGTGAACATGGTCGTTAACACCCACAGTATTTTTCCAGAACTTTTATTTTGCACATAAAGGAAGTTCCATGAGGTTATTCTCTCAACACCATGTTTAGAGAAAGTGAGGATTTTTGCTTAAAAGAGAATAATAGAATAATAAAGGAGGAAGCAGTGAATAAACCTGTGACCTCCACAAGCAACCCTCTGTATCAACAAGAAAAAACACACTTTATTTAATGAGGGGAAGGCCTCGTGTTGTTGTCCTAAATTGTTGCACATCTCCTCTGTGTTACATGAATTATGAATAAAGCACAGGAAAAAGAGGATGCTTTTCCCCATTTCTTCTAAGCATTACAACACCTGCAAGAGAAACAGGAAAGAAATTTTGTCAACCTTCTGAACTTCGGGGAGAAGTTGTCAGCAGATGCAGGCACAGAGGGTAGCGGGATATTGTTTGCAAAAATGTATTCTGTGCGTATTTTTATGTTAAATAAATAATAGCTTAAACATTCAGGCAAGGAGAATTTGAAAGGACAAATGGATGTTCCTTATTACAGTATAAAACACATTAATGATGCACATCTTACCCAGTTCTCTGGACTGCTTTTCCTAGTCCATTACAAACTAGCTGGTTGTAGCAAAAAAAAAATCAGAGAAAGTGTTCCAATATATGCAATCTTTCTACTCTGCAGTCTTTTCAAAGAAGCTTCCTCATTCTGTTTTTGTTTCTATTTTGGGGTATTTTTTTTTAATACCTGCAGTACCCATACTGTACAGGAAAATAATTAATTATTAATTCCTGTTTCAAATACAGAAATTTTGTTTGAGAAATGTCTTTTACAGAATACCAAACTAGTGAGATGATGTTCATCTTGTAACTACAATGCAGAACTTAATGTTCATATTTACCAATACATCCACTCTTTCACAGAAGGTTAATGAATATTTTGGGTTCTACTGGTGTGAGGATATTTCAAATGCTTCCCTGCTCCAGTTGGGCAAGCATGCCACAAGTGTTTTGTGTGGTACAGTAGATTCCATCCAGCCAGCCACCCCTTTTAGGATATGGTGTAGACAGTAGAAGGAGCAGCACAACAAATAAGGTACACAGCAGTCTTTCTCATTTCCTACTTAGAACAAGTTCTCGGCTGCCAAACTATCAGCTGAGAAGAATTTAAGAGATTGTTATATACCTACATGTGTGACTGCAGGAAGTGTCAGGAGTAAATAGCAGTTTACTGATGACAACTCAAAAGCAGAGCGTTTCTATGTAAATAGGATTTAAAGCACACAGATAGAAGTATTGCTCGAGGCGCAGCATTTTCTATTAAAATTGTTTTGATAAGCTGATTAAAAGAGGTACTTGAGGTTTTCGTAATCGTCAACCCCCTTGATCTCTGCCATGGTGTATCTGATCAAACAGTTCCTATACACTGTGTCCTTAGGGATGGTGTTCTTTTGTTTCAGATCCCAAGTTAAATAGCATCTGATTGTAATTATTTTCATAATTATGGCTGCACGTATGATTCCACTTTCCAGTAACAAGGGCTTCAATTAATTTTTTTCTCACTCAAATGTGTGTTGCACAGGGGGAACTTGTGATTCTGGAGAATCCCATGAAAATGATGTCATACTCTATGCCAAGATTGAAGGCAGGAGGGAACACATACCTCTTGATACCCTGACCTATGCTGCTTACAAGGTAAATCATCGTGAATGAAGCAGGTGGATGGAATGGATAGATCATTCTCATTTCAAGCCGTCACAGGAATATTGTGTGTTGAATTCCACAGGGACACTCAAACACGCCTTTCCCAAACACATGTGCAGGCCTGGGAGCAATCGGGTGCCTTTGCAGCAGAGCTCTGCAGTTGCTGCTGGTCACTGCAGCCCCAGGCAGGACTGTGCACTGTTGGCCAGGGCTGGGGGAACAGACGAGCAAGCAATGGGCAAAAATTGTCAGTTATCAGCTGAAGACTTCAGTGGTAACATCTCCTCACAAAAAAATTGCTCCTGTTTCCACTCAAGCTCGTTCTAGCCACAGTGTGAGACTGAGGAGCGGGGTCCTGAGCAGGTCGGTCGTGGTGGTGTCGGTGGCTGGGAGAGGGTCTGCAGTGATGAGGGCAGGGACTCAGCCGTGGGAGGCAGCTGCTGGCAGAGTGCACAGGCAGCGTCTCCTCTGCCCAAAGTGCGGCCGCCTTCCAACCACGTCCACCACCCTCAGGCAGGACAATAAAGACCTGAACTTGCCTTCAGGATCCTTCCTGTCTAGGGCAAGGGAGCGCTTAGACCGTGTCTACCCTGAATAACCCAGCCCTGAGGTCTTCTTATTCTGCTGCTGTAACACAGGCAAAATTTAGTATTTCATACATGTGCACACAGATACACTAGATATTGGAATGAAGTGTGCTTACATATTGTGATGATAAATTTGATGATAAAGATGTAGCTGATTTCAAGCACAGGTCTGTGTGCATTTTGTCTGTAACCTTAGCACTTAGAAACCAAATGTTTGCAATAGGGTTTGGCCTGAGGTCGGTTGAGTCACTTACATTGTTTCATTGTGCGTGGCTTCCCTCCTCGCCTCCTTCTGTGTGAATGACAGGGTAGAACTTTTGTAAAACTAAGGAAACTGTAATTGTAAAATAATAAAATATTAATTAGGGAATTTGGGGAGAGATAGGATCTTAAATTACATGGAATTCATTGTGGAGGTTTTTTAAAACAAGCAGTTTTAAAGCTGACATCCTCTTCTGACATAATAAAGTTCTAATTACATTGCTTTAGGACAAAGGCTAAGCTTTGTAAAGCAATGCTTTCATTTATTTCAGCAACATAACATCCTCCCCACTTATGCCTGTGAACTCCTGCTGTTACTCCATTCTCACGTATCCAGAGTAGACATGCCACTACCCTGCCTTAGCTTCTGTGAGCTGTAAGGCTCCAGGATAAACATCATCTTCCCTTCCCAACTGAAAGTGACAACATAAACTTGCCCTTTTCAGAACACAGAAGGTACAGTCTTTTCTTCTGTGTCTTTACAGCCAAACAATCCGATCCCTCTGAAGTGATAAGCGTCACTGCTATCCAGGGTGTTAGTACCTATGCACACAATAGTAAATGATTTCATTTGGTATCATGTGTTGAAAAAGGTGGCTAAAAAAGTTAACAAAATGAAGGAAGGAAGGAGAGGGAATAGCACATTTTAGCAAGCTCAGCACAGTTAGAGTTTCTTTGTTATTTTAAATGGTACTTTGTGACCTTTTAAACTTATTTAAGCCTTATTTAATTTCTTTTAAAGGTGCCATCTTTGGTTTCTGTTGTCATTAGTCCAGACCTGCAGACTCCTGCAACCAAATTTTGCCTGAAGCAAAAGAGTCACCAAGGCCACAACAGGAATGTCTGGGCTGTGGATTACTTCCACGTCCTTCCGGTGCTCCCTTCCTCGGTGACTCACATGATCCAGTTTTCCATCAATTTGGGTTGTGGAACTTATCAACCTGGTAACAGGTAAAACTGGCAAGATCATTCTTTTGGTTATCAGCTTTCTAGTATATTTTGGTTTACAACATCTATATGAGGAATTGGAAATCTTTTTTCACTAAGAAGGGATCCCATTAATAATGACAAATATAAGCTGCTCAAAAGCTAATGTTTCTCCTGATCTTTACAGGCCCAGATTTATGTATCTCACATGCAATAAAGAGTCATTTAATAGCTTTCCAGGTCAAAACTTGCTTTTTTTAGCCCATTATTCTGAAATATGCTCTTGATTTCAGAGTGACTTTTGCTTCAGTTTCTAATGGATATGAGATTTACTTCTTAATACTGTGTAAGGAGGAAAGCATTAAAGGCAGCAGCAGAAACCTCCCCTGCTGACCTCTCTGAGATTACTGATGCCACAAGCATATCTAATTCTTGTAAGACTGGTGATAAATGGCCCTCATTTTAATGACACCAGCGTGAGGAGCTCACTGTCTGTAGGCTGATCACAGATTTCTTTTGCTGGCTTTACTTCTTCAGGACATTTGGCGTGAATTTTCCATGGGAAAAGGGAGAGAAGGGAGTCATTTTAGGCTCCGTGTTTTGTAGAATCATAGGAATGTTGGTTGGAAGGGACCTGCATAGGTTATCTGGTGAAACCTGCTGCTGCAGGAGGGATTGTTACCAGGCAGGTCAGACATGGCTCTGCCTATCCGTGACTTGAATAATCTCCCTGGATGGACACTGTGCTACCTCTCTGAGTGACCTGCTCAAATGAAAAAGGGTTTCCTAACGTACAGTGCAAGACTGTGAAGACGTGTCTTCGTGATTATTGTCCTTGGTAGTGTGCCTGACACTACTGAGGAGAGTTTGACTCCCATTTCCTTGTGAGTGCACTCTGCACCATCACAGGATGCTGTAGCTCACCCCTCCTCACCAGGCTGAGCAAGTCAGCTCCTCAGCCCACCCCAGCTTGGTGCTCAAAGACGTGGACATCCTTAATATCCTTCTTCAAACAGGGAACCCAAAACCAAACTGCCCACTGTCCCTCTTTCATTATATACGTATGAGAATATTTGTCTTGATACTTTATGAGGATTAAGTTACTTTATATTTTGCAGAGTTGAAAGTTTAAAGTAAGTGACTATAAGTGCTTTTATTTGTGTCCCATGGCATCTACTTCCAGCTGGAAAGAGCGGCATTAACACTGACAGTTCTTGCATCCATGCAGGGTAGCAGAATTCAAGGGGAAGCAAAAATCAAGGCACTGCACTTATATTTGATAGGAAGAGAAAGCAGCAACATTTTCCTACATGAAAAGTGAAAACTTTGCCTGTAAACACTCCTGGCCAGTAAACATGTTATATAAAGTCTCTGTCTCAATCTGTTTTCTGATGGAGATTAGTATATATTTTGAAAGATTAATATTTTTCCTTCATTAAACTATTTCTGAAGGAGAAGTGAGCTTCTCCATAACTAAAGAAGCATTAGGTCACCATTTTCCCTATTTACTGCAGCACTTCACATCTCCCAGTCTGCAGCATTATTCATAATGCTTTCATTACTGCAAATGTGAGAGACTCATAGTGAATGTATGCAGTAAATATGACCCTCTAAGGTATCTCTACAACTAAACCTCATATAAATTAGTCAAAACCTCCATAAACTGTTTTAATAGACACAATATCACAGTGATGGTACATTTAAATAAAGTGATATTGTCAGCAAATTACCATAAAAAGAAAAATTCAGAATCCAATAATTTAATATTGAGGAGATGAATTATGACTTTTATAATGTTCCACTGATATTGCTTAAAATAAAACAGAATATTACAAGCTAATTACATGGAGGAAATTACAAGAGTAATTCAGTACAATACTAAATCTGTAGTAAATCAAGCCCTTTCTATATTACTTTTTCAAGGTCTTCAGAGTGTAAGGCATCTAAGAATTTCCTTATATTTGTAGGTCGTAAACAACTTTGGGGTTTTTTAACCCGGGAAAGAGCCAGCCAGCGCATGAACAGCTGGTGGTCTTTCACCACCTTCTGCAGATGTAATAGTTAGTAGCTGGCAGCTGTAGGTGTCCTGTGCTCTCATGATGCTGTCTAGCTCTGATTAATCCAAGTTTTCTCCTCATATCTGAAACTATTCCAATATTAAATATAAAAGTAATGCAGTTCATTTAACAGCAGCAGCATAAAAACTCTGGCTAGATGGCGGCCAAACAAGGACTCTGTGTTCAGGCAATCCTCAGTCTGTAAATCTCGCAAAACTTTGTCTCATGTTTGCATTTGCAGGATTTTTTATATTCATAGTCTGCTTAAAATTATTTCCTGTTTCCTCATCAGTTATTAGAAGTAACAGATTTGGTGGTTTCTCAGTGTTGGTACTTGTGCATTGAGATCTCTGCCAGGTACCCTCATGGTCTTTCTCCTTTCTTTCCTTCAATGTGTTATCAGTGTCAGCTTGGAGTTTTCAACCAACCATGGTCGCTCGTGGTCGCTGCTCCACATGGAGTGTTTGCCTGAGATCTGTGCTGGGCCTCACCTGCCCCACAGCACCATCTACGCCTCTGAAAACTACAGCGGGTGAGAGTGTTCTCTGCAAAACTGAGATGCAAGACTAGAGGAGTGAATTGTAGGTGGCAGAAGAAAGCAGAAAAGCACACAACTCTGTGTCACCATTCATTTTTTGACCAACTGGGGACAGCGAGGAAGGAGTGTTCTGGGCTCCCTGGCTACCCAGTAATGAAACTTGAAATGTATGGGGCTGCTTCTGTGGTATAATAACAGTTTTTTGATGATAAAGACAAATTACAAAAAATCCAATAATCTACCTGTGGACAGCATGTTGATAATTAGAAGAAAACTTACACCTTGTCAAAGCCGCAAAAGTTTTCTTCTTAGTCAGAAAAAACCACCACTCAAAGCTGTATTTACATCCCCAGACACATTTACTCACGTGGAATCCCAGTACTGGGTTACAGTGAAGCACGTCCTCTGTACTTCTGCAGATGGAGATGCTTGTTAGTGTCACTTTCTTGTATCAGCCCTTCTCAGCATTGTCTCTGCTATTCACACTGAAAAATGAACTGTGGCATCTTGCTTCATAGCACAAAATCCCCGTGTATCCCAACTTCCATAAGACTTACAAAAAGAAATAGCATTGCTATGATCTGATGACACAGAGCCCCTAGGCCCATACAATTTTCATAGGAACCATTACTCCTGGTGTGTGCAGGAAGTGGTCGATAGGGAATGATGGCCCAGACTGCAGCAGGCCAAATCCTCTGCACCACTCTTCTCACCCTGCCGAGGGTTTCCACCAAGCAGAGTTCAGTCCTGCTGAAGGCTCAGTTTAGGAGATATTCATTGTGATGGAGAAGTCACTACAGCAAAGGAGATTATGGTCTTTGCCAACTTCATGCATTCCTACAGGGGGAAAAATGGCTGGGTTTTGTAAGATAATAACTAACGTTCATGTATTGTATGAAAATATGGGCTGTGTTCTTCTTTTTAACTTGTATTTTCTAAAGCTGCCATAAATCTATGCTTCGTTTGAGCAGATTTTAAAATTAAAGCTTCTCACAAAGCTTCCAGAATACGTAAACATATCTGCAAAATATACAGTTGCTTAAAATAACTATCAGTGTAAAATGCTAGAGTTTGTGTTGTATGTATTTCAGGTGGAACCGAATAACTATTCCCCTTCCCAATGCTGCACTGACAAGTGACACCAGGATTCGATGGAGACAAACAGGACCAATCCTTGGAAATATGTGGGCAATCGATAATAGTTAGTATTCTTATCATCATGACACATCAGAAAAGTAAATTTTATATGCTGCTCTAAGTAACATATTTTCCACAATCACAAGTCAATGGATTTACAGTGTGTTAAATTCCTATTCTGCTTAATTGCATTTGGTAGCAGGTGCATTTTGAAGCTAGAGAGAGATTCTGCCATTAGAAAAGACAATAGTCTAGTAGAGTATCTTTTTTTTTTTTTTTTTTTTTTTAATTGAATGCTTTCCAGGAAAAAATATTGGTGGCAGGGGCTTAGTGTAATAATTTCTTCTGTCTGCTTAGTCCTAATTACATAAATAGGTTCCTCACTGGCTATTAAGGACATTTACTGCACCAGCCTAAGCAACAGCTGCGGCATCTGGAATGTATTTTTGCTTCTGGACATGGAAGACCATCTTCAAGCAATGCTGCTACCAAAACACTGACAAAACTTTACATTGTTTACAGTATCTTCAGGGGAAAGTGCCATCTGTTTCAGGGAACTGTTATTCTCTTAGAAAATTGTTTTTCACATACCTTTTCTTTAAACAGATGTGAAGAACTCAGAGGAGTTTATATTTATATGACTTATTGTGGAGGATAACCAGGACCAGAATTAAAAAGAAATACTTTAAAGGACAGAAAAAGTATTTAGGAACACAGGATAAAATGTATGAAATGCAGAAATAAGTATGATTTAAAGGGCTAACTAGGAGTATCTGCAAGTTTTTATAGCTTGCTCGTTAGCTTTAAATGATTTGGAATGAAGTAAACTGCATCCAGAATTTGTTTGGTTAGATGCGTGAAATACGTAAGTTAGAGATTCACAGTGATGTACAGTAGCCTGTGAAATTTTGTAGTGATTCCCACTTAGGTTTGATATAGTGCCTAGGAATAGTAAATCGTTTACATTTTGCCGAATTCCTAAAGTAGATTGATCCCTAGTATTGAAAAGAAAATCTTCTTGAAGCTGTTAAGGAAATGTCATAAATTTTGTCACTAAAAATAATGAAAATTGTTCTCTTAATGATAATGGGAAGTCGCATCATCTTGACATTCTGGATATGGTATTTATGCTTCTCTTTAGGGGTGTGATATACACCAAAAAGAGAGTAAAATTAAGGGAAAAGATGGGTATATAAACATAAGAAGATGTCTGTATCTGCAAAGATGAGTCACTGTCTAACAAAATGCAGACTCTAAGTGTTGGAGACACTCACGAGAGGTTCACAGAAACCACAGCAAGATGAAATCAACCCAAGGATACAAATTCCTTGCAACAGAACAAAACAAGATTTTGAAAGTCATTTGACAATTCATTTATCTGCACAACCTTTGCTTATAGAACAAAATACAACTCCATGAAAGGATGCTGCATGCACCTGTGTGCACCATCTCAAAAAATGGTTTACCAACCATCTGCCTAGAAAGTGCCTGCTCTGATTTTGAGGTGCAGAACCATGATACAGGAGTCAAGTCTTAAAGATATATTTCCGAGGTTTTGAATGCCTCCTTTGTTAAACACTAGTGACACTGAAGCTTTACACTGTATTGTAGGGAAAAACTCATAAATATTGGCAAGCCACGCAAATTCTTGAAGAGAGGAAAATTTTCAAAGATTCAGCACTCTGACTTTTAGCTTCACAACTGTTTCCTATGTGAATTAAGTTTTAAATGAAATCTGGAATCTGGCCATCTTTTAGAAACTCTGGAAAAATGCCAATTTCCGTAAAGTTTTTTCATTTTGAATGACATCATTACATCTTTAACCCTTCTACTTTTACCACCCCCTCAAAAAGACCTCAAAAGACACAAATAAATCAAACAGACAGAACAGAATTTTTGCACCCTGAGAAGTGAGAAAATCTAGAAATCACATGAAATCTGATGAGGACTTACTTATAGGGAGTAGCTAACAGGGATTTAGAGTGTGTCTGCCAGGGAGAGCTGACACCCTGCTGTGATGGGCAACATTATAAAACTAGGAAAAGGAAAAAGTACTGCTTCTTGTAGAATATTTGAAATTGGTGGCTATTTCTTCCAAATGTCACAATGCAAGTGGATAACTCCAAGTAATAGGCATTCTTCAACAGAAAACATGACATTGTTCATGGTTAAGGCCTTGTAGCATATTGTATTGAAATAATATTGCCCACAACTTATGACTTTTCTTTATTGTAGTGCAAGAGATTATACTGAGATTTGCTCATCTTTCCATCCTTCATATTTTTCACAAAATATCAGCACTGTTGATTAGAAATCATTGGAGGAAATCGAAGCAAAAGAGTAAAACAAGTCTGGTGTATTTTTGAGCACATAGGATGTGGAGTTTTGTTCCATTTAAAAGAATGAGTGAAAGAGTATGATAATTAATAGTTACTTCAGACATACCAGGGCAGGTTCTTATTCCCCTGAGTCCAGTGAAGTAAAGGATGTAGATTTCAATGAGAGGAGCAGTGACACATTTTTTAAATCTATCAGACTGCTGCTGGAATGTACCAATACATAGATTGGATTGCATCTCCAAACTAAGATGAAAGGAATGTCAATGAAAAGTGATGAAAAAGGTCAATGCCTACCAAATTGTTTGATCTCAATCACAGACTTAATAATTAAAACAGTACTAGTGTCTTGAGCCACAGATGGACATGACACATTAAATAATAAATTATCCCTGACTGTCCTTGACACTGTCAAATATGTTATATCCTTTCATAGACCTTTTCCAGGTAATGGGATTAAGATAAATATAATAATTGTATGATCAGATCTGTATACTTTCTTGTATTCATCATATTCTGTTTATCACATGGCATAACCCTCAATTTAACTGATTTCTCTTCTCTGCAGTTTATATTGGTCCATCTTGCCTCAAATTCTGCTCAGGGCGAGGACAGTGTACTAGAAATGGCTGCAAGTAAGTGTTATAATTCAGTACTCATGTTCAATTTCTGTCACATAGTTCACTTGGTGGTGTGAAAGTTGAAGTGATTTTCATTTCAGTCCTTGCTCTTTTAGATGACTAAATATAAAACTAGCATAACCCTCAGAATTCATAAAGCTCACTGAAGAGCTAAAGATCAATCTTTCTAAACAGCAGCATGTTTAATATTTTTTTTATGATTTTCTTTAGGTATAGTGTCTAACTTCCAGTTCACCTTAAAATGTGCTACAGAGCACACTGAAATGTCAGTGATGCATACTTTATACTGGTTTTAGAGGTGATTTGTGACTTTATCACTTTTGTATTAAATGTTGGGAAAGAATTACAATTTTAATAGTTCTAATATTCCAGAACCTAACATACCTCAAGGACAGAAGATCAGCACTCCACTTTTTTCTCATTGTCTGGCTTGTTAAAAGGGTTCCACTCTAAGAAATGAAAAGGTACTTACTCAGAACCAGTATGCACATTCTAAATATTGGTGTAACCACATTTAGGTATTAACAAGAGTGTGACCCACGGGGCATTCTCTTTTGTAACTTAATTTCTTGCAATCACATCTAGTATGCTACAGATAAAAGCAAATTTGTCATTTTACACACGAACAACTGTAATTATGTCAGCAGGGTTTTTGTTCCAAAAATTAATAAAAATATTTCTGTATTGTGTTATGTGTAGATTCATGAGGTGTTCATAAATACTTTTTTTTTTTAATTTGAAAAGTAAATACTAGCTAACAGAAATCGCTGGCTATGCTCTTTACCTAAGTAAAGTTCAAAGAGGTTCTTGGGCCTTAGATTTGAGAGGGGCCTTGTGGGTATCCTCAGTTCACGAACAACTGCAGCCACCACGTTGGTTGGCAGCCAGCCACAGCCAGAGATGGGTCACCAATTGTGCTTTCCGCCCTTCCTCACCCGCAGGTGCGACCCCGGCTTCTCAGGGCCGGCGTGTGAGACGGCGTCGCAGACCTTTCCCATGTTCATCTCCGAGAGCTTCGCCAGCTCCCGCCTCTCCTCCTACCACAGCTTTTACTCCATCCGGGGGGCCGAGGTCAGCTTCGGCTGCGGGGTCCTGGCCAGTGGCAAGGCCCTGGTCTTCAACAAGGACGGGAGACGCCAGCTCATCACCTCCTTCCTGGACAGCTCCCAGTCCAGGTGAGAGGGAAGGAGGAGCAGTGTGAGGCAAAGAAATTGAGGAGCCCCTCCCCTTACAGCTACAGCCTTGTGTATTATTAAACCAGTTGTTTTAGCGGGGAAAAAAGCCTTTAAAAAACTCCTAGTTCCATGTTTTAATGGTGATTTCGTAGCCTTGCCTTTTTTCCTCCTGCTTTGTAAACAACAGAGTCCAAAACAGACTGGAGGGACGTTATTGTACAGCTTGGATGGAAAATATGAAATGTTAATATCAAACCTGAGTGTCAAAGCCAAGTGCTAATTAATTATTTATAAGGTTGTGTTTATTTGACAGCTTGTGGCAACTGATTAGATCCATTCACTATCTCTCCCTCCCCTTCAGTGCCTAATAAATAATTAAATGTAGTAATGATTGGCATTTTTTTAACTATATGTGCCACATTGCATTACTTGACAATAAAAACAAATCACACCTACAAAAGCCCATAGCAGATACTTATCAAAATTTGCCTAGATTAAGAAGATCTGAAAACAACCTGGTTAGGGGAAAAACAAAACCAAACCAAAACAAACAAACAACCAAAAAAAAAAACCCAAAAAAAACCCCACTATGAAAATGATACCCTGCAAATACTTGTGTAATTCTGATGCAGGTTCCTGCAGTTCACACTACGCCTGGGCAGCAAGTCGGTGCTGAGCACCTGCAAAGCGCCCGACCAGCCCGGGGAAGGAGTGCTGCTGCACTACTCCTACGACAACGGGATCACCTGGAAGCTGCTGGAGCACTACTCTTATCTCAACTACCACGAGCCAAGGTACATGCACAAATATCTCAAAGAGTGTAATTTACGTGCATTTATGCTGGTTGTGGTGGTCACTGCAATGCAGAGACTGAGTACGTGGTGCAAGAGGGAATGAAGAGTTTTTATTGCACACTGAAAGTTACCACCTTTCTTTAAAATTTTGCAGCTGTTCTAGGCACTTCCCTTTTTGTCATTCTATAAAAATGAGCACATGGGTTTAATGGCTTTCAAGTCTCAAGTGATACAACAGAACAAGCTGAGGCAGTGCAGAATGAGGGATAGGAGTGTACTTGTGGGAAATAGGGGCATGTCTCTTCCCATGGAAGCAGCCACTTGTAAAGAAAAATTAACATAAATTATTTGTAGCTTTGAAGCCATAGATACCCTCACTACACCATCCTCTGGGATTAAGAGTTTGCAGGCAGCACAGGACAGCTGAGACAGAATCTGATCGTGAGGATCTCTGCAGGATTGTGAGGATCTCTGAGGTCAGCAGGGAAACTGTGCCTGCTCCCACTCTGAAGGCAATTGCATGACTTCATGGCTGTGCCTCTGCCCTGGGCTAGGCTTGCTGCCCTGGGAGAACCTGCTGATGACTGCCTGGGACTTGCACAAATCAAAAAGAAGTTGAACAAAGAGCTCATCTTATCTAGCAGCGCCTACGTTTGGTGTCAGATTAGAGAGGAATGCATCTCTTGTATTTAGAGAACTTGTTCCTTACTGTTGCATTTCTGACACCATCCACCAAATTTAGTAGAGCAATGCAAACTCAGGAGCCTCCATGAGCACACCTGTACCAAAAGCCCAGGACAGTCTGGTCTGGATCTGTGCAAACCCACTCAAAGCTGGCAGCATCCACCTTCACGGGGTGCTGCAGCAGAGCCAATAAGTGCCAATTAAAGGAGATGCTCTGCAAGGTGGCCCTGAAGAGGCAGAACTGACAGTGGCAGCCTCATTCCAGCAGGTCCATTTCCTGCCCAAGGGTAGCTTTGACCTGGCTATTGCCCCATGTCTTCTCTATCGAGTTCAAGGGAAATATCTGAGTCAGTCCCAGGGGTGGGACTGTAAATAGCCTGCAAGTCACTTCAACTACACGTAACTTTCTTTATTTATATTTATTGAGCTCAGATGAGTGCTTTAAAAAAAAAAAAATTAGATTTCCACATCTTGTCAATAACTCAGTACAAAATTGCAATATACAAAGTGTGATTAAGAATGTCCTAATGGAAAAAAAAAAAAACCCTTGTAGCATTAAAATTATTTCCTGGAAGCTACAAGAAATACTCAAAAATCTGAGAGGAGTATTTGGTAGAAATATATTGTAGACTTTAATTTTTGAAGTTCTAAATGTTTCCAAAGGAAAGATGCTACAGACTGGAACACTTATAAGTCTTCTTCAAAGTTTCCTTTGCCTGCCTTTATTATAGTCACATATATATTTCATATGGCCCTGTTTCTACTTCTTAGATTCAAGATTACATCTGTAGGAGTTATATTTCCCTAAAGGTTTTTAATATATAGCACTATGAAATTTTTATAACAAAAAGGAAAATACATATCCTGGTGACTGATTTTAATGAAGTTAAAGGTATACATGTAATAAATTACACAGATGCCAGAGACTGTTTTTGCTTTTTGATGTTAGGTGTGAAACACAGTTCCTGTTGTTCTGACAAGGTACAGAGCAAAGTACAGTATACACAAGTTAGAGAGATTTTGCCGTGGGAGATTAGATAGATAGATAGATAGATAGATAGATAGATAGATAGATAGATAGATATTCAGTCCACTCTGGGTACATAGAAAAATGACAGACATACAAACCTGAAGCTAATGCTGGCAATAATTATGAAGAAAGCTTCACCTTTTCATATTGTGTTGTGTGAAAATATCAGCATTTTTAGTAACATGGATGGACTGCTGCAAGGTTTAGCAATCAGTCTGTATCCACGAATTTAATTAATCTTCAGTCATACAAAAAATAATTACACATTTAATGTTCTTCTGAAAAGGTGCATTTAATCTGCTAACATTTGACAGCTGCATTTTTCTTCTGAGCAGAACAGCGGTGGCTTTTCAATATTAGGTATGCGCATAGCTTGAAAGAAAGATCAGAGCAAAGGTCTCCCAGCTGGTTTTTAAGAAATCTAATGGTGGCTGGTAATGTAAGTAGAAACACTTTTCTTCTCTGCAGAAGAAAAGTCATTAGCAGGAATCCCCCTCCCTCTCCATCTATCTTCAACGAATTAAAGCCAGAGAGGAGAAGTTGTTACAACTGGAGGTGTAGTCAGGTTCTGCATACTAACATATGTGCCATACACGGCGGTTTACACCTGCATTTTGAAATTGTGTTACCTTAATCCCCTGGGATGGGGAATTTATTTTAACATGTGTTAAATATTTTAACATCTGATATATCAGTGGTGTATGTCATGATTTAGGATTTTCTGTATATTACTGTCAGTGAGAATTAGTGTCCAATGGGCAAGCTTATGAGAGGTAAGAGTGAAAAGGAAGATATACGCATCAGAGGCAGCCACCAGCAGAGAAATATGCCCTGGATTATGGCAGAGCATCAGCTCACACAAGGGCCAGGTGCTTCACAGCGCCCGCTGGATACAGTGCTCCTCCTAGCCAGGGTACCAGCATTCCTCAGGTTCACGCCCCTGAAGCATGGCAGAAAAACATGGTTCCTTTTAGCATCAGTACCAATTTCTTATCATTTGTGCCTTTAAAAAATTAACCCAAAAGGTTATAGAGTTGCTTCTTGTGAGGGAATCCTTGGTAGAAAAGAAGCCCTTGTGGCTTAGTCATGTGCCAGAGAGCAGTGGGGCTTGGTCTTTCTCTTAGAAAGGTACAAAGTCATTTGAACATGTTTATTTGAGTGTAAAGGAAATGCATCCAGCATACATAAAGTGTGTATTGTGCTGGTCCCATGCCACAGGGACACGGACATGTCACCTCTGGCTGTCCCTCCACACTTGTCTCTCCAGTCTGCGGATGGCAGAAAGCAGCTCCTAGAAATGCCTGGCAGGACTTTTTGAGTGCTTCCCACCTGTTTAGCCAAGCTATTTGATTTTTTTCTGGTTAATGGATTAATGTATTCTTCTTTAAAATGAATGTGACACTAAACAACAGTATAATAAATCTACTCTTTAGAAGGATGTTCTAGCAAGTCATTTTTCAGAGTGTGGTTTTTGCACTAAGGGCGCCACAGGCACAAGACTCTTTCATAGGCAGAGAACAAAATATTACAACAGGCAGCTTAGAAAGCTTAAAGTCTGAAAAAAATCTGGTGCTAGAGTATAAAAAGATGCTTCCAGTTTACCTGATTTATCATTTTATTCACATTTCCTCTAAGAGAGAAAGAAAAATATCAGCTACATGATGAGCTTGCTGAAAACCCTTTTGCCAGCAAGTAATTGTACCCCAATGGAGACAAATGTCCCCGTTGCCAGTCTGTCTCACAGCTGACGTGGCTGTGTGGGGTACCACGGTCTTAGTGATTTATGGAGCTTTCAAGGAGGTGTCATTGCTGTGGCAATTAATGCATATTCCCTGCTGCAATGTATGAAAATCGCTCCTGGAAATTAGATAATACTCTTAATTTTCTTTGCAGTTTGTCAATTCTAGGTGTGTTGACATAGCTGCCATGACAAATCAGGTGACCTTGCATACCAGAAGCACCTGGGACTCACCTCCAGTTGCATCTCTATGCAGCTACAAAAAAGAAGTGTCTGCCAAAAAAGACTACACATAATCACACTGTCTGACAAGATGAACCTTTTCCATTTGATTGTGGCAATTTACAGGGGTGGGTTCTTCTAGGACAAGAGCACCATTAGAATGATGTCAATTCTGTGCAGGAGCTAGTGCAGGTGTTTACAAGATGCATGTCTTCAGTTCAGGATAAAACCCACTGAGTCTGACAAAGTGGAACTGGAATTCTTAAATCCTTGTCAGCTGATCATTCCTTTGCTAATTTTTAGATTTAAATTTACTGAGAGCTCCACAGTGGAAGCAAAATTTACAATTTTGGTAGAAAGTCTTTCTGCTTGCTTTTGCAAATGCCTGGTTTTCAGTAAATGAACTGATTACCAAGAGAACTCACAATTCCCCTGTCACTGGTAGCAGCTATACCAGCAGATGCTACGGTGTTTGTGGGCTGAATTTGCTCCATGATTTTTAGGGTCAGTAAGGAAAAATCACCCTAAAATACATCACCATGGAATTACTACAAACAGCAAAAACTGGCAATAATAACTTTGCTTTGTTTTCCAGAATAATTTCAGTGGAGCTGCCTGAAGATGCGAGGCAGATTGGCATTCAGTTCAGATGGTGGCAGCCATATCACTCTTCACAAGGAGAAGATGTGTGGGCAATCGATGAAATCATCATGACCTCTGTGCTTTTCAACAGCATCAGTCTGGACTTCACCAACCTAGTGGAAGTCACACAGTCTCTGGGATTCTACCTGGGAAATGTTCAGCCCTACTGTGGGCATGACTGGACTCTCTGGTGAGAAACATGTATTCTTTTCTGTTCTACTTTTGTTTTCCTTGTTTATTCATCCTGGATCAAGCAACGGCTGCAAATGCATCTTTCTGGCAGCTATTCAGAGTAATTGTGTCTCATACTCACATTATGGACAAAAATAGAGTCACTAATCTTATTGCAATTAGCAGTAAGTTTTTCACCTCATTGCATAGACTTATGTTTGATGGGAACATTGAATGTAGCATTCTTTTCCCGTGAAATATTTAAAGAATATCCTAATAGAAAAAATTCACAAATTTTTCATAATGTTCGCTTAAAATCCAGGCAAGGTAATATGGAAATGCAGGTAATTAAATAATCCCTTAAGTACAGACTCTGAACATCTTGTAAGTAATGTTCAGACCTGTGTACATAGCCATTATATCGCAATCCAGAAAGGAAAGGCAGAAGAATATAGGCAGAATGATGTTAGCCATTTGTAGTTGTTTTGTCTGGTATTACATACACTCAGTCATTTACACTGTGATCAGAATTATGACATATTGCAATTATGCCTCAAATGTGCCGCGTATTTAGAAACAAAAGCAAGAAAACATCACATGCCTCGAAGAAAATACAGGCAAGAGAAAGGGAAAAAAAGAGAAAAAAATTTGTTAGGATTGCATAAAAATAAGCTTTTTTTACTAAAATATTAACATGCCTCACAAAAAAAGATTCTGGAGCACTTGAGTGTAATATTTTGAATTAATACAAGGGAAGCTCAATTTAATCTGTGTGTTTTGATTAAAACCAAATAACAGTTTCATGCTAGTCTGATCAACCTATAAACCCAGTATAGTTTTAATTGGCATAGATATATTTCTTTGGAGAAAGTACAATCACAGTAATTATAGAAAACCTGAAGAAAATAAAATAATTTTAGCGTCCCCATGGACACTCAGAGAAACACTGTTGGAATTTTATTAACAAGTATCTCTGAGCAATCTGATTTGACTTTCTGATCATCTGTCAAACTAAAAGGAGTTGGCTTAGCAGTAGGAACAACACCGAATGTGTCCTAGCACTGATAATGAGGCAGTAGAAGCCCCATTAACCACTTTAATAAGGACAAGGAAGGTACTCGCTGCTCATTAAAATGAAACAACATGTTAGGGCTCAAACTGTTTGTATCTCCCTCATCAAAGAGTTGGAATGAAAGCCCTTTAATGACATTGTTTTCCCTCTATACTTTTAAGACCAGTTTATCATGGGGAGGAAGGCAGATAATTTAAGATAGCAGAGGTTCCTCTATTTTCCTCCCATGACTCTTAATCGGAATCAAAATAATAAATGCTAAGCTAAATTCTCCATCCCATATGGAGATGGACTAGGATTTGTAGTGCTCTTTCATAGTAGAAACATGCATCAAATAAAGAATCAAAGCCTTCTTCACTATTTATGTCTAAGTATTTTTCATTATCACTGGAAAACATGAACTCTATCCTTCACTGACCTTGCCTCTCTCAAGGGAAATTTTTAAACTTTCACAAAGTCTGTACAAATGGTTGCTAGTTAAATTAATTATTGTTGGGTTTTCCCAGCTGTGAGTCCATTTGGTTCTCATTTTCTAACTCATGGGTTTCTAACTCACGAGCAGATCTTGCAGTAGCACTGACACCATCCTCTTGAGAACAGTGTGACAACAGCTTTTTCATTAGTATAACTATGGGAAATATGCTATCAATCATTTTACAGGGTGTCATCCCCAGGCCCATTTTCACAGAATTGCTTTTAATTGTCTGTTAGGCCTCCATTTATGCTTTAAAAATCTGTAAACCTGAAACATTTATCCTTAAAATTGGAAAAAACTGAGGAGGGAGATTTTTTTAAACTTTTTTAAGAGGCAGGCTGTTCTTTTCCATATCTGGCTTCATTTAAAAAAAAAAAGAAGTTGTTGAGTACTTTTCATGGTCTGTGTCTGAACAGTCATTTTATTTGGTTGTCATCATCAACATTTGGTTTCAGAATGGATCTTTATTACATCAAGTGTATTGGTTGTACTGAAAGGACTCTGGAACACTTTTAAAATTAAGTGTTTGATGGTGTACATTAATTCATCACTTCTCCAAAATGCTCATATTCAGGCAAAGTTTTGAACCAAATGCCTCTGGAGTATTGCAGGCTATATACAGCCACTTGCTGAAATTCATTGAAATATTGATAAGGATGCTAACACTTTTATATATGTATCGGTATATGAATATATATATTCAGCTGGACACAAATAAAATAGCTTTATATAAATAAACTGTCTTCGGTGAGATTACAGCATTATGATTTAACTTGATAGAGTGCCTCACTGTCCTTGGAGAAGCCTGGGGGAAGACTGTAAACCTGCCTTGTCATGAACTATCTTTATGGTGCAATGTCATGCAGTGGTCCTACATCAGCTTGGTAGTTCACCAGTGTCTTAAATGTTTTGTCATTTAGAGTAATTGTTACTCTATAACATGCAGAAAGTTTCTTTCAGGTAATTGACTTAATTATATTAATGATGTTCATACATTTAGGAATTATTTAGCAAAGTGGGTATGATGTGATGTAAAAAGGCACAAACATCCCCTGCCTTTGATGGAAGCGAAGCTGCGAGCGTTGGGCCATTGTGTCAATATTTTCAGTCAATGCAGCTTTACAAAACAAGCTGCATCCATGTGGCTTTTCAGTATTCCTAAAAGTACCAGGCTGGAAAATCTGGTAACTCTGGGGATCTCAGAGCAGTTTGGAGCAATGCAGGTTGGCTGACATTGACTGTGATACCATTCCCAGAAGTACCAATTAGTTGGCAGTGCTTGGAGGGAGAGTGATTGTTCTGAGGGCACCTATGGGTATTGTGTTCCTATGCCTCCGCAGGTCTAATTATATACGTGCCAGAAACCCACTCACAGCAACATATTTATACAAAAATGAAGCCTCTGCATTCTCATTTCTGAAGATTTTTTAGTTAATTATTGTTACGCCAGGGACATTACTTCATCTTTTACAACATCCGGAAAGGTATTCCAGCTGTGTGGCTCCCAGAACAAAGGAAATATTTGGTATTCCAGCAAAAGAGCATACCCCGAACCACATACATGAGAGAACTGGAGAGCAAAGAAATGGCAAGTAAGGTGGAGCCCACACCTTTAATGCTACTTGTGTTCAGCTGGAGGCAAAATGTGGATGATAAAGGACTTTGTGTACCTGTAATGTGATTTCCTCCCCTTAAAAGAGCTTCTTATAGAGCATCACATACTGTCTGCATCTCAACACTAGCTTCCTTTTCCACATTTCTTTAATATGCATTTTAAAGAGCTGATTTAACTTTTTAACTTACTTACTTAATATACTTACTTAATATACTGTGTACAATATCAAGTGGCTAAGCTATTAATTAAAATGAATACTAAATTTAAAATATTTAAATCATGATGTGAATGCTACCAGAAAGAAAATATTAGAGTTTACGACTTTTTTTCTTATTTTACTCTAGTAGTATTGAAAAAGGAATTTTTGTGAAGACAAGGGCAAAATGTAACATTTAATTCTTTGCACCTATTTTGACTACAAGTCCTTCACTCATCTTCCATTGCTTTGGGAAGACAGCTTCTGGGCAGATGTTTCATCAAACTGTTGAGTTTCAACTCCTTTATTCTGTTCAGCTTTAGGTAACTGTGATGTGCTGTGCCCAGATTTTTGTGTGCAATGCAAAATCCTCTTCCAGAGCAGTGTTACACGTAATTTTCAGCTGATTACACTGCACATATTTGACTGATAACTGAAGAGCCTGGTTGTCCTGGCACAGATTTCCCAGCAGGGCTTCAGCCTATGTCAGATCTGATCAGCTTTAGCTTTTAAATTTCCAGATTTTTGTCATTTTGTGAAGTACAAGATAAAGTTTAGAAGAAAAATAAATTCAGGCATTATCCAGACAAGTTCTTCTGACACATGCACAGATCTAACCATGAAGCCACAAACCATAGGTTGCCAGCTGGATTGCTGATGAGTGCACGTTATATCCTCTGCTCAACTTAAAATTATCCTTCCAATTGAGAAGAAAAACACTGACAACCCCGACTGAGAGATCAGACAGTTCAGATACAGTTTTCCAAGACAATTTACTGCCTCCCAGTCCAGTTGTCCATGACAATGCCCTTGTGCCCTCGCGGTGAAGGGAATGTCCATCCACAGTCGCTTTGGGCTGCTGATAACAAAGTCTGGGTAATTTCATATAATGTCATGAGCTGGATCATCCTTTAGGAAATCAAGTCACAAAAAGTAAGGTCAGGGAGTAGAAAGCAGCCTGGATCTTAACTTATGCCAAGTAACAGAAATTTGATAATGACAAAACTAATGTCAGCTTTCAGTAATTTCTTCTAAAGCTTTAAGGCAGGATGCTGACATTTATGGCTTAAGTGCTCTCTCTGGAAAGGACTCTACAGAAAACAATGTAGGTCGGTGAATTAACTGAAAGAGTCCTAAGTGACACTGACTTGTATTCCTAGTCCTCACACTGACTTTGTCGTGACCTTGAATTTTACAGGCATAGAAGCTAATATGTTCTACTGTATTGTATTTAAAGATTATGATTTCTTATTTAAGATGATAAACTGTAGCTTACTCAATCATGAGTAACCTTGAATAGATTATTCTCTTCATCAGCACTGTACTACATGTAGCTTTTCTTTTTTACCATGATGATTTGCAGTGATTTTCTTTAAAAAGAGCCAATCCCTTTTCTAAATTGTTCACATTTAAGAATAGTCTTAGAAAATACTGAAGCTGAAAGGACTACAGTACTTCTGAAGACACTAAGTAAACATCTCAAACTAAGGAGAGGGAGGCAATTTTCATTCTATGTGAACTTTCATTAAAATACTCTGTTTTGAAGGCTAGTGAGCAGGATTCAAAGTTTAAGTTGTTATTACTTCCTCTTTATGCCTCTGTTGCATGTGAGGTTTTGAATTCGGTTGTTTTTTTTTTCTTTTGAATAGTGCGTAGAAGTAAAACCTGCATTTGAAGTGAAATAACCTTGGAATTTCAGACTATAAATTGTATTACTATATATGTGATAACTGGGTACCTTGCAACATATATGTGTATATGTGTGTTCCAAACATTATTGTTGTTCTCCAGTCCACTGGAAAATATAACTCTTAAATCAGTACATCCTACAGAAAAGAAGCCGAGGACAGAAGATTAATTCTGAAACACAATCAAGAGTCAATGAACGCATTGTATACAGGATCACTTGAAAATCAATGAAATTAACGGTCTATGTAATAAGAATATTTTAAACTAGATTCAGTGTATCTTAACTGCCCAATGTTAGAATGAAATTACAGCTCTGACTGTGGTATGACCTTAGGCAGTGGACACTCCAGGGGAATGAACTTTATGTTGATTTTTCCTTGTGTTGCCCTTCGCTAGATCCTAACTTGATCCTTAATACAAAGAGCATATAGTGAGAACTAACAGAATAATTCAGTGTTTCACATTCTGGGATACATCAAGGCCTTCCTGGTAATTTGCAGAAGTACTAGGAGAAAGATTCTTCTGTGCATGGTCTCATCCCACATGCCAAGCTACAGCACAAAGAAACACCGCTGTATTTAACCCAGAACCATTCATAATGTTCTTTTCTGAATTATTTTGGGGATAGATCCTGATTCTTTCCTTACATCTCTCAGTTTTACAGGAGATTCAAAGCTAGCCTCTAGCATGCGCTACGTGGAGACCCAGTCTATGCAGATCGGAGCTTCGTATATGATACAGTTCAACTTGGTGATGGGCTGCGGTCAGGACTTTACTCCTCATATGGACAACCAGGTGAAACTGGAGTACTCCACCAACCATGGCCTCACATGGCATCTTGTTCAGGAGGTGAGGCTGGCAGTGAGGACTTTTGTCTTCCATGAACTCTGTTTTATATGAAGATTGTCTGAAATACACTTTTGGCATTGAACAAAGAAAGATTTTTTTTTCTTTTTTCACCTTTCAATAAAGAAATGCCCAGTTGTAATCAGTCAAAATTACTAATAGAGGTATTTAGACTGTTCCTCGTAATATTTGGAAGGAAGGTATCTGAAAGCCTGAAATACAAAACTGTGACAGGAATGGACCAAGGCTGAGAAAAAAACTGAGCCACAGTTAGAGCTACAGGGTAATGGCTGAGATCTTTCCTGTGCTGTTGCTTTGTTTTTCTAAGCAAAATGCATGTACTGTTTCCTGGAATTTAAATGGATAGAAATTCTTTCTGCCCTTGTGCGCAGCCATTTCGTAAATGGAAAGCACATTCCTTCAGGGGATTGTAATGTAGAGCCTTTCATCTCCCATCCCTGGTTCAAACACAGTCCAGGACCGTAATGACCGGCTGTTTCCCCCACTCTGCTCGAAGTGCAAATAGCAGTGTTGGCTGCTCTTTCCCCGGGTGGCTCGGTGCTGTCTCAGCACAAATGTGAGCAGTGCATTTGGCCACAGTTCGTGCTCTTGTTTTCCCTCTTAGATCGAAAGCTGGACTTTCCCTGGCCTCAGGGTCAACTCACCAAGGTCCTTTGGCTGCCTCTGAGCAGGTTCAGAGGGTGTCAGGGAACTTATCCTACTGCCTTTTCACTCCCTGCTCTGCAGGCTCACTGAAAGATTTGTATGTCAGGTTCCACACCTTCGAAGAGCATTTAAAGCTTTGCCTGGTTACCCTTTGCCATGTTGTGTTTTGCCACGTTTACTTTGGTGGGCAGAACAGAGAAATGGCAATAAATGAATTTTTAAACTTTGCAAATCCAAGTAATGATTTCTTACCTTAAACAGAATCCAGAGGAAAGCTATAAATCATGTATTTCAAACACTGTTCATGTCTTTTGTACCTAGCAGGCATCATCACGGTGTCCAAGAAAAGTTTCTAGCGGTGGGTGTTTGGGGTTTGTGCTTGCCATCAATGGGAGATCAATTGCCTTCAGATTTTAGTGCTCCTTTCCTTGCTCAGTAGAGCTGAGTTCAGAGAGAACATGCAGCCAAATGGTTTTTCTCACACCACCCATGTTGCTGTGATAAAAGAGTATTTGTAGTAGATTTCAAGGACGTAAACTGGCAAATAAACAAAACACTAATTAATTGAAATGTTTGAAAGTTTTGTTTGCTTTGCAAGCACTGATCAGATCCTGTTTTCTAAGATCATTTAGGGGAGATGAATCAATAAAAAATGTTTGAAAGTTGCTGGGAAGGAAGTTAAGCCTTTAGAAAATCTACTAAAAAAAACCCCAACAAAATAAGGTCTCAGATCTTCGTTTAATACTCTAAGATATTTGAGCAATAAATTTCTCTGTATAATAATATATTCTGCCTTTCTTCATATTTAATACATAACTATTACTGTATAATTTAACTAGATAAATATTCTTAATTGCCATAACTTCTGTAGAGAGTCACTGCTTTATGATCAGTTTCAGAGCAGTCAAAGTAGGCTGCTTGCATAAGCAGGTGTCTGGTCTCTTGCCCGATACCCTTCATGGAGGTGAGCACAGCAGTGACCAGCAAAATACTCTTGGGCATGTGGGGATGGTCAAGAGAAGCTGAGCTGTAGCAGGAAGGGGCAGAAGGGACTCTCTGAATTGGGAGCTAGAAGAGGATCATTCAGGTTGGTAGTAACTTCCAAGCACTTTATTAATACCTCATAGCACAAATTTTTGGGTGCTGTTCTGGCAAAATATAAATAAATTAATTAATGGAATATCGCAAAAAATGAAGTAACATGGGAAGGGCAGTGCTAGAAAACAGTTAAGAAGCTGGGATAATGGACTTCATTTATATTTAATATTAAAAAGATGTGACAAAGATCATATCTTCTGAATTTAAAAAATAAATAAATAAAATTGAGGAATAGACTGTAACAGGAATCTGAGTTAAATGCAGAAACAGTCCTAGAAGCAGGAAGGGGGAATTTGCACCACTTGCTGTAGGTGTCAAAGCTAACACAGCTGCAGCGCTTGGGAAGGGCCTATGGACACAACTTCAGTGGGCCGAGGTTGGAGGCTCTGGTGTGGCTCTCTCTGTCCCTACTGCTGCTCCCCACTGCAGATGGAGGAGGTGGGGCCAGCCAGCATGCCCAGGCTAAAGCCCTACAAATAGGTCTCTAAAATAATAGTCTGGAGGCCTCTTTCATAGACTTACTTCATAGTGGTCTTGTAGCCTTACTTCATAGTCCATGATGGATGCAGGGGTGAAATAGTAAAAAACAGAGAGATAGACATTCCTCGTGGAGGAAAGCAAAACATTGCCAGTCACTAATGCTAAACTCTTTAAACAGATTCATATGGCTTTCTTCCATCCTCAATTTTACTACTAGTTTTCTGAGAAATTTCTCTGCATCATGCCAGGATTTTTTTCTTCCGGGTCTTTCACTCCAACATCTGGACCCAGACAAGCTCCTGGTTCTGTGAATGTTTGACCCTTGTTTCTGTTCCCAATTATTCCTCAACATTAAATGTGGTTTTGAAATGTTTTATTTTAAGGAATGTCTTCCCAGCATGCCGAGCTGTCAGGAGTTTACATCAGCAAGTATTTACCACTCCAGCGAATTTACTCAGTGGAGGAGAATCACCGTTCTTTTACCACAGAAGACTTGGTGAGCATTTATTTCCTCTCTTTAAATTTTTTGGGGGAGTGCAGATAATTCATCTACTTTTAAATTGCTATGACAAAGATCAAGTCTCTACAGGTCATACTCAAGCCAATAGGTGGGGTGCCAGGGCTGACCCAGTCGCAGGTATTTCCCATAAAATGCATTCCTTACATAATTAGAGAATGAAATGTGGGTGAAGTCAACAGAAACTATTGTTTAGGATTGTTTTTAATACATACTCTGACTCTTCTACTAAAGTTCAGACTTTTCAAAAACAGTAGTGCTTGTCTATAAATGCCCTATTGGAGGAAGGCTTTATTTGGATTGTTAATTTTTATTTTGCACATTCCTTATTGTTTACATCTTCAGACCAAAGCCTTGTATAAACAATAACTAATGATTCATTTCTGGGAATTTTTAAACTTTTGTTTCTTTTTATAGCATGTCTTAAAAAATAACATTCTCTTCTGCAAAAAAAGAGAAACAAAAATTATCAGAAAGCCTATTCATCTTGTTGTAATCAAACTTGGTTTGCCTGCCCTAAAGTTTTTATTTATTAACTAAATTGTTTCTTTCATTGTTTATTTTTAAATTTTTATTATAACATACAAATAAAAATTTGTCATAAATCCCAAAAATCTTCAGAGCATCCTTCATTTGAGAATTTGATTATTGCAATTAGAGTTACATTTTGATTATGTTTGACCTGAATCCATCACAGCAACTGCAATGAGAGCTTGCTCAGATTAAGTTATCATTGTATTTCCCCATCCTTCATCATTATTTTTTTTGCACTCTGCATGGCCTCAGCACAGCCTATTTCCATCAATCACATCACAGTGATACCTTCTTTCAACACACTGGCCCTTTTTACTGTACAGCCAATATTCAGAATTTACTATTTCTAGGCAAAACATCAAAGGCAAATATTGAATCCTTAGAACATATCATATCATATCATACCAAATGGTGCAAGTAAATCTACCAATAACCGCTTTGTTGTTAGATTATAATGTACTGAATCTTACATGCCACTATGTGCCACCATCTGCAAAATCTGTGGTTCACCTAGGCACTTAGCAGTTTAAAAAGTGTCTACAATTTTTCAGGTTACACTCTAAAGTAGGCTGTTACTCCTAATTTCATTTATAAAATATGTACTGTACTCAAAGTTATACACTGTACATTTGATGATGATACCAATGTTGTGGGCCTCTTTTTCTTTAGGATCTACTAATTTTTCTCAGCATATGAGGTGACAGAAGCAAATAATTCCATTTTAATTTAGGAGACTGCGGGGAGAAATTATGATGAAGTAATAGCTGTATTCCTGTTCTGTGCTGTGCACAAATCATAAATATTTCACACTGTCTCGTATCTGAAGGGATTTCCGTCTGTTAGCAGAGTTTTGTTTGTAATTAAAGTACAAATTACCACTGAACATCTCTTTGCTCTTCATGGAACACATTTTCTGTGTTGTGTTGTACTATGGAGTTATCGGGGTGAAGAGGAAGGGTGGCTGCATGTTCCCCACCAAACACAGTCCAGCACACCCCATGCATCTCTCTCTCACCACTTTCTAACCTTCCTTTCCACTGGCAAGGAGAAGGCTAAGGGCTCAGCAGTTCCTTTGGGTTGAAACTGGGAGGGGATTTTTTACACGTGTTTTAGAGCGCACTTGTGAGCAGAGGGTGAGCTTCTGCCTTTCCAAACCCTGGGCATCACTGGGGACAATTTGATGTGCAGCTCTCTGCTGCCAGCCCAGCCACACAGAGGGCGTTGTTCCGGGTGGCTGGTAGTGACCATGCTCCGTAGGGCTCCTCTTTGGGGTGCCCTCCCTCCTTCTCCTATCCCTTCGCCACCTGCATCCACTGCAACAACCACCCAGAGCCAAAACCTCAGTAATGGCCAGGAAGAACAGTGCCGAGGGGGAGAGCCAGGTCTTCTGCCTTCCATCTTCCCAAAACTGGGGTGAGGGGGAGAGCTCTCTGGACCTTCCTTCTGTTTCAACCACACAAGACAAAGGCTGCCAAATACTCAGCCTGCCCTGTGCTTACTGCACAGGGAAACAAACCACCTAAACGAGGACTCGAGAATGTCTCATTAGTCCTGGTCTGGCCCTCGGTAGCCTCGGCATGCCCTCACGCCCCTGCTCAGCCCCGCTGTGGTTGCTGGAGCTTTTATCCCTGGATGCACAGCTCTTAGCTGAGGGTTTGCGTCTTGGGCGTGTGGGTAGTGTCAGGCTGTGGCACTGTGCTCATGCAGCTGGAAAATTGTTCATAGCAGCACCTATTTCTCTTGTAAAACTTTCTGGGCGTGCTGGTATTTCTGCACATCTGTAGATGTTCTGCTTCTAGCAAGCATGATTTTACAAGGTCCCCAGTTATGTGAGATATGGGATGCTAGAAAATCTGCTGCAAGAATGAGACTTGTATTGAAGAAATGAAATGTAAGCACCTGCTTGCTGAAATCGTATTGTACTTGAACTGAACATTTCTAACACTGATGAAAATTAATTTCAGTTTTATGCAAGGCATTTACATATGAACAGGCTTTAATGAGATACAAGCAGCTGTCAGTTGCTGACTTCATAAACAAATCAACACCTAATGACTGAATGAGAGCTTCAGGATAATTGGGTAAATGTAATTATGGTAACTCAGAAGGTAGCAAATATAATTTTATCAGCCACAAATTTGCATTAGATCATTAAGGCTTTTAATATCAGGAGGGAAGGCAATGATTTTATTTTAACTCACATATCTGAAAAATTTTATAACAGAACATCATTTCACTTGCAGTACTTCTGGGACATGATTTCCTTGTGCTTATGTAAAATGTCACACAACAACGACTTTTATTTGACATCAACCTGACTTAGATATAATGTCATTAGAAAGCCAGATTGCCTTCCAGTAGCATTAAAAAAAAAAAAAAAGGAGAAACTATGAGGAACTAGGGAAGTTTATTTTGCTTGTAAGAAATGCTTTCATAGCTCCTCAGTGCTGCACTTCCCTTTTCAATAGGTGTCCAAATGGTGACTGTCCAGAAAACCAGTGTTTTATCACTGAGAATGCAGCTGACGCTCATCTCCTTATTCTCTTTTCTTAATTAACATGGCTTTTAAAAATGGTTGATTACCATTTTTAACAGCATAATCCTCTTAAGCTGTTGTTACCTTGAGGTGCAGAGCAGCCTTGGAACACTTTCAAAAACAGTGAGCAGGACTGGTTTTTCAGCAGCATTGCTTTTGTAATTGTCAATTCAGCCTAACACACGTTATCCCTCACCCAGGGAGGAATCTGAATCCATAGAGTTTTCCCTGCCCACAGCCGTGTGACAGTGGCATTGCTTCCCACAGGACCCCTGGCAGCAGGCTGGGTGGGAAGGCGAGGGCAGCCCCTTGTCCTTCGCAGCCTGGGGCCATGGGATTCCCGTGGTGGCAAAGCTGTCCCCAGGGGAGAGCTGTCTGTCTGCAGATAAAAATAACTCCTCCCCACTGGGATGTGGCTCCCTGGGGACTGTCCCCAGCCTCCAGCTGCTGCACACGCCTCCATTTGGGCCACATGTTCATCTCCAGGCTGTAATGAGCCTCTTCCCTTCCTCCCCTCCCCTCAAATGAGATAAACAGACGTCCTGGAATGACTGCATTCGTCTGAGAGAACTTCTAGGTAGCAAGTGGAGCTGAGTGCACCCTTAGCTTGACGTGCAGCCAACATCTGGAACCCGAGGAGGCAGATGGAACTCTGCACCTGGCAGGCTGGCAGGCCCCTGCAGCTGGAATGGGATGATGAGACTCTCCAGGGAAACATTTTGGTCAGGTGAAACCCACATGAGCCCCAGTAAGGGCCGTCAGCCCTGCTGTCAACTCCACGCCTGGCCCTGAACGCCCAGCCCTGGGAACAGTCCCAAAGAGGAGCTGCACAGGGATCTTCTCAGCTGGGGCTCCAGGTGTTGTGCTCCCCTGGGCACAGGTGTTCTCTTTCATTGCACAGGGCTTGGCTCTCCCCACTGTTTGTGCAGGTCAGTGTGAGCCTTGTGCCCCAGAACCAGCCCTGGTGCACATGCACAGCCACCCTCCAGGGTCATTTGCACCCGTCAGCAGCCAGTCAGCGGCCGAGGCAACGCCATCAGTACCACACCAAGCTCTTTTTAGAGGGCACCACCACTTGGTGGGCACCATGAGACTTCCATGGCATGGTGAAATTGCCTCTGTATCACTGTAAATCTCCCCCAGTTTGCTGGAAATACCCCTGGGCTGCACGGTCTCACACCCCACCTCCACCTATACTCCATCCCTGATGAAAATCAGATGCCCCAATACAATGCTCTCCCTCCTGTTACCTGGGAAAATGACACAATTTTACTGTGCTGGGAGTTCACAGGGGGTGTGTTTGCCTGCTCTAACACCATTCTTTGGTTTCGGTATTGTTATTTTCCTCAGCACACATTAGAGTTAACACCAGTCATTACTGCTCTTTCCAGAGCCTACAGCCTCTGTCAGGGTTCTCTGTGGTGCCATTGATGTGGACATGAACCTCAGCACCAAACTGATGTGCTGACTTCAGAGCACTCAGAAAATAAACAGTAAATAATTGCAGTCAATATTGACTGCCCATTGTGCCTACACAAGCTTAGGAAGTCCTTCTGTGCTGATTACTGGCATTGTACACTTTTAATGGATAATTCATAGCTCTTGTAATGTAACCCATCAATACATTATATCCTGAGGGAGTATTTAATCAGTAGATTTGCCCCTGCAGATTAACTCTCAGTGCTGTAAAAATGCTTACAGTATTTGCAATATCAAACAGATACTTAAAGCAGGCAACAAGGGTCATTTCAATTAAAAATCAAGCCCTTGGGCAGCTTCACTTGTTTTTTAAAGAAATTCAAAACTGGTATTTTAAAAATTTATCCGTGTTTACACGTGTACCAAACTTCTGATACGTGCCAGAGTGGCTAATTGCTCTGCCACCCTGTCCGCTTCAGCTGCACAGGCCTGCTCTGTTCGTTTTTTCACTTCCATACGTGTGAGCAGGTGGCTCAGCCACCTTTACAGTATTCATTTTAATAAGTCTTATTCTACACACGTTATTGGGGGTGGGGAAAGGGCTTTGTATCTTGAAGTAGAGTAACAGCAGTATATCCTGTGCCATCAGAAAGTAACCATATGGCTCAGAAACAAGCTAGAAAAGAAGCTTCTAATACGAACCGCCTGCTCCTCATCCTCAGCTCCCCCAACCAGCCCTTGGCCAGACACAGGCCTGTCCCATTTTAAAACCAGATTTTTAATTCTCCTCAGTTAACCTTGCTTTGCCTGTCCTAACCCTCCACAACAATGCAATTCAGCCTCAGTGCCCACATTGCCACCACCACCCCTTTTTACCCAGACCCATCATGCAGCCAGCACGGCCCCTTTTGCTCCACCATGATGAACAATTTCCCATCTTTGTTTCACTTCACATGCATTGTATTTTCCTTAATCTCATTCTGACATGAGCGGAGGGGAGAGTCTCTGTGTCCCCCATCCGGGAGTGGCCACCAGCCAATGTCTGTAACCTGTTGGATGTGCACAGTTTGGCAGGGCAGCTTGAAAAGGCTTGACGATGGCAGAAATTGCTTTTCTCATGATTCACTTTCTTCTCTAGCCTTGGTTTTTGAGGGTGGTGGGTGTCAGGCTGGGTTTGGCTAGCAGGAGTCACTCCCGTGGAAAATGCCAATGTTGCATTGGAGTCTCCTAAAGGGCCAACAGTAAGCATTTTTCATGGATGATGTTAGCTGACTTCACTATTGTAAAGAAAAACAAGCTGTTGAAGATAAACTATTTAGAAAGGAGAAGCTAAAGCAAGGTTTTGTGCTTGAAGAATATTACAAATATCCAGAGCTTAGTTAGGCAAGAAGTTTAATTTGATGATTCCCCACCACAAACCTTGAGTGTTACAGATTTTGAGTTGTTGGCCAAGAGCAAGCTATTTGCAGTGCAGAAAAAAAAAGGTGCTATGACATGGGATCTTTGTCAAAAACTTGTGATCTCAATGTCACCAGTGATATGTGAGCAAAATCTAGTTTAGAATCGTCCTGACAAAAAGAAATTTTTATATCCAAGAAAATTAACAGTCAACTGTTGTGGAAAGGAAATAGTTGGTATTCACTTACACCTAAGAACTTTAATAATTTTTTTAATAATAAATATCAGGAGAAACCTGTTTACACAGTTTATGACCTGTTAACTGTGACCAAAAATATAAAAAACAAATTCGTGCCCTAGATCCACCTTTCCAATTTTGCAACCATCACGCAATAAAAAATCCAGTAATATTCATAGTGAGGCTTACCTTAAAATAATGCTCAAGGTTCCTGCAACATCTCTGCAATGTGCTCTTCCTCAGAAATGTCATCAATCACTGGAAAGTCCATTATATAGCCCAGTGCAGCGAGTGGCATCATCTAGGAAGTTAATTTGCAAAAATCTGTCTTTGCTTGTATCAGCCTTTGCAGCCTGGGCTGTGATTGTAATACCAACTTTATTTTTTTTTAGTTACATTTTATCTCTTTTCCCACCGTTCTGTAAAGAATTTAATGCGCTGTTACTGGTTTTAAGGTCCAGTGCCACACGTTTCCGCTGGAGTCAGTGCTACTACACGGCCCAGGATGAGTGGGCCTTGGACAACATCTACATCGGCCAGCAGTGTCCCAACATGTGCAGCGGGCACGGCTGGTGCGACCACGGCGTTTGCAGGTATGAAGCACTTGCCAGTCCCTCTTAACAATGGTCTCCTGATACTTCGGGTACCCTACTCTTTTCCATACTTTCCTTTTCTTGGCTGTTGTTCTTATTTTTGGATTAAATATTAAAAAATAAAAGCACTACGAGGGGTTGACCATTCAGGCAGCATTAGCAGCCAGTTGCTCCTCACCGGTGTGTCCAAGAAGCCGTACCCTTGTCAGATCCAAGCACTGGAAGAGCTTTCAGTGGCACAGGGCTGCCCTGCTACAGGTGTCCTGGTGGCCCCTCCAGCCCTTTGCACAAGGACCCAGGCTCAGGGCCAGAGCTGGTTCGCTGGGTCAGGAGGATACCAGGGACCAGCTCAGCACTGTTTGGCAGCCACTGTCAGAATGGGTGCTACACCAAGGACACAGACTGCTACAGACAGCCAGATTCAAACTTTCTAGAAACCACAGGATTTTTTTTTTATTTTTTTTTTTAGAAAACAGATACAGGGTTTTCCCATTTTCTAGTTATTCTGGTTTGTTTCCACGATACAAAACTGCAAACCCAGAATGATTTGTTATTTCACGTTAAATTTTATAATGTCAGTGCACCACCTTAACTAATTGTCAGTGTTCCGTTTACGCTTCCTTCCAGGTGTGATTCAGGGTTTCGAGGTACTGAATGTCAGCCTGAAAATCCCCTTTCTTCAACCATCATGTCTGATTTTGAGAACCCAGATACTCTGAAGACAGAGTGGCAGGAAATTATTGGGGGAGAGATCGTCAAGCCTGAGGAAGGCTGTGGGGTCATCTCATCTGGCTCCTCACTCTACTTCAATAAGGTACTAAAGAGGGCTGGGAGACTGATAAAGGCACATACTGTAGGTTTCCGTGGAGCATAATGTGGCAAAGAAAAGGGAGGTGGCAGAAAGCTGCATGCAATATTAGAAGTGCATTAAACAGCACAGCTGTGCTCTGCAGGTAAAGAACAAAGCAATCAAAAGAGGTAGGGAAAGACACGTGCACTGTGTATTCAAGAAATAGCAGCTGTAGTGAAAGGTAGTAAATTGCCAGTGTGCTGGGAAGCGTGTACATTCACAATGTCTTACTTACACATTTTCTTTTTTAAGACTCAGTTCTCAGCATCCAGCAGCTCCCATTTGTTTCTTCTGTACTGTCCCGGGGAAGAGATGGGAAAAGGTTGGCTTTCCAGGGGACAAGCAGCTTAATTTAAGGTCACAGGAACAGAACTAGTGAAAAAACCCATCCTTTCAGGCTTTTAGAAAATGGTTAACCTGAAAGAGTTATATTCTATAAACCTATATTCTTTTGTATAACTTGGATACTTTGCAGACAAAAAATAATAGAACAGGAAAGAGATACAGGGAATTCTGCTAATTAGTAGCAATTATAGCTAAAATAAAAAGAGATCTTTATGACCAGATGTAAGATTATGCTTCGTAATCACAGATTTATTTTTGTATCGTTGCTCCTCAGGTCTAGTACTAAGGTTTGTTTTGTTCTTAATTGAAAGGAAGAGTATAAATGCAGCTATGTGCTTCTCTTTTAAAGGTTTGATCAAACTGCCACTGCTGTCATGAGAGCCAGATTAGTCCCAGAAGAATAACCCAATATGCAACGCTGTGTAATTGTGTGTTGTTTACCTCATTACAAAAATCTAAGCCATGAAATAATTTTCAGCACTCCTACATAGTCTCACATCCAGCTCCCCTGGAAATAGAGCTCTGCACTGAAAATTTCATAATAGACCAATCAGTATAACTAGCTAATTGTGATAATTGGATTTTTTTACATAATTGTCTTCCCTGTTAGATGTTTTTCCTTCTGGCTCGGTTCCTTATGCCAAGTTTCTCAAAAGTAGTTTGCTAAATTAGAATTAACCTGCTATGATCTTTCTTCTGATTCCTGCTAAGGAGGAGTGAAAAACTCATTTAGAAATTCTTGGCTTCTTTCTATTGATCTCTAAGGGTTGGGTTATCACTCATTTCTTGAGTAGTAGCAGTCTGTGTGCCATCAACAGAAGATGATTTATTTAATTTCTGCTTAGGTCTTTCTCAAGACATCTAGTGGCCATGCTGGTAGATAATAAAAAATTATTTTTATAGTTGCCAAACAGTTCTGTATTGTTTTGGGGAGCTCAAATTCACATTTCTTTTCATTTGTGCAGATACTTTTTATTTGAATGGCTAATGTTTCCTGCCATAATCAATTACTGCTGCCACAATTAATGTTGGCTTTGTTCTGACAACCCTCTATCTTTTGTTTTACAACTCATTTTAATCAATTGTAGGTGTGTTCACAATTCAGAGCTCTTTCAATTAGCCCCTGCAATCCCTCTGAGGCTTTATGTCACTCATGCCCTTTCTCAATTAACCTGGTTCTGTGATTACCCCTTTGGCAGGCAGAGCTGCTGTGGGGTGTAGATACGGAGCAACCACCTGCAATGGTTTTAGAGCCAGAGCTTGGTCCACTGCAGGTCAGTGTGCTGGGTGCCCCCAGCCAGCCAGGACACACCTGCCTATGGGTGTTTGCATCCTTATTACCCATTACTGGCTTGATTAGATGGTGATAATTTCAAATTCCAGTGGGTCTCCAAATGAAGCTGTGAAAGCAAGCTACCCAGAGATTATCAGTGCCACCTTGGCCAGCGTTACCCACGTGGGGCTGCGCCAGGAAGCTCAGGGCTGCATCCAAGGCTGACTTATCTCGCTCTCATGGCACCATCCAGGAGGGAATTCCAATCTCAGCTGGGAATAAACAACCAAATAAACCAAAACAACAGGCACAATTTAAGACTTGAACAGTATGACTGTATCCTGTATGAGCTTTTTGAGAGTCAAAGGATTCTTCACGGGTTTTACTGCCTTGTCATCAGTGGTTCAAGCCGACCGAGCTTCAGACCCCTGTGTATTCAGCTTCCAGAAATCAGTCTCACAGTGTGAGGTGGCCTGTTTGGTAGGGTCGACAAATGAGCTCAGGACCCAGGCTGTTATACCAGCAAAGCAAAGTGTTCTGAGAAAGAAAGCAGTAGACATTTATCTATGCTGGGTTTACCCCCAACTGTGTAGAAAGAAGAAAGAGGTGATGAATGGAACAGGATTTAAATTCATCTATCACCTTATTAAAAAACACAGATGATATTTTAAATCTCAGCTCATAAATTTTGTTACTTGTGTCCAGCTAGATCATGTCACTTTGCTTATCTCAAGTTTGTTTGGAAATTTGTCATAAGGATCATAAATGTACAAGTGAGAGAGAAAAAAAATAAACATTACTTAAATTATACGTGTCATAACTTAGCCCTGGTTTCCATTTTTTATACCTTTTTATGCTTGGAGACGGACAGAAACACATGGTTTTTTAAGGGAATTAGAAACAGTAGGCACGATGACAGTCCTGCTCCATTTTGGGGGGTGGTGCCAGATTGCAGCTACTTTAATAAATGCAGAAATATGATCCCTGCATCCTCTCCCCAGCTATACACAAATGGCCTTGCCCTACCTGTGAAAGCTTGTGGCAGCACGACGCTGTGCTGGGGCATGGTTGTGCCGGATGCAGGGCATGCAGGTCACCTCTCTGGGGACACTGCTCTCGTCCTGTGTCCTGCCTTGTCACGAGCAGCTTCATATCCCATATCGGCATCTTGTAGGTTTGTTGATGTGCAAGTCCACAAGTTGAGCCTTAAGCACCAGGGCACAAAGGGAAGACGGGTATGGGATAATTTCGGTTACAATAAAAGGCTCTTAAACCTTAAAGCTTTGTTTTTAGATTAATATGCTCTGTCTTCCTTTGCCAACGTGCACAGAGTGACCACATTGATCTGCTAAACTCAAAAACATTCTTGGAAAAGCTGTTTACTAAATTTTACAAGCCTTGGAGACGCTCTCAGCTATGCCTAAGTAAACTTGAAACCAAATTCACAGGTTTTAGCTGAGAGACTCTTGATTTACAATGCTTACTAGGAAAAGAATATAGTTTTGTGTAGGAACAAATCTTATTCGGCTGAAGCACGAAGAGAAAATGCCACCCCCTGGTTCTTGTGTAGGAGATGGGCTTTGAACAAGGTATTAGAGGAGCTGATTTCAGGTGATTGGGTAATGTTGTACAGTGCATGATTTGACCAGGGGAATAAGACTAGAGAAGTGGCCTTTTACTGCTCTATGCATTATCGATAAAAAGCTGAATACTTAAAAATTTATCTCTGGTTGAGTCAGGATATCCAGCACCTGCTCTTTGTCGTCTGGAAGTACGTGGGACCTTGAAGGAATGAGATGAAATAGTTATGTGGAAATTGTGCTGTGAAGTTGCATTGGGTGTTAAAATCTAATAATAAAAATTCTTGTGGGATCAAATCAGGGTGACACAAAGGATGGTCAAGCAGAATAACTGAAAGATAAAAAAAGCCAAGTTGATACAAAAGTCAAAGTCCTCCATGTTGTGTCATTTTGTGTGCAATATTCATCTGTGACTGACTTCAAATATGCCTATTCTTTGTTAAGGTGTCATAATTAAAATTATTATTGTCCCTCTATTCTCTGTATTGTAGGCTGGAAAAAGACAGTTGGTAAGCTGGGATTTGGACACAACATGGGTGGATTTTGTACAGTTTTACATCCAGATTGGAGGAGAGACTTCTTCATGCAATAAACCCGACAGCAGAGAAGAAGGTGTGCTGCTGCAGTACAGCAATAACGGCGGGATCAACTGGCAACTATTAGCAGAAATGTACTTCTCTGACTTCAGCAAACCCAGGTAGAATTTTGGTCTAAATTAATTAATCCATATGGCATCATCTTTAAAAAAAATATATTTCTCAACTTATGAAAACATGAATAATAATTTAAAGTTATAATGCTTAAAAGTCATCGTTATATAGAAACTTTTTCTGGCTGGCACAGTAAACTTCTGTCACTAGGAATGAAAAATGTAATGGAAGTGGGCCTTAAAATCTGAAGTAAAATATAAAATTCCCTATCACTTACCTCCTATGTGAAACATGACTAAAATGATAATATCTGAAAAAAAATAGCAAGCAAATACAGAACTTACTCAAAAGAGGTGTAGAAACCTTCCGCTTCCTCTGACTCTGGTTTCAGATCTAATGAACATGTATTAATGTCATATGAAGCAAAAGCTCCTTTAAATAAATATTTAAGGAGGAGAAGAAATCATGTTCAGCCATTCAAATTTGCTGTCAGATACCTTGTCAGTGAAAATTTAAATTTTATTTGTCTGCATAGGTGCTAACATGACTTCTATTACTTGTAGTCCATGTCTTTCAACATGCAAATTATTTTATCTTCTCATCTTGTCATTTTGCATTGCAATGAACAATGCTGTTAGAAGGACTTCTGTAACCTGGCAGACTGTTCTTTTGTAGAGGTAATCTAGGCACTTGGAAGCATAAAACTCTTGAAAATAGAATGGAATGGAATGGAATGGAATGGAATAGAATAGAATAGAATAGAATAGAATAGAATAGAATAGAATAGAATAGAATAGAATAGAATAGAATAGAATTGAATTTCAGGTAGAAGGATCCTACAACTGTGCTCAGCGTTACTCCACCCTAGGTGCAGAATCAACATTTCCACTTGTTAAATTTTATCCCATGAATCAATCCCAATGCTCCAATATGTCAAGATTCCTCTGCAAGACCTCTTGACCCTCAAGAGAGTCAATAGCACCTCCCAGTTTGTATCATCAGCAAAAGGGCAGCCTCAACTCCTGCATCCAGATTATTGATAAATACCTTGAACAGGACCGCCCTAGGATTGAGCCAGAGGAGCACTGCTGGTGACCAGTCACCAGGCAGATGTGGCCCCATTCACTACAGCCCTTTGAATTCTGCCCTTCAGCCAGGCCTTCACCCAGCACGTTTTGAACCCTCTTATCCCATAGGTGGACAAGTTGTCTGTAAAGATGCTGTGAGGTACAGTATCAAAAGCCTTACTAAAATCCAGACAAACTACAGCTAACCCCTTCCCCTCAACTACTAGGTGAGCGCTTTAGTCTCTACTTGGTCAAAATTACAAGACACACCCAACAAAGAAGCTAAAAAGTGAAAGCTTCATCACTGGACTATCCAATCCACTTTTAGACAAAACATTTGCTCTCCTGAGCAATGAAGAGTGATGGTCCTTACTGAACATAGCTATGCGGATTTTTTTTTCTCTTGTTTCAAATGTGGTCCAGATCTTATTTTCCAATTACTTATTCTTCAAGTATAAACCTAGGAATTCTCTGGAAAAGAACAATTCCTTCTCCTCTCTATGCCTAACTGGCAAGTGAAGCAGAGTCCATGGTACAAAAAAACATTTGATCTAAAGAAAGAGTGACAAAAGGATTGTATGTATAAATGCATGTATGTAAGGTGTGTGAAATAGGACTGGGCAAGTAACTAATTCTTGTACTTTTTGACATAAGTATGATTAGGCTTGAAACGTGTTTATTTAACATCATTTTTGTAAGGTGTTTTTTAAGTTGAACATAAAGCAAACGGAAGAGACCTGAAGTTCTTTTACAAAGATCTGTATAGGAGGACTGAAATATTTTTACCCAAAGAAAACTGCTACATAATCTATTGCTTTGTAACAGAAGGATGCTTTTGTCTACAAATAGGACCAATCAGCAGAAGAGAATGAGAAATTAATTCTGCTAGCATATGTCACTATTACTTCCTGGCATCAGAAAAACATTAAGACTTGCTGAACATGGATCAGCTGAACAGTTTAATTCAAAGCCAGAGAGCTCAAATCAGTTCCTTATTGTGCTTGGTGATATAGTAATAGAGCGTAAAAAATAGACATTGTCTTAAAGAGTTTTCATTCTCCACAGACAAGAAGGACAAAGAAGGCTTCTTGATATGCAGTGTATAATCTAGATATATGGAAAAATAGAATAATAGAATCATAGAATCATTAAGAAAAGACCTCCAAGGTCATGAAATCCAACCTTTGACCCAACATCACCATGTCAACTAAATTACAGCACTAAGTGCCATACCCAGGTTTTTTTTGAGCATTTGCAGGGATGGTGACTCCTCCAGCTCCCTGGGCAGCCCAGGGAGCCCCAGTGCTTGACCACTCTTCCAGCAGAGAAATTCTGCCTGTGGTCCAACCTGAACCTCCCCTGGCAGAGTTTGAGGCAATGTAGTCATGGTGCTGGTTGCCTGGGAGAAGAGGCCGATCCCCATCTTACTACAACCTCCTTTCAGGCAGTTGTAGAGAGCAATAAGGTCTCCACTGAGCCTCCTTTTCTCCAGACTAAACAACCCCAATTTCCTCAGCTGCACTTCATACGATTTACTCTCTTACACTCTTCCCCAGCTCCGCTGCCCTTCTCTGGACACACAAATTACCAAGGACTTGTACTCATAAGATAGATGCTGGTTTTCCCGCCTCTTTTCCCGGTTGAGTGAAACCTTTCTCTACAGACTATGTTCTCTGAAGTTCTGCTCAATTTCTGTTCCTCAGGTTTGTCTATCTGGAGCTGCCAGCCACAGCCAAGACGCCTTGCACCAGGTTTCGCTGGTGGCAGCCAGTGTTCTCAGGGGAAGGGTACGATCAGTGGGCCATCGATGATATCATCATTCTGTCAGAGAAGCAGAAGCACATCATTCCTGTTGTTAATCCCACCTTACCACAGGTAAGAAGCAAGAGCAGGCTGTGGGCATCCCCGCGAAACAGGAACTATCCTGTTAGGAGACTTGTTTGAGTATCATTTTCTTTGAAAATACTGGGTCTATTTAAAGAGACAGCTGTAGTGTTTGCAGCTGCCTCTCTGTGTGGGAATAACCTGGGTATTTTCACAAAATCATCAGGCTCCTAATCTTTGTGACAGAGGATGTAATGATGTATCTCCACAAAAAGTCAAGACTGAAGTTTTGGAAATTTTTTTTTTTTTTTTTAAATTACAGAAAATTAAAATTGCAAAATTTGAAAGTTCATCATTTTGGGAATTGTTCTGAAGTCACACTGCAGGGTGATAATACCTCTGGCTTTTGTTTTCATTTCTTACAGAACTTTTATGAAAAGCCAGCATTTGATTACCCTATGAACCAGATGAGTGTATGGTTAATGCTGGCCAACGAAGGGATGACCAAAAATGAAAGTTTCTGCTCTGCCACCCCCTCTGCCATGCTCTTCGGTAAATCCGATGGAGACCGGTTTGCGGTGACTCGAGATTTAACTCTGAAGCCTGGATACGTCCTGCAGTTCAAGGTATTCCTTAAACATGAATCTGTGCAAGAATATCAGTAAAACTGCCCTTAGCCAATACTTGCAAGTTGCCACTGGGGCCGCAGTTCAAACGAAGGTGATGTATTAGACCATTGGGTAAAAAAATGTGAAGAGCACCAGTATGAACTCATACAGCATAGAATGCCATCCTGCTTTCTAGAATAGCCAAAACCTTGGTGCAGGAAAGCATTTTTACCCCTCTGGAGAAGTTTTGAAGCTTTTTGTTCTTCAGCACATTTCGGAAGTGGGCTGGAGTGACTGTCCATTATTATTATTATATTCAAGCCAGTACTAGGAAGTGCTACTGCACTGTCAAGTGAAAAAAGATTTATCCCGTCTGGGGCTCTGAGAGCACAAAAGCTCCAATGTGGTTTGGGTACATTTTTTGTATTTCAAACTATTTAAGGACATACAAGCTGCTCTGTACTCCAGTGTGGGTTTTTCATATAATTTACTTTTATTGTGTCAATGAATGTGGGCTCCAATTAGCATTTTCTTCTTTAAAGAGCTTACAAAAATTTCAGTGGTCTGACAATACATCAGAATATGGGCTCCAAAGAAAGTGTATTTGCTTTGACAAGCTCTTGTTTCTGAACCCTAATCAAAATTTTATTGAGTTTATAATGAAATCCCATTGGTGAATTCTGGAAGTTGGTTGCAATGCAATTTTAATGAGCTCCCCACAAATACATGGTCCTTACATAATTGGTGGATACAGACACTGAATAATTTACAAGTGGAATTATTAAAGAGATCAGATGTTTACAGGCAGCTTTTCAAATATAATTCCCACCGTTCTATAAATAGGAAAATTTGTTAGAAATACTGGGATTTGTAAAATAATCTAATTTCAACTAAAAGATATGCTAATAAAATGCTATACAAACTGAGGGATTTCGGTACAATTTCCTTGTGAGTTTTATACTTTAAACCGTCTACAACCCAAGGATAGCTCAATATATAAATACCATTTAGCCTGGAAAAGATGCTATTTGCCTCTTCACCACCTTCCTGTACTTCAGTGACTAAGTCTCCATTCTCTAGGTTTGATGATCAACAGCAATTTAAAATTGTCTAGGTTAAAAAAAATCAACACTTAAAAATGTTTCGTACACCTTCCATCACTGAAGCACTTGACAATGTAACATAACTATACAAAACATAAGAATGTGTCACAGAACAGTGAGTTCTTCCTAATAAAGTCTATTATTTCAGGACTGAATTTATACTTTTTTGGAAAGCTTTTCAGCCTGCACAAACGTGTTAGTCCTATTTGCATGCTTTCGTGAGTGTGTGAAATTTCCATTTTAAATAGCAGACTGGAATAATTTTGCATTGATAAGCTCAAAGACAGTAATTTGTCAGAATTATTTCATTTTACATGAATGATTTTGTTTTACATTTTACATTCTACAGCTCAAGTAGAATTTCTGCAATAAAATAATGAAAACTAATATTTTTCTGATAGCCTGAAAAATGAAACTGAAACTTCAAATCAGCAGATGATCTTGGTCTTGGTTGCATTCTCATTTCACATTTTAATATGCATTTTTCTACTTAATCCAATTTTACTCTGTTCTGGGGGCCCAAACTGCAGTGCCAACTCAGCCTGATCATTCCTGCAAGGCCAGTGACAAGACTGTGTTAGGGCTAACCTGGGAGTCAGGCTGATCCTCTGGGCTCACTGGGCTGCAGATGGGATGGGTCCCAGCAGATACAGCTCTTTCCACTCCTGAGCATGCAGGTGCCTGCACAGTGTTTGCTGTTTGGGGCTTGCTATGCACAGGGACCCTTGGACAGTTCTTTGCACCTTTTTGTCTGCTGAAACTCAGCAACCTTAATGAAGGGACAGTGGGAATTTTTACTAAGAAATGTCATATAAATGTGAAACAGACTCCAAGCATCAGTCACTGTCTGCCAGCAGGGTTCAGAGCAAGTGCTCAGAACATTAAGCCTCTCAACCCAAAAAGTCAGAGGTGGTTTGCAGCCAATAAATACTAATAACAGTGCAAGTTTCTTCATATCATTTCTGACTCTCTGCTTTTTTGCAGCTGAACATTGGTTGCACCAACCAGTACAGCAGCTCTGCCCCCGTTCTGCTGCAGTACTCACACGACGCTGGGCTCTTCTGGTCGCTGGTGAAGGAGGGCTGCTACCCCGCGTCCCCGGGCATGAAGGGCTGCGAGGGGAGCTCCCGCGAGCTCAGCGAGCCCTCCGTGTACCACACGGGAGACTTTGAGGACTGGACAAGAATTACTATTGTTATCCCCAGGTCACTTGCAGCCAGGTACAGTGCATTGTAAACCAGTGATGCAGTGGGACCCGTGGATTAGCTGATTTAGCTGCCTCTAGAATGGTACATTAGGAAAAAGTTGCAAAGCTGTGAATAAAAGCAGTGTTAAAATATGACAGATCTGGGAAAAATATACTGTGCTGCCCAAAGCAGTGAGAATTTTCCATTTTAAAGGTGTCAGATTGGTCTATAATAAATAATTAAATTACAAAGCAGCGAGGAGCCCAGCACATTTTAATTTGACATCAATCCCTTCATTGTCTTTATCCATGTCAGTTAGGTCAGAGGCACCAGCAAGAGAGTAATAAGTCACATGAATTAAATAAGCCGTTTGAACAGGATTAATTCTAGTTACCACTGGGCAAAGAAACCTTAGCAAGGTATTTGAGCTGATGCATGATGTGCTGTGTCACTGAAGGCAGCCGGGACAGCCAGAGGCAAAGGAGGGAAGAATGGTAGTTTGCAAGCACAACCTCAGCACAAGATTGATACAAGTGAGAAAACATCAGATGGTGGAAGGCACAAAGAACCCTTGAAATCAGAAGGCTTTCCTCAATCTTATCCGGATTTGGCTGAAGTTTCTCACTCCCCTTCCTCTGTCTTACTCCATCAGTAAAACACCCCGATCTGATTTGCTGGATGCACCAAGGGCTGCCAGCACAATCACCCCACCAGGCCCTTGGCCATGTCCCCCTGCCTCCTGCCTCTTGCCCCCCAGGCAGCTTCTCTAGTGCTGCCTCTGGGTTCCTGACCCATCCTCCTGCCACAGGCTCCTCGTCCTCAATCCCATTTGAGTGCGTGGCACATTTTGTATCAGGGGAGCCGGTGCCTCTGCTGCAAGGACTTGAAATAGCAGTGTGTACCATAACAAGTTTGTCTTTTCTTCAGTAATTAGCCAATAAAGGCAGGTGCCAAATTGCACAGATCTGACACCAGCTGATTTGATTTACCCAAAACAAGCAGGGCAGAATCAATAGCAGCAATCTGTTTGGCATTATGTTCAGTAATGTGATCAGGAATAAGAAGCCCATGCTAATACATTAAAATTGTAAGTATTGTGACTGCAATGAGTGTCTTGGCGTGTTGAGAACTGAGTTTGTTGTGGGTCACTTAGGAAATCATGGTTCATGGGTTAACCAGAGAGCATCTCATTTAATTATTTGGTACAGAGCATGAGCATGATGGTCACCTACCTACCAAATCCCAGTGCACAGCGAAAAAGAAAAAGCAATTGCTTTATTATATTTTGGGCAGAGTAGCAAGGAAGATCTTAGTTAATCCATTAGATTGGCAATGAGATTTTAAATCTGTTCCCCTCTCTGGAGCTCCTGTAAAATGATTCAGCTAAAAGTTAAAGACCAGAAATTAATAACCAAAATATTTTTTCTTCGACAAGTCTCCTATGCAGTGGGTCAGAGTTGTGGGCAGAGTGGGAGCTTCGGAGAAAGTTTACTAAAGAAGCTCTCCCAATGAGTCATGAGGTCAAGAAAGGACCCCACTGCTTTCTAAACTCCTTCTCAGAGAGAAGCCTGGGTGCCGCTGGATCCAATCTTAGCCCCAGACTTTGGCAGTGGTTTATGTATAAAGGATTATACAGGTGTAATGAGCCTTTTCACAACTTTGTCCTTTGGCAGGATTAAGGATGGCAAACTAGATCTATTTATATAAATATGTTTATATATGATTTATTATGGTAACAATTAGACAAGAAGATCTTAATCAGAATTTTTTATTACACAGTATTGGAGCTATAACAACTATTATGATATGGTGCACTATGAAGCGACATTGAAGCAAGTGTATTAAAGCAATTGTGTTAAAGCTAGCAAAAACAATTATTAAGTAGAGATTGATGTTACTCGCCCAGACGATGACCGTGGGCAAATTCCTTGCTCAGCCTCAAGGATTAACCTTGAGAGGCATCTCCATCCAAGGAAGGAATCTCCACCCACTCCAAGAAAGGGTGTGTCAGAAGACCCTGCCATTAAAATTTGGGACTAGGCTTTTATAGTAGGAAGTGATTGACTGTCAATCATATGTCTCTGGGCCAGCTGTGTCAGCTCAGCAGCCTTAGATACGTTATTAGTAATATCACTTGTTTGATCCTTCATCCGTTTTACCAGGTCTACCACATCTCCACCTCACTATCAGGATATTTAACTTTGGGATTGATGGGTCAGACTGGTTTCAGCATGTAAGACATGTTCTTTGCCATTCTATTTAGAAAGTGTCTTTTTTTCTTGTAACCAAATAGCTTAAAGTTCTTTTACTCAAAAGTGTGCAATCCCATAATAAACTCTGCACTGCTGCTACTACTGAGTTCCTTTCAAAAGTACTGTAAGAAATGGAGTTGAGGGATTTTAACATGTCATTAGCAGTTCAGGTTGAACTGAGTAGTAAAAAACATCTTCAAAGTCACATCTAATCATTCACTGTTGTTGATAAAACCATGTATTTGTTCTTTGCATCACACTGATGGATAAAGGCCAGAGAAACAGAGGAAGTCAAAATGCAGCCAAAAGGTCTGGAAGAAATATCCTTAAGCAATGTAACCCAAAATGTAGGATGACAGAAATCCAGGCATTCTATTTGCAAATGGCTAATTTAGGAAAAGGTCCCTGTAATCTTAAGCAAGGAGCAGGAGCTGTTGAGGCCGGGAGTAGTAATACCGTTGTTTTTTCTTTGCAGTAAGACTCGATTCCGCTGGATCCAGGAGAGCAGCTCCCACAAGAGCGTGCCTCCTTTCGGCTTGGACGGCGTCTACATCTCCGAGCCTTGCCCCAACTACTGCAGCGGCCACGGGGACTGCGTCTCGGGGGTCTGCTTCTGTGACCTGGGCTACACGGGTAAGACAACCCTCTTCAGGTGGGATTACAGCAAGCACTGGCTGAGTTAAAGCTGTAAATCTGGCATCTTGTTTTTCCTCTCCGATATTCTGGAAAAATACATGATGACATATATTGCATGGGCTGCCAACAGGAATCTTTTTTGTTTTGTTAAATAAAATTCAGCACAGGCAAAGCAGAGCAGCTGAAGGCAGCGGACACCGTTGATGTTTCTGGCAACCACAATCTTTGAACATCACCATCTGTATGAAAGGGAAGGGACTAGCAATAAAAGAGAAAACAAAATAAAATATTATAAACTGAAAAGTCTGCTTAAAAGCCTTTGGATCTTCTTCAAAAGAATCGTTGCCATTTTTGAGTCCCCTGGCCATCAGATGGCATGGGACCAGGAGGGAACATATGTTCTGACAGGCCCTTCTGTGGAAAATTCTGCTCACTTGTGGTTTCAGGGGCTTTTATTCTGAAATAGAAAAAAAAACCCAAAATGCAAAGCCTGTGAAAAAAAAATGATTGACACAACCAGTTGCACACTGCACTCTTTTCAACCCTCAACCAACAAAGCAATAAGCTAACATCTTTTGTTCCATTTGTCTAAAATTAAATAAAAGGATAATATTTTTCTGCTCGCAAAAAATGCCTTATCAACATAAAGAGTGGGTATTTTTCAACTAGTGAAATAAGCCATCTTAGAGTTTAGAGGAAGAGAGCTTATTCTTCCTACAGAAATTTGTAAAGTGGCTTTGAAAAGGTACAGTCCAGTCATCGGGGCATTTTCTTAGAAAATCCTGGTGCTTTGTCACATATGGATGCAGCAGAACCATGCACTGTATCTGACCCTTACTCTGTCCAGCAGTTTCACCAAAGCATCTCCTTCTTTTTTCTTGTCTTGAAGCATCACATGGAACCTGTGTGTCTAACGTGCCTAATCACAGTGAGATGTTCGACAGGTTTGAGAGGAAGCTCAGCCCTCTCTGGTACAAGATAACAGGAGGTCAGGTTGGGACAGGCTGTGGTGTGCTCAGCGATGGAAAATCCCTGTACTTCAATGGACCTGGCAAAAGGGAGGCGAGGACTGTTCCCCTGGACACCACAAATATCAGGTCAGTGCTCAGTGCTGCTTCTCACAATTGCCTGGGTGCTCACATTCTCTCTTCTGCCCTGTTGCAAGGGTGGATATGAGAAGGTGGGAAATGCTTTTTTCTGGTAATCATAACCTGTACAAAAACTCTAAAAGATAGAGAAAATACTTTTTTTGTTCATTCTGGCATAATATTTCCTTTTTTTGAAAGGGAATACTTAGGTTAGAAACAGTGAAATAGCAGCATAGAGTAACATAAAATATTAACTCTCTGTCCTTCTGAGAAGATAGTTTGCATGGTATTCTAAGGCAGAAGACATGGCCTTGAGAATGCACAAAACCTAAGACTCTGCCTGTAGCTGGAGAGAAAAGCTCCTTTTCCCCCGACTGTGCTGAATTGCAGGCATGAGGATGGCATAGCAAGGAGCTGTTGTTTACTTGCCAGATGTTGTGAATTACTCCACTTGTCAGAAGTGTTAAGGAATGGAATGTGAATTGTTTCTGCATAGCCAAGAGGCTAACAAGCCTTCACCTCTCTCCCTGCTGCTACTGAATCCTGCTCCATTGGTAGCAATTATCCTCTTCTCTCAAATTGCCTAGCTGATTAATGTAATTAGGATGAACAAAGGGCTGTTAATTCTAACCACTATTTAGCTTGGAGTTTGCTGCTGCTTTGTCCAGTCTCATGAGAGATTAGGCACCTGAAGCCTTGAGCACCCTGCAATTTTGGCAGTTAGCTTAATAAAAGATATTTGTCCTGACAAATACTGCTCTGAGAGTAAGTAATGCCATGATTTGCTCCATTATGGAATTCGTGGGATCGCTCAGCAAAGACTGGCCAGAGGTTACTGTGATCCCTTTCCAGCTCAGGCAAGCAGGGCTCTGTAGGGCAGTGTGGGGGCTGCAGGTCTGGGGACATCCTCAGCTGCTCCCTGGCACTGCACAGCACTGCACCAGCTGCCTTTCTTCTGTCCCCTGCGTGTCTGACAAATACGTGTCATAGTGACATAATTATGTAAATTAGTTATTAATTAAACTAATTAATTGTTTGACAAATATGCTTTGGACAAGTACATGTTTGCCCTGGAACTCTGGGAAGATGTGAGCACTTCTATTCCGCTGTCTTCAAATCCTGTGTTATTAATCCTGGGAAGCATTATATTGGAAGAAGTCTAGACTACTTCATTAAGAAGTCTACATTCAAAACAGTATTTTTGAGTTATTCCTTCTTTCATAGAGAAATCTTTTTATGCAGAAAAGTATTTCCTTTAGTTTTAATATTACTTTGAAACCACTTTTTATCCCAGATATTCATATTTATAGCTTTCCATTTTTGTAAAGTTTGAACCATTTTAAAAGCCAAAAGAAGTTTCAAAATTCTGAGCAATGCTCTTTCTTGATGCTTTTAGTACACCACTGCTTCTCTTTTGCACAAGAATATAGTTATCTGGTGTCTTAAAACTGCCTCAGAAACATAAATGGCCAGAGAGACGCTTGGTAAGAGCAACTAAGATCTCTCTTCTGACCACATCCTCACAATGTGAGCTGCTCTCCTGCTGGAACTGATTGTTATGTCAAAATAAATCAGCACTTTATTTGTTTTATAAGCATCACAGTGAGCAGGTTAACTCCCTTGAACAATTCGAGCTCGAAGCCACATCCCTGGGCTGTTTGCTAGACCGAACATAGTGGTCATCTCAACGTGGATTTTTTCAGTGTGTGCTCAAAGGTAGTAGCTACCTGATGCTGCTTGACCAGAACAGGGACTTAGATTACAGCAATTACCCCAGGCTGCTTTTGTGTTCAGAAGAGAGAACAGCTGCTTCAAAAGGGCAACACAACTCATCCTAAAATAGCAGCTAGCAAAGGCCAGTGCTTTTTCTTCTGGAAACATGTATTTCTTTCTTTCTTTCATTAGTTGTAAGGCAGCCTGGGTTGGCCATGTATAACTCAGATATTCAGCTTCAGACACCTTGCTCTGAAGAGATGCATCCCACTTAAATGTTTGAGGCCATCTGTAACATTAACTGGGTCTTTTTTTCTAGAAGTGAAGGCACACTAAGTTTGTGAGAGTGTGAAGGGTTAACTGAAAGGCCCATACACTAAAAAGAAAATAACTCCTCAGCCTAGAAATTTTTTTCATTATTGGAGCTAAAATTAATGTCACTTGAAATGGGAGATTAAAGGGAAGTACTTTTTCCCATTTTTGTATTACTTTTTGCATTCAATAATGCCTTGCATAGAATTCAGTTATCTTTTTAGGGGTCATCTTAGCCCCTGCATGGTTACCTTTTATTTTTGCAAGGGTTTTTTGGCTGGGGGGTTTTGGTGACTGAGTAAACAGCAGGAAAATATGCCTTGAAAGACATACTGTTAGATATGTGGATTGAGGGTTGTGAATAGGAAGGCTGAAACTCCTGCAGCAGATTTTTAAGCTGCTTATTTTTCAGGTTAATAGTGTTTTCCCAGGCCTTTTAAGATCTTGTTTTGTTAAATCATGCATGGAAGAGCCTGATTGAAAAACTGAAAAATATTGCAAGACGCTAAATTTTTATTTTCATTCTGAATTCCTGCAGATCTACCTCTGCATGTTCCCTATCATCAGTTACAGCTTTTTGAATGTAAAATGTAAATTTAATGTAAGGAATGTACAGAAATTTTTTTCTTTTTTTGAAGTGCAAAGACTCTTTTCCCTTTCACCCTTCTCTTCCCAGCAGAGCATGGTCCATGGGGACTCAGTGTCCCTGGTTTGCTCTGCTCCAAAGGAGTTGAGATTTGTCACCCTGAGGTGTGTGATGCTGCTCAGGGGAGCAGCCCAACAGGGCACTGCCGCACCCCGATGTCACACTAAGAGCATTTCAAACTAAAGCTTGTGCCTGGGAGCCAATGACCATAAAAAACCACTCGAATTTTAGTTTATACATCAAATGGTACCACAATCTTAGCTTTGTTTGTCCTATTGCCTCCTTATTCCTTTATGTGATTGACTACACCTTTTTTTCCCAGATATTGGGGGAATGTCACACAGCACTAAGGGAGCTGTAAGTGTCAAAGTTCATTTCACCCAGACGATTTTATTTTTTCCCTACACTTCAGAAACCCCCTGGAGTCTCTCCATCCCTTCCCTATTGCATGGCCCAGCACACCAAAGGCACAATTTCACCAGCAGTATTTCCATCCTTCTGACTGACAATGTGATACATGGATGCATTTTGGTTGCTGATGAGCTAGTGCCTCCCATTTTGATGGCCTGTCCCTTATGACACTCTTGACTATCTGTTCAGTGGGAGCATTTGCACACACTGCCTACCTGGCAGCTAGATAAAAACCATGGAATATATATATATATATTTTCCAAGTGGTGACATCTGGCTTGTTAGCTGACTTAGCTCCCATCTGCTTTACAGGCTCCATTGCTAATGACTGTGCAACCATCCCAGGGAGCTGTTCTGGGTCAGACACTTAGAGATCAGATGGGCTGATTCACCCCTCTGCAAAAAGGGTTTTTTGTTCTTTGGTTTTGCTTTTTAACGATCTTCACATTTGGCAAGAATAAAAGAATTTCATCACAGGACTGTAAATGTATTCACCTCTGAGGCTTCTGTCTAGAGTTTTATTGCCTGAATACTTCTCCCACAACAGAGCTGCAGCAAACAAATAGAACATACCTGGCTAAACAGTGTGTAGTACTGTGAGCCTGACGAGTCTTGAGCTATTTGTGGGGTTATTTTAACAGTGAGATTGATGAGGATATTCTGGTTTGTCCTAGACCCTGTGGATATACAAAACATCTCAGACGGTAGACACAGATTTTGATAACAGACCTGGAATGTGGCTGGATTTAGAATCAGAGGAGGATTATGATATTGTGTATGTAACAGTGGATGAGAGAAATTGGAATCCTGTCTGCATTTTACTGGCTCTGGCTGTAGTCATGTAGCTTGTCTGTGATTTTACCAAATTTACTACAAATTAGAACCAAATCCTCTAGCGCAAAAAGAGTTATCCTTGTGGGGAATTATTTGAGTGGCAAAAATGCATCTCAAAATTTATATTTTAAATAAAAAAGTTATCTACATGCAATAGAATTAATGAATCCTGATTTTCTATCACCCTTATTTAAAATCTGGCCAGGAAGCAAGGAGGAGAGTGGCATTGCCAACTTGCAGCATGCAAAAGCTCATCGTGGGGTTGAGTCCAGCTTCTCTGCTCTGCTCAGGTGCTGTTTTGGGTATGCAGTGGAGACAACCTGGCAAGAATGTGCAGATTAGGGGGTGGTGGCATTCTCAGTCATCTCAATGCTCTTTACCTTAATTATGACCCAGTGAGACTCAGATGAATGCCTGAGACATGCAGTGAAATTTGGTGAGCGAGCAGCAGGACAATAATTGAAATTAATTGTTGTTATATTGCACAATCGTGTGTATCTAAGAGGAAACGTAAACTACTCTAAAACCACAGAGTCACAGTAATAAACACAAGCTCAGCAGGGATACTATGGCATGACTGCAGATTGGGGGAAAAATGTAACAGTATTTTGGAGCAGAAGGATGGAATAATAATTCAAATGTGGCTAAACAGGGATGTTCCAGACTAATCCAGAGTTCTGTCAATAAAACCAGCAATCCTGTCTCAAGGAGTTTTGTGGCATCAGAAGGATTGCAGGAAGTAGTTTTGGGAAAAATTGAAGACATGGGAAAACGTTCATGCAGAGACTCAGATGCAACGGTTGCCATGGTTTACAGTAGAAAGGAATAAGAGAAGGTAGGGAAGTGATAAAAGTGCTGACTACAGGGCAGGTTGCAAGAAAAGCAGATCAGGAACATTTTTTCCACCATTTCATGATGTGAGAACAAGAGAATATTCAATGAAATCATAACGTATAGGTTCAGAATCAAAGGGCCTACTTCATAAAATGTTCAGTGAACTCATTTCACTGAAAATTGTTTACATCAAGAATTTAAGGATCTAAAAAGGATTGGTGGTTTAGGAGGATATAATAATTTTATTACAACTCTAATGCTCTATTTTAAAGCTTCCCCTTCCAGTTACAAGAGGCAAAGGTAAGATCTGATGTAAGGAACAGCTTTGCCTGCTTTGTAGATTTTGCAACTTTTGTGTGAGATGGAACTACTAAATTCTGCTACTCACTCAAAAACGCGTTTATTAGGCACAGGATTAATAAACCACATTGCTTTCTTCTGTCTTGGATCCCTCACTATTTACCATGCTCATGTTTGATTTCTCTGGGAATATTGCCTCATCAATAAGCCTGGAATATTGACCAAACTGAAAATGCCATTAGTTAAGAGAAGCAAATTATCCTGACTGATCTTGTGCTATCAGAAGATGATTACACTTCTTTTCTATCCTGTGTTTTTTAAAAGGCTAGTTCAATTTTATGTGCAACTTGGAAGCAAGACTGTTGGTAACTCCTGCAACAGACCAAGAGCCAGGAATGAAGGTAAAGCCCCTTTTCTTTATAATAAGCGTTTTTCATTTTGCATCTTCTGCAGTGTTTTTGCTTTTTGCTGCATTTACAAAATCAAAAAGGTTTTTTTTTAGCATAAATCAATTACCTCCTCACTTTTCATAAATGGTGCAGAAAGCTATTTACTCTTGGTTGACGTTATTATTTATAATTAGTTACACCAAACCTAATGGTGATCCATCTGTAGGTGTAACTGTTGGAGCTGTGATGGTCTAAGAAAGACAACATTCACCAGGCAAGGTGTAATAGCTTTTACGAGACTACTTGATAGTGTTGGAAAACAGGTAAATTTACAAGTACACAGGACTTTTCATTAGGTCTGAAATGAAAGGAATGAAATTCAAGTTCAGGATAACTCCATTTCTGACCTGAAGAAGAGTCGTGTGCCTGAAAACTTGTTCATCTTCTCAACTACACCAGTGGGTCTAATAAAAAATTGCCTTCCAAACCAAGCTCATGCATGATTTACCCAAAATGCAGAATTATAAAGCTGCAGCTTTAAAAAATGAAAATGAAAATTTGTTTAGTACGAATAAATTCATCTCTCCCAGATGTCTTCTCTCTTATTTGACCCACGTGTTTAAAGTTACTGAGGTGGAAGACTGATATTTGTGTTTGGGAAGGACCAGCATTTTGGGAGCAGATTCCCATGTAAAGTGGTCTGGTTGCATGAAGACAGATCACTGACATGATAGATGAGAAAATTTCATTTTCCTCTCAGAATAAAGCATTTAATATCAGTGGACTGTTTCCTGATATTTGGCATTGACATTGACTCACTCGCTGAGGAAAGCTGTCATCTTGCAGCACAGATAACACTGAGGGTTTGATTCTCCTCTCATTTGCACCAGTATAAGACACAAGAAAATTCCATTACCTTTGAACATACTCCAATATAAAAGAGTTTTAAGAGAAGAAATATAGACAGGTGCTTCTTTCTTGTATTATCCCCTTTGATGAGCTCTGCTGGGCTTCTGTTGTGTCCTAGTATTTGCCCTACTGTGTGTACGATACAAAGACTGTCTTAAATTGTCTAAATATTATGATAATTAATTTCCAAGGATGCTGTGAGCTTGCATACGTAGCAGGAGCATTGTGATCCCAGCTATCAGAATTATAACTTAGTCTTCCACACAAACTGCAAGGATACCCAACATGAAATAAATACTGTGTAAAGAAAATCACATTATTCCTATCATTTCTGTGGTATGATCATTAGTTTCCCTGAGGGTGTAAAAAAATTGATCCTTTGACTTTGGTGAAGACAGTCAAGATGGCATGTGGCAGCTGGTGACCCATGTCACCTTTGCAGTAGGACTTTGTCCACAAAATGCTTCTGCCTGAAGGGTGGGGAGATGTCAAAAGGCCTGTGTGCAGGATGGGGGCTGGCAGTTCCTGAGTACACGGTGAACTGCCCCCTCTTTGCTCTGCACAGTCACACTGACTGCTTTTCTTACTTTTAAACATAGGGCTTGTTGTTCAATACACAAATGACAACGGGATCACCTGGAGTTTGCTGCGAGAGCTGGACTTCCTGTCGTACCTGGAGCCCCAGGTTGTTTCCATAGACTTACCCCGGGAGGCCAAGACCCCTGCCACCGCCTTCCGCTGGTGGCAGCCACAGCATGGTAAGCAAGGCCATCCGAAAAGTTCATCAAGCAGCTTCACACAAGCCACGTGTCTGTGCTACTCAGTATAGACATGATGTGCAGAGACCTCAGCTGATGAAAAACACAGTATTTTGAACAACTGGGTGATGTAAGAGCATATTTGGGCTTCCCTGAGTCACACTATGGGCGTGATTATTTTTTATAGAATCAAGCTGAAAGGTGGGCTTAAGAGCTACATTTAAACCAAAGATGCTGTGATAACAGGGGGGAGGAGAAAAGAATACTACACTAAATTAAAAAGAAACAAAAAAAAGCCTGAATAAGATTAGCGCTTTTACCTGAGTGTAGAGTGACCTGGGATGCCAAATGGCTTACACTCTTTATCTCATTTTTTCTCTGTTTTGGAAGTAGAGGCATGACTTGGCCTTGAATCTGCCTGCCTGGTGGCTCCCATCTCACTATTTTAATATCTCCACACTCCAAAGCAGGACCCCCTCCTCCCACCATTTCTGGTGTCCCAGAGCCCAGCTCCCCTGCACCTGCAAAACCACTCAGCCACTTCCCCCATCCTCAACTGGAAGTAAAACCCTGGTGCTGACTGATTCCTACAGCCACTGTGAGAGTTCCCACCTCTCATGGGGGCACATTACCACTACTAGAAGTGTCCTGATTAAACGTCTTACCTTTGCACAAGGCAGCAGCTCCTGGATCTGCAAGAAATATAAGGCAATATTCAGAAATATAGCAAAGTACATTTCAACAGAAATTCCTTGGGGAGCAAAGCACATAGCTTACATTCAGGTAATTATGGTATGCAGCTTCTTAGAAACCATTTATCATTTTGATGGCTGATTTTATTCATACTTTTTTTTGTATGTGCTGGACTTAATTGTCCTCACTCAGTAAGAGAATAGACAAGACAAGAGGGATGTAATTTAGTTAAGAATACAGTTCCTTTGGTAAAAAGTGCTGAGCAACAACTGGAGCACAACAGATCATCATTCTGTGATGATCATTTGCATTGGTGAGTGGTGCAATGTCCAACCTGTTGCCTCCCGTACTTGCCTTGGTGGCACCTGGATGACATCTGTCCCTGCTGAGGGTGATCACTCTTGAGACCACCTGATGGCAGCCCTGTGGCTCCCAGTAAAAGCAAAGTTTTATGACTGGAGGTTGAAATATCCCCTTCCACACCAGCGCCTCCAGGTGACAACCACCTCTCTCAGAGATGTTACTTCCTTCAGGGACTATCCTCTGTCTGCCCTTCCTCAGTGCAGAGTGGCCCTATCAGCCGTGACACACGTTCCTCGTGGTGGCAAGGCAAAAGTCCTGGCACATTGCTGCAAGCTCACAATTTATTGTAAAGGCTTTCCTTCCTCTCCTGTGAGGGCAGTTATCGTGCAGTAAGATGTTCTTTTCAGCATGCCAGTAGAAAGGTGAATTGAAATGAAGGCTGTGGAAATGGGCTGGAGATGATGATGAAAGTGAAATGCCTGTAGGCTGGAGAGCAAGAGGAGAGAGAATTCCAGGAAGGAGAATAGCCCTTCTCTAAATATTATCTATATGCAGAGCCTTCAGCATTTTCCTTCATGTTCTATTCGCTTTCATACACAAGATGTTTTGGGAACTAGACTGAGGCCTTTCCAATTCAGCTGTGGGGAATGGCAGGAAGGTTGTGACCCATAAAATGAAAATCTCCAATCTAGGGGCTCAGGGAGTGTCTCGTCCAAACAGAGGGAGAGCATATGATGGCAGAGGCACTGAAGCTAAAGAAATGAAGAGGGAAATACCTGTGTTTATCTGTAATAGAAACATACTCTAGAGTCCAGGTGCATCCTTGAGCAATGTTTTAGTCTTGTTTAACAGCACTCAGTCTACGTGATTGAGCACTGCTCCCTGAGTGAACACAGCATATGGGCAGAAAAAACAACTTACCGGGATTCCACTAACCTGTCTGTTCTGGTTTTTGTAGGGAAGCATTCAGCTCAGTGGGCTTTGGACGATGTGCTTATAGGGATGAATGACAGCTCTCAGACCGGCTTCCAGGATAAATTTGATGGAACTGTGGATTTACAAGCAAGCTGGTACAGAATACAAGGAGGTCAAGTAGACATTGACTGCCTGTCTATGGATACAGCGCTGATGTTCAGTGAAAACATTGGTATGTGTCATCAAACATTGCTACATTTTGTATGAGTCTATTTTATCAATTACATATGGATCAAGTTTTACAAGATGGGAGGTATAGACAAATCCAGGTATTTCGTAATCTGTAGGGAAGAGAAGGCTGGAAAAAGGTGAAGATAGAGGTAACAAATTTGAATGACAGTACTGAAAGCATATGCTGAAGGTACACTTTGTTGTTGTTGTTTTTCTCTCTTTTCTTAGGAAAACCTCGTTACGCCGAGACTTGGGACTTCCACGTATCAGCCTCCACATTCTTGCAGTTTGAGCTGAGCATGGGTTGCAGCAAGCCATACAGCAATTCCCACAGCGTTCACCTGCAGTATTCCCTAAACAACGGGAGAGACTGGCACCTGGTGACCGAGGAGTGTGTCCCCCCAACAATCGGCTGTCAGCAGTACACCGAGAGCTCCATCTACACTTCAGAAAGATTCCAAAACTGGAAGAGAGTTACTGTCTACCTCCCACCCTCAACCAAGTGAGCGCTGCTCTTCTGGCTGTTTAGCATGACAAAGGTTTTGCTGATCTAATTTGAACAAACATCTCCCAGCCTGGGAATGTTCTGCATGTCGTTTAAATTTTTAAATATGTGTTGTCAAGCCACCAGAATTTTAAATTTCACTTCAAAATATTTCATCAGCTATAATGTGAACTGTAGGGACTTAAGGAAGTAACAACTTTGATGAGTGAATTCTCGAGTCTTGCCTATAATTTATGACAGTAAGAACAAGAATGCTAAACCAGCTTTTCTAACATTTATGCAATAAGAAGCAAGAATAAATACCCTGTGCCATCCTTTCCTACTGTAGTGTTTTCTGTTATTGCACATAAGTTGTCATCCAACATTTAGGCATGTTAGTCACAGCGTTCAGCAAGTCAGAACATGTGTCATCGGACGTGCCACCTCCACCCTTTTGACCGGGAGGAGAGTTCTGCCAGCATCCTCAGGATATCACAGGCTGTAAATGGATGTGGCAGATGTGCTGGCTTCCATCTCTCTAAATAAAACCATGCTCTAGTTTAGGAAGGACAGGTAATGATGACACTGCTTGCCGCTGTTCTGAGTAGTTCTGTAATTCTTCAGAGCACCCTACACATTACCTCTGTCCTTTTCATCACCCAGAAAATACGGTGGGAAAAATGGACATACAGTAAATGAACTGGGCCTGGGGTTCACATCTTGGTTTCTAATTCCACAGTTCACTCCAGAGGGCCATATATCATCTTCCAAAGAGGTTTTTTTTCCAAAATAGTTTCCTCATTTGAGGATAACAAGGGAGTCAGCAGTGACAGCAGTGTGTATGCATCTGCATGTTTGTACATATATATTCATACATTCTTATATTTACAGGAACATATATAACCATTGTTTTTCTCTTTACACAACACTTTATATAAATGAACTTTCATTACTTACTTTACTGAAGCTATTTTATTGTTTCCACTCTGCTAGCAACACATGGAGCTGTCAAATGCTAATGGAACTACTAATTTCTGCTCAACGACTTTGCTGATCAGCAAGTGTCTCAGCAATGTTCTTTCTTGATTATCACTTTGGGCACCTTCCTTTAGAATATGCTGGAATTTTGCCTAAAAGACTAACCTGAGAAATTTAAACTCCCAGTTTCAACTAGAACATGAATCTTTTCGAAATAAGGGGGCTACGCTTATTAATAGGCTTTTCTTCTTCTGAAAATCCGTGGGATTTTCTTTACTATTTAGCACTTATGGAGCAGAATTTTGAATCCTGAAATACGTTTCCTCTGTTTTTAATAGCTCTCCCAGAACACGGTTCAGATGGATTCAGTACAACTATGCTTCTGGAGTTGATTCTTGGGCTATTGATAATGTGGTCCTGGCTACAGGGTGCCCCTGGATGTGCTCAGGGCACGGCATCTGTGATTCGGGTCATTGCATGTGAGTAGAAAACTGCTTAAGCTGCTTCATGGAAAGGATGTGTTTTATCCAGGCCAGATGGATAATACCTCTTCTTCCCAATGTGTTGCTAGGTGTGACAGAGGCTTTGGAGGTCCGTACTGTGTCCCTGTCCTTCCTCTGCCATCTGTCCTGAAGGACGATTTCAATGGTAACTTGCATCCGGACCTTTGGCCCGAAGTCTACGGTGCTGAGAGGGGAAACCTGAATGGTGATACCATCAAGTCTGGAACAGCTCTCATTTTCAAAGGGGTCAGAGATTCCTTACATTGAAAAAAAAATGAATGAAAACCAGTAGAGTAAAATAGAAAGTAAATTTTCTCTTGTTAGCCCCATATGCTTATATTGAAGTCTTCTGGCTAGAATTTGACATTTTCATTTTTCTTGTCTTTTCCTACCTTAAACATGCACCATGTTTTTCACAGTTGTTTTTTTTTATGAACAAATGGGTTTCATCTGTTTGTTGTGTATTACTTCCATTTGTGGTATAAACTCCTCCTTGACCACCAACGGAAAAGAATGAAACTCTCCATTGAGATTCTTGAAGTGAACTATTTGGAAATATGGTACATATTACAATCATCTTAAAGTTTCCTGATTAGCTTTTTAGTATTTTGATTAATACAAATTAGTCAGGGCTGTAGTCTGTGTAATCAATGTTTATGTAGTTTGCCTGTATTTTACTCAATTCTATCATTTTGATGCTTTCTAGCTCTTTAAAGACCTGTCTTTGTTGATTGCAGATTTCAAAAGGCCAGGAAATATATTTTCTGAATTTTTCAGAAACAAAATGCATAATAGAAAGACTTTTGCTCACAAGCATGCAAATTCTCAGCTCACACAAGTCTTCATTCGACGCTGTGAACTCAGGTCCCCAAAAAGAGAAGTTAAATCATGTTTGGTGTATAAATTAATTCTTTGAAATATTTATTTGCAAAACCTTGACTCCAACCTCCTTAGATTATTTAAATCCCAAATCACGAGATGTGAATTGTCTAAAATTTGCATTGCTTGTACCTGCAGCTTGTTCCCCTGGGGGAATGGGTCTGAGAAAGAGGGAAGCTCTGAGAGGAGGTATGCCGGATCTCTGCAGAAGAGGGACTGGCTCTGGCCACAGGATCCACAGAAGAGCGAACTCATCTGTAGAGCTGGATAGGGACTCAGGGGTCCCTATGGGTTTTCCTGTCTGCTCCCTTTCCTTACAGGTCAACAGGTTGCCCCAGAAGAGGATATTTGTACAAAATATGTTTTGAGGTACAGAAAAGAACTCCTAGAGAGGACTGTAGCTGCCTGGGAATTAGGGTGCTTGGCCACTGTACAGTTCACACAAAAAATGAGTGTAGTAGCTTGGACTCAATGTCTGAATCAGTGTTTGCAGATCCAGTCACATCCCAGCAGTTCAGAGCACAAACTGAATGAGCTGTAACTGTGTCTGTACCTGATCCTGTAGCTGTGCCTCTGCCCTGTCTTGGCTCCCTTTGCCAAGGCTGTCACTGTCCCCATCTTCTGCCTGGGGAAAGGTGTGGTACAGAGAACTTCCTCTCTTGCTGCCACCAGCAGTCAGTAGCAGACAATATCCAGGCAAAAATAAGCTACAGGATATCTTCAATAATGAGAACTGCTGTTCATACTGTGTGTTGTGTATTTGCAGGAAGGACTGAGAATGCTCGTGTCAAGAGATCTAGACTGCACTAATACAGTGTACATCCAGTTTTCATTTAAATTTATTGCCAAAGGTAAGATCACTGTTGATTTCCTATCACTTCTCTAGCTTTATTAGTACATAGTAGCAACACAGAAAAGAATACAGATTTATATTTTCAACTTCAGTGTATGGTAGGGATCAACAGTTTAAGGTAGATTATATGGGAACTTGTTTGAAATTTTGCATCATCCCTTCCTTGCTCCCAGCCTACATGGCTGGCTGTGCAATTCCTAAGGAAAAAGTAAACTGTGGTGGCATCAAAAATAGTGCAGCTAGTAAAGTCTTTGAGCAGAAGAGAAACAAAACAGCTCAAGATTTTTTAGAGGTTTTCCACTATGTTGGGAAAAAATTAATTTATCTGGTTTTTTTATGTCATAAAATGGTGCCTACAGTAAATTACTTAAGGGACTGATGGGAAACAACAGTGTTTTTAATTTTTCCAGCTTCAGTCCACTGCATTAAAATCTCTTACCATTTGACTGCCTGATAGGTATCTTAGAGATAACTGAAACTCCATAATTCTATTTAATTGATATGAAGAATAGTCAGACTTTGCTAGACAAGTTTACGTGTTGGTGTAAATAACTTGTGACAGTTCCTCCAATACAAGGACTTTCAAGCCAATGATTCAGTCTTACCCTGCTCCAAGGCCCTGCCATCCTTGGCTTTAAAAAATAATTATATCCAAGTCTGGAGTGACATGATGGAGAACCACTAACCTGCTTGAAGGTTTGAGTCACTCCCATGCAATTTGAGAAGTTTTTCCCAGCATTGCTGATAGAATTGGCACTTCCAGGCTGAACTCTGAATGCTGAAAAGCTCCTCTCCCTTTGGTGTAAGGAAGATGTCCACAGCTTCTGTGGTAAGCTCAGTGCTCTGGGACTGGACCCTAACTGACTCAACATTTGCCAACAGCTCCAAAATAGTTTTGAACCCCCTCTTTCTTCTTAAATAAGTATCTTAGCCAAATCTCTGTATGGACAAGTGAAAATATAGCTCTTTGTGAATTATTATTGATTTTCTTTAATGGGCATTTAATCATCTATGTTGGGCTATTTATTACTGGGTTTGGTACTTTATCAAAAAGAGAAGAAACAATAACAGCCAAAAACATAATATGCCCCAAAATTATAACATGCCAAATATTTCATGTTTATAAGGAAACTCTTTGTGAAGACTTCTTATTACCAAGGCATTGTTTTGTAAATCTCTTCATATGAGCATTGAAAAAATATTAAAAAATAAAGTGAGTAAAAAAGTTGTTCTTAAGGCAGGAATAGCCAAAGGCTCAAGCCTGGATTTTGCCACTTGACCCACAAGGAGTAAGACCATGAAACTCCAGGAGAAATTGTTCCTTATTAAATCTGTATGACTTGTTAGCCCTACTCCTGGATCCAGGACTTAGTCCCAACAAGCTCCTTAATGGTGAACTCAAATTAATATAGCTGGGCACATCTCTCAGCTGTGAGTGTTAGAAGCAGTGTGGTGTTTGCTGTTAATTGCCACAGATAAGCTGAAATCAGCTCCTGACTGCAAACGGCTCTTCCCTGCTCCGTTCCACAGCCCGTGGTTGAATACTTGCACTGGAGCAGAGGGGAGCAGGAGTGTGTGCATCAGGCACTTTGGGTTCAGCAAAAGTGGTTAATTTAAGAACAGAACATGGGAGAAGCTTGCACAGTGACACGCAGTGAGTCAGGGATGAAGAAACTGTCCCTCAGTCCTTTTCTTCTGCTGGTTGCTGACTGGGTTTTTGGGGATATGCCATCACTGTGCCACACCATGAAGGGAGCAGAGAGTGTAAATCAGTCTGAGTGAGGCCTCAGTTCAGAGATGCCTTGGACACTGGTATTCCTGGACAGCACGTTAGGCACAGGCCAAATACATGCTGGGGGCTGAGCTTGTGTAGGGTAACCAGCATCAAGTGTGAGTGGTGGGTTCTAATTAGCATGTGCTAATAGCTAGGGCTGTAAAGAGCTCTCGTTTTTTTACTCTTTAAAGCTCAAAGTAAAAAAAATAGGAGGAGCTGGTAGTTAGAAAATGCAAATTTTACTGTCAGTTCCACTGACTTTTAGGCCCAGCTTAAAGCACAGAATATTGCTTTGTTGTTGTTAAAACATGCTAATAAAGAGCCTCGGTGCTTTCCATCAATTATGTTATTTCTGGGCAAGAATATTCTCATCCCAGTGTCTGCAGTGACAGCCATAGATAAATCTCTGATGATAGGGATTGTGTCTTTATCTACGGGTGCTACAGGTGGTGATGATAATGTCTGGTACCTGGACAAAACAAGCAAATAAATACTGTATTGCTGAAATATGTCTGTAGTACAAGGAGCAGGTTTGTTCTCATCTAAGAAAGTATAACACTGAGATAGCTTCTCATCTAGGTAATTAACTTTGATCATACATATAATGAACAGTAATGTACATTTAGGCCCTACTTCATTTGCATTTTGCAGACAGACAAGCAAAGGAAAGCACAGGAAGATGTATGTGTACAATAGGTGGATAACATCTCAACAGCTTAAGCTGCCCTTAAAGGAAGCCTGTACTTTGTAATAGATGTCAGAGCAACATAATTTTATTTATAATTGAAGAAGCAATTTTGAACTTACTGGATTTTAATGAACATAAATCCATGTCCTTTCTTCTCCAGGCACCCCCGAGAGGTCTCATTCCATCCTGCTGCAATATTCTGTCAACGGTGGCATCACCTGGCACCTGATAGATGAGTTTTACTTCACCCAGACTACAGATGTCCTCTTTATCAACGTTCCTCTGCCCTACGCAGCCCAAAGCAACGCAACGCGGTTCAGGCTCTGGCAACCTTACAACAACGGTAAGGAAGAGTCACCCCTGGTAATCCAGGTCCATTCTTGCACAGCTCAGCATCTCTAAGAGAGTGGATTTTTTGAACTGGACAGTTACAGAGACTTTTAAGTCATGAGGGGGTTTGTGTTTGAACTCCTTCAATTAGAATTACTGCAGGATTCTGTTTACTGTTCTTATAAAGCAGTTGAATGATTTAAAGTGAAGTACCTTCACCTGATATCCCTGGATTGCGTGCAGGAAATCATCAGTTTAGGCCCTGGAGGGAGTGGGAGATCAAGCAACACCGATAAAGTTAACTTCACTCAGGTTCTCCTCATTATTTTTAATGGACCTGATTCTCACTTACACTGAGGCCCCATTAGGATCCTCCAATTATACAAAAGTGTCCCAAGTGTAAATGGGAACTGGGCCTACCTTACTCAGAATTAACTAGGCATTAAAAACCCATTTAGAAAGAGCATGTAGTGAGCAGTTAATCTTTTGATTAAATTGTAAAGGACTGGAAAACCACAAGAGGAAAGCTCATTCCTCCTGATTACAGGAGATGTGCCAGCTGAAGGAAGCTCTCCTCTGCTCTCAATTACTCTGAGCACATTTCCTAGCAGAAACTGACATTAACAGCTCTAAAGAATTCCAGCAATCATTTAGACATGGCGATTCAGCAACAGTTTATTCCATATAGGCAAATTCCTAGCACAACCCTAACCAAAAAAAAAGCAAATTCAAATCTGGTCCTGACAATCCAGTTTCAGTTCATTCTTCTGACGTGTCCTGCCAAAATCAATTATCTAAACTTTTCTCCAATCAACTCAAACACTTTAAGATAAATGAAAAAATGTTACACAAAGTATCTGTCAATTTAATCTTTCCTCTTCAGTTTGAGAATACCAATTTTCTGACGTGTATGAATACATAATCCATTGGAGAGAAGGAGTTTCAGAGTTTCCTTCTCTACGGAAGAACTCCTCCCAGGCAAATACAAGCTGCTGAGTACAAGCACGTAGAATGAAATTGCACTTTCAGGCTGCTTGGACTCTGTAGCAACTGCTCATTTAGATGATTCTTAATTGAAGAAGACAATGACGGAATTTCAAAGTAAATGTGATTTAAATAGAAGATAATTGTTCAACAGCCATCGTTTTTCACTCTTCGTTTTGCTGTGACTTCTATAAATTTTAGGGAATAAAAGTTAATTTCATAGGGTCAGGCTGCAGAGCAGTATGGGGACTATTTTCATGGAAAGTGAGAATAGTGAACCCACACTTTTAGCACCCTCTTCTTCACATAATCTGTAAATACTGGCTCCTGTTCTGCTCTCTAATAATATTAGCATTAGGTCTTAATAGGAATATTTCCATTTTCATTGTAGGCAAAAAAGAAGAAATCTGGATTATTGATGACTTCATTATTGATGGAAATAACCTGAAGAATCCCATTATCCTTTTGGATACCTTTGACTTCGGTCCTAAAGAGGACAACTGGTTTTTCTATCCTGGTGGAAACATTGGGCTTTATTGCCCATATTCATCTAAAAGAGCTCCGTAAGATTTTCTCAGCAATACAGTAGAAAGAAATGACTTTGTAAACTCAGTCTGAAGCACTCCTTTCCTTTATTTACAGGGAAGAAGATTCAGCTATGGTATTTGTTTCAAATGAAGTTGGAGAGCACTCCATTACCACAAGGGACCTGAGTGTAAATGAAAATACTATCATCCAATTTGAGGTACTTGTCCTCAGAAAGTTATTTTGCCTTTTTCTTCGTGTCCTTCCGCGTTCTTCTCTGGTGTGTTTGCCCAGCTGTTCTGATTGCCAAGCAGAGACTCTAATTGATTTGACATTACTCTCCCTCATGTGAATGTATCATGATGCTTTTAATACACAGATAAGGGAAATTTCTGCCTCAAAGTCTTCCACTTTCTTGCCTAAATTACTACTTTGTCCATGCCTATATACTTGCACTGATAGCATTAAAGTCCATGTCCTATGCATTGGAGAGTCACCACCGGCAGGCAAGAGGATGAGCAAAATATAATGAGGGTCCAAATGGCCCCTTCACAGCCTGCTCAAGGTAAGAGTGCAGCATTTTCACAGGCTGACCAGTGGAGACCTACAACTTCATCTGTGACAGTAGAAAATAATTTTTTCTACCTGCTGGCTGAACTGCTCTGTGGTGCTATCTCAGAGAGACAAGCTTCTGCTTTGCTTTTTCTTCTGCCCACATCATAGATGCTCTAGATGAAGCTGGGTTTTGGCTATTGTGGCCTGAAGTCATCCTATCTTAGGGAGTTAACTAAAGCTCATGAATAAGGAGCATATTTTCGTGTTTCTCATCTAGTCAGTAGAAACAGGTACCCCAGTGACAACACAGAGTCTAAACTAAACTTTCTGATTTATCCTAGAATCTGAACTGTGCGTTGGCTAGGGCAGCTGTTGATAGGAGTAAGCAGTTATCCTCCTATTTATTAGTTTAGAGAGGTCATTATATTGTCATTAGGAAACTGGAAAATAATCTGGCGTGTAAATTGCCATGCCACAGTTACCAGGAACAATGTAGCATGTTGTGGCATTAACATGAGCTACATAATAATCAGCAAATTATACGAGTTTATAAAAATTACTAAAATGATACTAAAGGTTTTCCAAGAAAATTAGGTTTAGCTGTGTACTCATGCACACTTCAATTTGTCATGCAACTAATTCATAAATTATTGAATGCAAACCATTTTCTGTTTTAAAATATAGATTACAGCCTGTAGAACAAAAATGCTTGAGGTCACTTTAAGATATTCATAAGCCTTCAGAGCATTAACTCATAAAATCTACATGTTTACTTCCACATGTGGTAAGAACATCATTTTCAGCTCACGTTTTTGAGAACATTAGTGTAAATGAAGGAGTTATGCATAATGCAGTAGAGTTTCTCTCTGTGTCTCAAGAGTCAAAACCTATATTGGGTCAAGCATCTCTCAAAGCTTCCAGATGAGTAGACAACCCTTCCAGTCAAATGTAGGTTGATGGGACTCATGTGCACTGAAGAGTGATGAAGGAAATTCAATGTAGGATACTTTCAACATTCAGGCACATTTCTAAGTAATGCGTTTTAGAAATAAATAACTTTTTTTAACAGAACAGCATGCTAGAAAGACACTTATTTTTTTGCTACAAAGATATATAAGAATATCAAAATGTTACATAGTTCTAATACAGACTTTACATTTCATCAGCAAAGGGTTTTTATTTGTTGCGTGGTAAGTACAGTACATCTTATTTTATATGACAGAGTCATTCTGTAAAGGAACTAATTCTTCTTTTACAAAAGCAATTTGGAATTATAAGAACATCTACATACCAGTGTAAAAGAAAAGCAGACTAATTTGCACTGGTTGCATGCAGAAAATGTGTCTTAAGAGGTCTCCGATTCTGTATTAAACATTTTGTATTTTTTTCCGTAGTAGAACTGGTTTTCATGTAAGTTTTCTGCCTTTTCTACTGTTCTTTATATCAGGACCCTTGTAAGCACACCCTGAGAAGTCTGATACTGCCAAACTAAGCTTTGGTGGCATTGAATCTAAATCCGATCCAGCTGTGATGCTCTAGGGCTTTGCCATTATACATGAATGAATAGGTAGTGAGTGTGAAAGCTGAACATATCGAGGTGATAAGCTTTTCTTTTTGAAATGTAACATAAAAGAGGACCATAGTGCAGCTCAGCAACTAATAGCTCGGAATTAACAAAAAGTTAATGTTTGCACTTTTTGTTTTAATATTTCTGCTTTTAATAATGCACATATTTTGATGCTGTGATTACTTCAGTACCTGCCAGAGGACTGCAAGGGCTGGTGCATTTGCTCCAGCAATGTCAGCAGCTCTCCTTTGGGATTTGACCAATTAACTTTACAGTTTCCGCTAGCTAGAAGTTGTTGGGGATTTCTTATCACGTTCACGTTATCATAGGCCATAGTGTGATACACTCATGGACAGGAGGGCAATGTGCAAGAGTTCCTGTTCATGTGTGTCCTCAGTGCATCATCCCTGGTGTTCAATGGGTTCCCAAATCACCGTTTTCCTGGGCTAAACAAATACAGCACCAAACGGGGGAAGGCTGACCAAGGTGAAGAAGGGCTGGGGGTCCCACAGCCTGCCCTGAGTCACCTTCTGTGTTTGATGCCTTGGCCCCCAGATCAATATTGGCTGCACCACAGACAGCTCCTCTGCCGACCCGGTGAAGCTGGAGTTCTCACGAGACCTGGGGGCCACCTGGCACCTGCTGCTGCCCTTGTGCTACAGCAGCAGCAGCCACCTCAGCTCCCTCTGCTCCACCGAGCATCACCCAAGCAGCACTTACTACGCAGGCACTACCCAGGGCTGGAGAAGGGAGGTCATTCACTTTGGGAAACTGCACCTCTGTGGGTAAGTGCCCAGTTTCTGTTCCTGCCCAGCTGCTTGTTGCTTTGCTTTTATTTCTGTTTTTCACCCAAAATGTCATTCCAGCACAAGAGTGTTGCATAAGAACTGCAGCGCTGGAGCAGACCAGATGACCAATTTTTCTCTGCTTTTTGCCCTGAGTGTTAGCTAGTGTTCAGGTGATTCCCCAAATCAGGTGATTCCCCAAATCATATTGTGCCTAATGCTGATGTAGAATAACCACAGGCAATTCCCTATTACTTATATATTTAATTGGTGACAATTTAATAGAAGGAAGTTGCTTGGTGAAATGAATGCAAAACTGACTGTTCTTAGAGTGCTTGGAGTGTTCTTTACAGAACTGCATCAGCCATTTAAATTCACTGATGATATTCTTGCATGAAATTTGAGCTTCATTAGAAAATGCAGTAAAATGGGACCTAGTATAAGCTTGATTCTACTTCAGTGTGAGGAAATGGTCTGATCTAAATACTCACAGTCTCAGCTGTAATATTCTAAGAAATTAACTGCTGCAGTCACTAGAAACTTAGAGTTAGTGAAACAAATCAGGTTGGACGACAACACAGCATAGAAAAACAATATGTGGTAGCAGGCACAGTAATAGGTAACTTTTCAAAGTAAAAACACTACTTTTTCAGGAATAACTGTCATCTAGCATCAACTCACTTTATGTAAAAGATCACACCATTAATGATTAAACTGTAGCATGTATGAATGAAAATGAGCTGTGCAACTATGAGACTTTACGAGTCTATGCAGCTATGAGACTGAGTATTCATGAAACTACTGCAGTCAATGGGTCCTTCATTAAATAAATGACCCCATGAGTGCCTCTGAAAGTATGAAAAGATCTATGTAAGAAATAAGAATCAAGTTTGGAAAGACTGGATGTTTAATAATGTAAGAAAATGTTTAAATTTTTAACTTGAGTTTTCTGGTTTATGACAGTTAACATTTCAAGCATAGAAATCTCTTTCACCAGCTCACTTGTGCTTCCTGGTTTTGTGCAAAAGAATTATTTTACCCTTTACCCAACCATCAATGCATCCCTCCAAATCAAAATTTTGACTGTGCAGACTCCTAACTCATTTAAACCTTCCAGGATTTTGATTTAGTCCTCTGTTCCTGAGTGCTTCTATCCTGTTTTTCTACCTTCCCTCCTTTTCCTTCACCTACACACCAGGCAAGGAGCTCATTGCTGGCAGCCAGCCAAGCCCAGCAGTGCAGAGTGCCTTACATGGGGTGTTCAGTGCATTAGATCCTTGGGCCAGAAGGCTGAAGGGGGGATTTCTGCACCAGAATCCACTGGAAGAACAAGAAAAAAAAGCCAAACCTGTCTCCTTGTGTAATTCTAAAAAAATCCCCCAGCCTTTTCATCCCCAAAGTGTCAAGTGGTTATATTTAACTGAGGATGAAGACATTTGAAGTTATTGCCACTACATATGTAATTTTAGAAATGAATAGATGTTCTCAACAGACTGCTCTAAGTAACAGTTAGTATTCCAGTTATGTCCTGAAGGAAAGGTCCAGGGCCTGTTGAGCCAGAGATGAAACCCCAAACAACTTCAGCAAGAGCAGTGGTTCACTCTCTGCTTCAGACACGAGTCGTGCTTCACCCTTGCCGGGAGCGACCCTGACAGGAGGAGCTGACACGAATCAGGAAGAAAAATCCAGCCTGTCTAGGGCAGAGGTCTGCTCTCGAGAGGAGCTTACAACACCTCCAGCCTCACACTTGTGTCCTTCACCTCAGGGCGCGCTACAGTTGATGATTTTGACTTCCAGCAGAACTCTGGCTCTTGGGCATCTTTCTCGTAATGCTTAGTAGTGTCCCCACCCACCAATTATCAGTTGTCACCTAAATCCCCTCACAAAAATTTCTTTTTCGCAAATCAATGAAAAAAAATTGTCAGCTACATTACCTGTGGAATTGATTCGCCTGCTGAATTTAGATATCTTTAACAAGACACATTAAACACGCAAGGCAATTAAGTGCTTTTCCCTTCTCAATCTTCTGGTTTCCTTCCTCCCTTAAAACGTTTTCTCAACTGGGAATAAAATTAGTCTCTCAAGTGTTTTCCTCATTTCAATTTGTTTTCCCCCCTTCCCCAGTTGGTTCCTTTTTATATGCAGCATTGATGCAAGTAGCACTTAGGAGATGAATTAAAAATGACAGGACAGCACCCAAAGGAGAATATAGTTTAAATTAACAACTTGCAATATCAGCCTGGTTTAAGATTAAAACCGAAAGCAAGCTGAATACCTGGTGACATGACAGATCATGTTTTCTTTCTGCGTAATTGAGGGTGAGATCCTACCACTCCACCCCTACAGGTGGTCTCTGTGGGGGCAGGATGGAAGCACGAAGTAGGACCTCACTCTCCAGGAGAGGGTGAAAGTGGCCCGGTCTGACCCACACACTGTACACCAAAGCAGAAGGGAGTCCACCAGACTACGGCCATTCATCTTCCCCATGAATGATGGAGATAAGAGTAGCTGGATTTTAAATCTTGAAAATTATATCTGTCATTCGGTTTTGGGATTACAACTAATGAATAATGTTATTTTTACTTCCATCAGTACTTGGGTTGAACGTCAACATAAAGATGCATGAGGTGCTGAAGGAATTAGATCTAGCAGTCAGTTTCTAGAATTAATCTATTTATCAAGCCAGCTCCCACAGAAAGAATAATACATATGTGCATATAATGGTATATGGATGGAATACAAAAAAGATGGAACTGTTATTTAAAATAAGTACTTTTAATGCCATTTTCAGGTTGGCAAGGTTCAGGTGGTACCAAGGATTTTACCCTGCTGGCTCCCAGCCTGTGACTTGGGCCATTGACAACGTGTACATTGGCCCCCAGTGCGAGGAGATGTGCAATGGGCACGGCAGCTGCGTCAACGGCACCAAGTGTATCTGCGACCCCGGCTACTCGGGGCCAACCTGCAAAATAAGCACCAAGAACTCTGACTTCCTTAAGGATGACTTCGAAGGTATCTCTTTTGGGAGGGGGCATCTGAATACTGCCTGTCCATCTTCAAAGGAAGAAGGGATTCAAGGGATTAAACAGCAAAGCCTTCCTCACGCCTGCATGCTTCTGATTAGAATTTATGCCGTGAGGGTATTTCCACAAACCAAGTTGTTCAGATGGAATTTGCAAGCACGGTTTGTGAATGTCTGTTAATGCTGGGATACAAAATCTTCATTGAAACAGAACTCCCTGAAACTCTACAGGTAGAAAAAAATTTTAGAAGAAAACTATGTTTTGATGGTAGTTTGACTTCAGCAGAGACAGAGCATTTGCAAGTGAGGCAAATAGCGGAGTGCCGTTTCTCACTACTAGGGAAATCTGACTGGCCTTACTACAGCAAACATGGTTTCAGAGCAGACCATGTGTCTCAGCAGTGGGAGCCAGTGCTCAGCAGCCTGAGCAGACCCCAAGAGAGGGGAGGCAGGAAGCAACCGAAAGCCTCACGCATGCCTGGGCACACAGAGCATCCACGCACACCACTCTAAAACCCCCTCGAGGCTTCTAAAACCCCCGCTGGCAAGCACGGCAAGAGGAGCATGTTTTGCATAAAGCAGCACCTGTGAACCAAACTCATCCCTTCACAGGTGCTGCTGTTCATTTTTAATTTTGCCAGCCCTTGCTTGCATGCTACCACACGGTACCCAAGGTTTCTTTCTAGACCTGAGTACGTTGTTGTTATCTTAAGATAAATGAAGAAAAGTGGAAAACCTTGTGAATAACTGGAAACTAAGATCCCAGATTTCATACTTCTGGGTTTATTTTGTTTATTTTTTTTGATTTGTGTCAGCTTTCTAGAATACATGGCATTGGAAACACTGAATATTTCTAAGTCAGCATGTGATTTTTAATTTATCTCTCTTCCTCTGGAAGTAGCACTCTTGCAGCAGGAGCACTTCAGAGTAAATCATAAATATGTATTCACTGTGTATTCAGGTCAGCTGGAGTCGGATAGATTCCTCCTTGTGAGTGGTGGAAAGCCGTCAAGGAAATGTGGTATCATGTCTGGAGGAAACAATCTTTTCTTTAATGAAGAAGGTTTACGTATGCTGATGACTCGAGACCTAGATTTGTCACAAGCCAGGTAACACCCTTTTCAAAAGTTCTTTCAGGATTTCATTGAGGAAATAACATACTGAAGAATAATGCATATGCGATACTTCTCTAGTAAAAAACTAAAGCTGACGTATTCTGTGGTACTCACTCTAGCAAATGCTCCATTTTAACCACTGTTACCATGTTAAATTGAGTTTAAATTGAACTTTAATAGCATTAACCATTTAAATGTTGTTTTTTCCTCGAATAAGAACTCTGGGAACTGATGCCACACCTTCAGTAGTTCATGCAAGTTTTTGTTTCCTAAATCCATAACATGAGAAATGCTCTGCTTGTCTTACAGTCTGGTGTATTATGAGCCATTGCTGAAACAGGAGTATCTGCTGAAAGTATAACTCTTACATTTGTCATCTCATAATTCTTTCATTTCTGAAACTTGGTTTTTTCTTATTGTGCACATTTGTTTCCAATAATTCACTGAGAAATTCCCATCAAGCTGTCACCAGCTATTGAAAAACAAATATTTTAGTGTACTTACAGTTTATGTTGCATCTCTACAGCCTGCAGAGGAGATATGTGATGAGTGAGACATGCTAAGCAAGCCACATTAAAAAAATTTACACTAACATGAATTAAACTCCATCCCAATTGTGAGCATGTTAACAAATAGGTATTGTTTTCCTGTTCATGCTGTATCTTAGCTGATATTCTTATATTATTACTTGGGAAAGACTGCCTTTTCTCCAAGACTTTTTTCCACTGATGTCTTATAAATACCCTACTCCTCTCTAATGTGCTGTGGGGAACATTTTAACAGGCATTTTATCTGCTTTTAACCTGTCAGCATTGGTATTGAAGCTTTAAATAATGGTTTAATTGTAAAGACTCATGGTCAGTAAAAATGCCTAATATCTAACCATTGTATCTTTTAGATCAGCACTCAGCTAAACCTCAGTGATGTGTAATATTAAGGATGCCTGTAATTTGTAAGATTCCTCACAGCAAACTTTTTTCAGAACTTGATAAAAACAAACCCCAATTCTCAGCACTAATTTGATTACTAGACCACTCTGAAATTAAAAGATTGTTTAACAAAAGATACAAAAGATCTTGTAAGTTGCTCCAATAGACAAAATTATGTTTTCCTTATTGCTCATGTTCAAAGAACCATCATTTATCTCTTCTCCATGATGGTCTGTAGCTGGATTTGCATATATTGACCTCAAGGTGTTATATGGAGATAAATTACTTCTGTCTTAGGAAAACAAAGCTGAACATTCAATTTCTTGTATATATGCTTATGAAAAATAACAGTTATCAACAAATAACTGTATGTTCTCTTCTGAGCAGCAAGGCACACTGCAGCGGCATTGTTGGGAGCTGCTCTTTAGCAACCTAAAGTAATTGCAGTGGCATTTTCTTCATCTCCAGACTGACTCTATCAGCCACCTGCAAAGCACAGCAGATCTGGTTGTGACACAGACGTGCCAAGTTCTGCACAGGATTTGGGGACAAGTTTCGGTTTATGCCAGGAGTGATGAGAACAAGTATTTTTTAAGGGTGCTAGATTCAGTAGTCACATTCCCCTTTCCTTATGGGAGATCCCCTGAAGAACACAGGCATACAGTCGTGCCTGTCAGTGCTGCAAGCCACACTCAGCACCTGGGGATTGAAATCAAGTGGACTTTGCAATCCGCTACCCACTGCCATCACATCTATATGCTAAAGAATTTAACATAGGGGACAGTATATCACCCTGATGGTGATACTGGCAGCTGAAACTGCACCGCATGAAATGTCAGTAGGGGCAGAATATTTTAGGTATCGCAGCTGATCAAATCCCTTTCAATTCTGAATTCCTAGAAGAATATCCACACGTTTGAGTGTTACTAGATTTGCAAAAAACACTTTGCTTTTCCATTTCAAAATAGGCAGAACCTTTGCAAGATATCTTTGGGATAAGAAGAGAGGTATTTAAAATTATTTCTTTATCTGCTAGACATTGTTACCTATATTTGAGTGGGTTATTACCACATTAGTAAAATCTGAGATGTAAGAATAGCAATGCACAGAAATCAGATGCAACAGAGGCAAGGTCACCTGTGTTTATTTCCTTTGAATTATGTGGCAAATGTTGGAGTAAATCTGAGGAGGCAGAAAGACTTGCCAGCAGTGAAGCAAATCCATTTCATTTGATATGTTGATCCATGAGGGTACCCAGTGCTCCTTTACAGCACAAGCAATATGTTATGTCTGGGACACGGAGGTGGATATAATCTATAGCAAAAGCAGTTATATATAGTAGCAAGAGAAACTGTGAGTCGCAGTGAGGACCAGAATTAATTGACTTGTAGGTCTGGTGTTTTATTGGAGCTTTGTCTGCCCAGCACCTCTGTGGCCTCCACTCCCAGCAGATCTACCTGCAGATCAAACCAGAACAAGATTTTTGATACAAAACTTTTTTTGCACCTTTTCATTTAACCGTGAGCCAGGCAGCACTAATGCAATAATAATTAGAAGAGATAAAACACTCTAAAGCTGTGCAAAAGCTGTGCAAACATGAATTAATACTTGTAATATCCCGGCAAGTCCAATAAGTAAATATCATTACAGCACGGTTCCCTCCACTCCAAGTGCACAGTGGAGCTATTTATGAGCATAGGCTGACGGGAAGGATTTCGCAGTTTGATACAAGTCTATTGTGCAGCTTTGGAGAAGCCAATTAACTGGGGGATGAAAGGCTGGTGTCCCTGGGTGGCTTGGGCTGGCTTCAGGGAAGCCGGCACATTTAAACGGTGTAATTTAGACAAATTTCCCAGGCTGACAAAATGGACAAAATGATCCCTGAAAGTGAAATGTGCTTTGTTCTCCTGTCCAGATTTTCTCTGGTTTATGCCAATGGAAAACTGGGATGCTTATTTTGAATTTAAGCATTTCAGCAAATTCATAGCAAATTATGATCTACTTAGAGCACAGTTGCTTTTCTGCCACTAAAATCTGTACTCATGGGATACAGGGATAAAAATTTCACCCAGGATTATGTTTCTGATACTTGCAACACCATCTGCTATGCAGACAAAAGCTGAAAACATAAATGACCAGCTTTGTTCAGCCTCTTATGCCTGGCAAACTACCACACAGGCAAAATGAATTTTTGTCATACCACCTGTCTGTCTAGTTATATTCTGGAAGCTTTGGAAAGGAAATCATAAGATCTCCTGAAGCTGACTCTTACAGCTAGAAATCACAGTGCTAGTCAATAGATGAACTCCAAGTCTCTCTGGCTCGTTGTATAGGATGTTGTAGAAAATAAATCTTTCCAGTAAGTGCTCCCCCTGTTAGATTTGTGCAGTTCTTCATGAGACTGGGATGTGGCAAGGGGGTACCTGACCCCAGGAGCCAGCCTGTGCTGCTGCAGTATTCACTCAACGGGGGCCTCACGTGGAGCCTTCTCCAGGAGTTCCTCTTCAGTAACTCCAGCAATGTGGGACGATACATTGCCCTGGAAATTCCCTTGAAGGCCCGTTCGAGCTCCACTCGGCTTCGCTGGTGGCAACCATCCGAGAACGGGCATTTCTACAGCCCCTGGGTGATCGACCAGGTGAGGAATCCTTGAGGGAGTTGCTTCTTTTAGCACAATTTTAGGCTGGATTCAGTCTTAATGTCTCTCTTTTTTTGACATGTATCATTTCACCGAGACAAGCAAAAATGCTTTGTAAAAAGATATTTAGAGCACAATTACTGTTTGCTGAACTTGTGGTTTTAATGCAGCATTTCCATGTGGGGCACTGATTGCCCATTTTGAATCTAGGAAAGTCTTTTTTACGTGTGTGTAGAGCCTCAGGTTCACATTGCAGGAGGCCTTACCATGCAAAATGCAAGTTTGATTTTAAACTTCAAAACCTTCATTTAAGATGTATCCAAATATGTAATTAGCTTGGTAGAATGTAATAGAAAAAAAAATATATAAAAATATTAATCTGTATGAAAATAAAGTTTCCTATTTAGAATTTGCTTCTATAAAGATTATTATATTACTTTGTATGACTTGGTATAAATCACAAATGATTTATCTCTAAAATGATTGTGCTCTAAGTAGTGTCATTGGGTTGTCCAAGTACAATTTGCTTTAATTTTTTGTAAAGAAGTTAGTTCAGATCATCAGGAGAAACCCGGCCACTTTAATGTTGTGGTTACAAAATTTTACTTCCCATCCCTCCTTTTAAAAATGAAAAAATACTCATAGTTTCTACATCTTCACTGAATGTAGTTGTATTAGTTCAGAACAATCAGAAACTGACTTCAGAATAACAAATGAAAAATAATTCTACCTTGCTTGCTGTTGAATAGTAAAAGATCATGTTTTATAGTCAATGATAAAACACAGACTATTTCCCCACTTCTATCAGCAGATGCAATCTGATAGTAGTGCACCAGATTATAGAAGAGCAGAACAATCACTAGGAAAGTGCAATCACCTTGTTTCTACAAACACTTATTTTTGTGAGCAACTTTACTTCATCAAGGATGGAGGTCACCTCCCTGAATTTTAGATTTTTGCAGCTGAGCCAATCTCTTTCCTTTACAGGAAAGAGATACTCCCCTTTCTGATAGCCTAAAGTCTTTACTAAGTAAATTTTCCATTTTGGACCAGCAGAATAAATACACATAGACTGGTACATCTCCTCCTCCCTCAGGTTGCTATGTCATATATTTGTGAGGACTTCTGGACATCTTTTCAATAACAATTTCTTTCCTAATGTTTCAGATTCTTATTGGAGGAAATATCTCTGGCAATACAGTATTGGAAGATGATTTCACCACACTGGATAGTAGGAAGTGGCTGCTCCACCCAGGTGGAACCAAGATGCCAGTCTGTGGCTCCACTGGGGATGCTCTGGTGTTCATTGAGAAAGCCAGCACCCGCTACGTTGTCACCACTGACATTGTTGTCAATGAAGACTCTTTCTTGCAAATAGATTTCGCAGCATCCTGCTCTGTCACAGACTCCTGTTATGGTAATGGCTTCTTAGTAATTCCTGCCATTCCTCTTCCTTCACTGCAGAGGAAAGTTCACTTGTTTTCTGGTTACATTATTCATCATAACAAGAACTGAGAAACAAAAGAAAGCTGCATGTTTCTGTTAGAAATTGTAACATCAGCGTTTTTATTCCAGGTGTCTGAAGCCTAAGAGAAACTGAACTGTATTATTCCCTGCAAGCACCTAAGTTGCAGTTCAATCCATTTAAGAAAAAGACTAACAGCTGCCTTACTCAAATCCATTTAGTAGATAGCATCCATTTAGTAGACTGCTTGGGGTGGTGGTGTAATAACAAGCAGCTGGGTGTTCCCAGCATATGTTTTTTGCTTTGTGGTTTTGCATTTTCAGTGTAGTCTCAGTTCTGATCTCACTTGTACCCACATATCTAAGAAATCATTTATACCAACATACATCTGACACATGCTAAGGCAGCATCAACTGAAAAAATATACATCGTCCATATGAAATAATAAACATGTATAGATCTATAGGTATCCATGTATGAATGTGAGCACAGATATATGCACATGTGTATATATATATGTTTGGTACGCATAATGATGCAATTTTTAATTACCTAGCTTCCTTTTTTCCATATGATGTCTATTGAGTGCAGAGCCAGCTATATGTGTATATACACATATATACGTACAGATACACAAATAAATAAAAACGTGCTCTGTACTCAATACACATTACATGGAAATTAAAAATTGGTTCATTATGTGAATTTTAAGGTACACAAGAAATAGGTCTTTCTGAAAAACAAGCTTTCGAATGCTTGTTTTACACATCCTCTTAGGGTAGGGTTTTGAGGTATAGATATTTTTAATGAGGATGAGAATACAATACATTGCATCACGTAGTATGTGTTAATATACTGGGTTGCTGACTATTCCTCTGCAATTCTGTATAAAAATGGAAAAAGATTTTACATGAAGTCCCAGATTTAGCTTCTCCGATTTTGATAATCTGAAGCTACTCACATGCTTAACATTTTTTCTTTCTTTTGGTATTAAAAAGACTGTGGCATCCTGAGATCATCTCTGCTAAGTTTAGAATTGTTTTGGCAAGTGAGCTATATACCAGCAAAGAAACAGTTCCTTATTTTGTTGGGGGGTTTTTTGTTTGTTTGTTTCTTTGTCTACTACCCTTATCATTATCTTAATTTCATATTAAATTAGGCAGGACTCTATCTAATCATGCTTCCAGTCATGATGAGCAAAACATTTCTTTTGGTGAGGGAAACTTAACACTAAACACTCACTTACCCTTGTTTGTATCTACTTGTCCTTGTATTTCTACAGCACTGTCTTCTGTGCTGAAACATCAAGTGGGACTGATTGGGTGATTAAGGGTCATTCCCTGTGCATGAGGGTAGAAGAAATGGGTCTGTAGTAATCAACAAAAGATCAGAGATTTATCACCCCTGTCACTGCATCCACACTCCATGTTTTACACAGCCAGCTCAGCCAGTATGCCTGGCAGCTGGAACATTTGCTTCAAGTTACAGTTCTGCACCTATTATTATTTACTTTTTCATGGCTGCATGAAAGTTGGACTTGAAGTATTTAGTGAGCTTGACTAACCTTTAATTTTCATAATAAAAGTTTATAAGCCATAAACATCAAAACAATGAAATTGCTGATTTTCGCTGAGAAATGAATACATTAGTTTAATGTGGCTAGACTGTGTTTGAATGGAAACACGCTCACTGACTAACAAACTCAAATTGAAATTGTGCTGGGTAATGCAATGAGCTGGTCTGCAGGAGGGGTGGAAGGCTGACTAAGCCGTCTTGTGACAGAGCCAAAAGTGAATTTGAGTGTTGCTCTGCTTTACACAGCAATCACATCCAGCTGAATCTCACCCTTCAAGCCTGAAAAACAAAAAATGTGGTGGTCATGGTGCTGTCACATCACTTTCTTGCACACTGCAGCTACAGAAGTCTTGACTTAATCCTGGCAACTTAACGTTGGCTCTGTCTTTTCATCTGTGGTCCCTTGAGTTAGGTGGTGGATGCAGAGATGTACTGCAGACTCCTCCCGAGCTATACCTGCTCAGCAGTATGTAACACATCCTCTAGCACTGCCACCAACGGAGGTAGCTTTGTGCTTCTGACACAAGGGTTTGAAAAGTTCTGAGTGCTTATTTTGTCCGTTTAGACTTGTGATACTGTCTGGGGCTTGCACTTTATTATAGGTCTATGGATAGGCCTCTCTAAATTAACTAACCATCTTTCCACCCTTAGCTATTGAACTGGAATATTCAGTGGACCTTGGGCTGACCTGGCACCCAATTCTGAGAGATTGTCTTCCCACTAATGTGGAATGCAACAAGTACCACCTCCAGAGGATTCTCATTTCAGACACTTTCAACAAGTGGACCCGGGTTACTTTGCCTCTGCCTCCCTATACTAGGTAACTCCCTCTGGTTTTCTGCAGAATAAATCTAAAAGCATAACTAGGTATTTATAACATCATGATACATTATAGAGTTAAAGCAATTGCACCTTGTCTTTTTCGTTTTGTCCATGTATATAGTAACAAATAAGTATAAGTAAATGAAACTCTGTCCTATAAAAATTGAAACACAGGCAGCAAGGGCATCAGGCTCTCAGCACTATTTGACTCCACAGCTTTGCTCCTCCTGCTGAGCCCAGTCTCCTCACACAGACATAGGCTGAGCTAACTGCTGGCTCAGAAGTATCAAAGCACAGGTAGAGCCTTGAGACAGTTGTCATGAAAGATACTTCCTAAGGCACATACAAGTTTGGAAACAGAGACCTTTATTTTTTAGCAATTGTGCTGAAAGCGCCTATGTGGTTGCTACACATTTTGACATTAGTAGTGGAAAAGTCTGTGTTCTATTACTAATCATTTGGGGCATCTGGACTCTTCCCTATCTTCGGTGCAGTTACATCAAGTAATAGCACTTTTTTTAGGAGTTGTTCCCAGCATTAATTTTCTGTGCTTCCTCTTTTGCGCGGCTTCACTACGTATTGTCTGTAAAAATCCATTACCCCAACAGTTCTTGTATAAAGACTGTAAATTTCTGTTCAGAATAGTCTTTCTGGGGTTGAATGGGATAAATCAGGGCTGGGATTGATGTTCCAAACCAATTGAATTTGGACCTGAAAGGAAGCTACCACCTGAGAAAAACTCAGGTTTATAAATAACTGTGATTTTAAGACTGAAGAGTTTTTTGAGCAGTATATGTCACAAGAAGTCTGATGCCCTACTGAGGTGAAAATTGCACTTCTGTCCAATCCCATAATTGTATTTTTTGGCTGAAGTAATACCATTTCCCAAAGTTATTAAGATAGGCATTCCATGAGAGAGGTTATTACAACCTTATCTCATAAGCAAGAGAGACGTTAAGCTTTAGGATAAGAACAGTGCAGCTAATAGGCCTTTTAGTCTAGATGCAATATAATTTTTATGCTGCTTTATTATTTCAAGCTGTGTAATAGCGGGTGTGTGTCTCCAATTGTTTGTGCCTGTATGTTTGAGGTGCATGCAGGCTGTGTAGTCAATAGCTTGGCCTGGTGCTCACCACCCATGCCTGTGTAGCCTCTTAGGACTCCCGCACTCCAGGGCGCTACCTCACCTCTGGCCTCTAGAAGGCAACGAACACTTAGTTTTAACTTAGAGCTGATTTTAAAATGCAAATGCAAATACAAAGCTTCCCACAGGAGCATCAGCTCCATAACGTGTTAGTGAAGCACCCAGCCAAAGCAGGCAGTGTAAGACATATGTGCTTGTCTTTATTCTGAAAGGACTTCCTCACAATTTTTACATTTCCTTTTAAAATGCTGTTTGGTGAGCAGCTGAGCTGAGCTCAGAGCAGTAGATTTCTTTTTGGATAAACATGTTATTTATTCAGCTCATGCAGCATTTTCATAGAAAAATAATTAATGGGATAATAATGACCTTATCATATGAAGTCCATTTTTACACTGAGTAGTTTTAGGGGATTTCGCTGCTTATTTGTTTTGGTGTTTATAATAATTGTGATTTCTCTGTGAGTTTCAAAAGAAAACAGACTACAAAAAGTTCAATGCTGCCATCTAGTGCTGTACAGCAAAACAGGGCTTAGCCTGAATTCATAGTTAACAGAAATTCATCTACTCAGAGCTCTTGACTCACAATCTCCACCTGCATGAGCTGAATAGCTATTTGGTGTCCCCTGACTGTTTTGGATAGATTTTCATCATCTATCTCGGGAGCTGAGACACTTAATTCACATATAGGGAGCTAAGCCCATTTTAATCAACAAAATGAAAATAATTTACTGAGTAGAGCCAGGATCACACCACAGATAATTCCTTAGCATTTCCAGCCAAGCCCCGGGTGGAGGGGAGGGAAGAAACTGCAAATCCAGGGTCATGCTGCAAGCTCTGCATGGCCTTCTCACCTGTCCCCAGCCCACTGCCTAGAGCTGGTCGTACCTAAGTGTAGTTGGGAGAATTCAGAGAGAAAAAGTCAGGTAAATTTGTTAACTTGGACTTCTTGACTGGCTCAGGGTGAAACTTGGAGGGTTTGGATTATTCTGGCTTGATTCAGCTCGTACCTATCCCTCAGGTTTGGATCTGTGCTGGGACATGGTTATGACTGGCCTGAGCTTCCAATTGGGAGTACCACCTTCTTCCTACCCTCCTCTCCACTGCACCAACCATGGCCCACTTGCTTTGCTTTCACCAGTGATCCATTTCCTACCTTCCACACTCTCAGCTTGATACCAAACACCCGTGCTTTGTCCTGTTCTCAAAATTTGGGCGCCCTTTTCTTGGAGGGATGTTGTCATTGTCAGAAATCAGCCCTGGGTTGTGCTGGTATCAAACAAATCTTCCAAGAGCAGCCTAGCCTTAAGACTAACATTTCCTTTCAGTCAAAATAAAGATTACCTTAGCTAGAAAATACAGAATTCTGTTTTTCTTTCTCTCCCAAGGTCTCAAGCAACTCGTTTCCGCTGGCACCAGCCTGCTCCTTTCGACAAGCAGCAAACGTGGGCAATTGATAACGTCTACATTGGGGATGGCTGCATAGACATGTGCAGTGGCCACGGGAAGTGCATGCAAGACAACTGTGTGTAAGTGCCATCTGTTCCCTGTCCTGCCCGGGGCTGTAGCATGTCACTCCCCCTCTGTCATTCTGACGAACCTGCAGGAAAAACTGTGATACAATTCTACAAAGGAAGGTGGGTTTTGCTGTTAAAACTGAGCAGGGCACCGGGACCACTTGGGAACAGAAGCAACGAGTGGAAGTGCAGGGGTTGCCACAGCCAGACCTCTGCCTGTTGGTGCTCCATGGCCAAAGCAGACAGTCCTTTCCTCAGTGGCAATGCATCACCTCTGCTCTTGCTTCCGCTGTGTCTTGATTCCCCTCCCACCAGGTAGGGGAAGGTACCTCTTGAGTTTACACATCCCTCTAGGGACATCCAGTCCTGCAGCTTCCCAGAATATGTTACTCTTATTCCCAAGGGATTTCATACCACATCCCTGTGCTCTCAGCCTGGTGCTGGGTGCAGAGAACCTGGGCTGGAGGTGCGACATATCCACTAAGTAGGATATATGCCAGTTCTTCACAAGGCCAGATTTTGCCTTTTGAGTGGTGTTATCTGGATGGTCTGATGGTTCTGCTTCATAGTATGGTTTGCCAGGGGAGGCAGACTGGCTTGATCCTCAAACTGTTTGCATAACAATCCACATAGAGTCCTGCAAAGCTAGCAAACAACAACCCCCAGATTTGCTTCTCTTGGCAACAGAGAAATACTTTCCAGATGGATGTATTGCTTTTTTTCCAGCCACAAATGGCAACAGAAAGGGGATAACGGTTGTATTGCACAGTGACAAACACATTGCACTGTGACTGTATTTGTTAGAAATATATTCCACTGCAGAATAGACACATTATTGTGTTCTCCTCTATCCTGACAACACTGAAGTACCAAGACACAATATCCCTGGTGAAATCTCGTAGTAGCAGAACACAGGTCCAAGCTGTTATCCAGTCTTTGACACATTATAAGAACATTTTTCAGAGGGGAAAAAAAAAGGGAGAACTATATAAAGTAAAGATAAGAAAGCACCCGTCTACTAAAATTTTACAGAAACTTGAACTTTAACATTAGCAGGACATTTTTAGGCTTGGTATATTCTCTTGGTTTATCTATCCAAGCACAATGTATTTTACTGATTTTTACTGTGTTTGGGAGTGTACCCTGTGTTAGAAGTTTGAATGATACATAATACTAAGCCTTCAAAAAAGTCATTTTTGCTTCATGTTAACTACAAAACGCCAGATGTTTGAAACCCCCACATACCAGTTGTGCACTAGTAAATGAAGCCTCTATGCAGAATGAGATGGTACCTTAATAACATGGCACTGATTAAACCTCCATGCAGAGCCTTTGCCAGCTGATTTGTGCATTTGTTTTGCTCTGCAGCTGCGACGAGCACTGGGGTGGGCTGTACTGCGACGAGCCAGAGACTCCCCTTCCGACACAGCTGAAAGACAACTTCAACCGCTCCCCCTCGAACCAGAACTGGCTGACGGTGAACGGGGGCAAACTCAGCACGGTCTGCGGGGCTGTCGCCTCTGGGATGGCTCTTCACTTCAGCGGGGTGTGTGTCCAGCACAGGGACCAGCTCACTCCATTTGACAGTCCTATGAATAGGACTGATTTTAAAAGTTAAATAGTAAGGCATTAAAAAAATAACAGCATAATGTATTAAACACATAAAATGTTTCTAAAAATTAAATGCTGAAGGTTGAAGTCAAACAGGTCCTACAGACTAGGGCCAGCCAGAAACACTCCAGGAAAGCTGATACCATGTTCCTTGCTATGCTGCAGCCAGGAAAATGAGATATAGTGTGTGTAGCTCCTGAGAGGAGCTGTAGAGCAGCCTTTGAAAGTGGAGCTGACAGATTAAAGCACAGTATAAGTATGTAGACATTCAATTTTCCTTCTAATAGCCTCCTCATAGCACTCAGAACTTCCAGACTGGAGTTTAGTGTGGCTTCTAATCAGACAGCAGAGGTAAATTAATAACTAGCTATTTGCACTTGTATAACTTGAACATGGTCCTTGACAAGACAGAGGCACAGAAAAACAGAATGGGTCGGGTTGGAAGGGGCCGCAGTGGGTCATCTGGTCCAACCTCCCTGCTCAAGCAGGGTCAGCCTAGAGCACATGGCATCCATGTGTAGCCTCATCCCTCAGATGTCTCACAGGTGGGTGTTTTCAGAATAAGCTCATAGTAAAATTTCCCAGGTTAGCTACATACGCAGGTATATAACCCAGACTGCTGCTGAACTATAGTTTGCTAGCAGATAACCTCAAGATTGTAAAAATGACAAAATAGTGGTTTAGAAACATGTAAAATTTATGCTTGTAGATCTCTTCTGTCAAATTTATAACTAGGTTCAAACTGACGAATGTTTTCTAAAATAAACTAACAGAAGCATTACTTTTCCACTTCATTCCAAGTAGGACTAAGTAGACACCAACTAATAGACTAAGCAATCTGAAATATAAAAGGTATTGTGGAAAACACACATACTAAAATTGCTTTGCCATTTGATGGTTTGCATAAGTTGAATCATTAGCACATAATCAGTGATTCATTACTTCTGCATGGAAAACTTTGTGATTTACAATGGATGCATGGATTTCTGCAATTCTTGCATTCAGAAGAAAGGTGAATACATGAATGTTGTAAAACTGAAGGTACAAGTAGCAACGTATATAAATACACAGCAGGAATTTTTAAGATGAAACATGACCGAAATGATGTCTTTAGAAAAAAAAATATATATTGTTCTGTTGTCGCTTATCTTTGAAATAATTAATAAAATTTTGTACAATTTTAAAATGTTTGCAGCATGAAGCTACATTAATAGTGACTGCATAGTCTAACAATTTTTATGAACCTAAGTTTTGCCAGACAACACCAGCCAACGTATTTTTTCATTGCTTTTAAGGGCTGCAGCCGTATGTTAGTTACAGTGGATTTGAACCTCACCAGTGCAGAATTCATCCAGTTTTATTTCATGTATGGATGTCTGATAACTCCTAATAACCGCAACCAAGGAGTGCTGCTGGAGTATTCTGTGAACGGTGGAATCACCTGGAGCCTCTTAATGGAAATTTTCTACGATCAATTCAGCAAGCCTGGGTTTGTAGATATCTTCTTTCTGCCTGTGTAACTTTCTCTACTAAAGTCAGGTGGTCTTGAATGTTTCACAAGAACCTGTGGGATATATTACTGCTGTGGTTTGGATGTCAGGTCCTTACGAGTTCAGCTTGTACAGTCCTACTGGCATTTATGAACGGTCTTGGCACACGTACTTGAGAGCATCAGCATTTGTGCAGCTGCTAGGCCAGAAATACAGGAATAGTTAGGAACCTGTAGCAGTCTGGTAGATTTGTAAATGGTTGCAGGAAGATAAATTAATAGCTACTGTAGTGATGTCCATCCTGTTCTTAGAGTTGCTAACCTTTGCAATCTAGTTCCTTACTGGCAAGATCATAAAATCACTGATCGTTATAAGTTAGTTATGAAGTGGTGTGGAGAGGAGAAACTGCATTTCTGCAGTTATCCATCAAAAGGACGGATACACTCAAGCCCTACTTTCAGATGTTTGTGAGATTCAAATCATGCATATATGTGAGCTGACCTTTTTCTCACTGACTAATTTACAAGATTCATAGAAAATGGGGATGTGAGGGACCCATTATCTGTTATTTTATTCGAACACACCAAGAAATCACTAGCACTTTAATTGGACATGAGATTTCAGTGTACTATTGTCTTCTGCTGCAATGGAACAGATAAAATTGCACTGGCACATTGCTATCTGCTGAATGGCTCCAGGTTGAAAAAGTAGTCTTCATTTTACTTCAACATTCTCCTTCTTAACACTTCCCTTAATTAGGACCTCATGGCCATACCCTGCTAGTCCACACTGTTGCATTTTGTTCAAACCGTGCCACAGTCTGGGTGCTGACCCTTCCCACCTCTCTCTGAGCCCCTGTCCCAGGGATGACATTGGGAGTGATCAGAAAGATTTTTGTGTCAGCAATATTTCCTAGAGGAACACAGGCTAGGCCAGTCTTTTTCTTCTTTCCCAACTTCCATGTATTCTAGGAAACATCAGGAATGGACTTGGCCAAAGCACCCAGCACAGAGCATTGCCAAGTGTCTGCCTCCTGCAGCTTTCCTACAACTAATTTCCGCCTTTTATTCCAGATTTGTGAACATCCTCCTTCCCTACGATGCCAAAACCATCGGGACACGCTTCCGCTGGTGGCAGCCCAAGCACGACGGGCTGGACCAGAACGACTGGGCCATCGACAACGTGCTGATCTCGGGCTCAGCCGACCAGAGGACGGTGATGCTCGACACCTTCAGCAGCGCTCCCGTGCCGCAGCACGAGCGCTCCCCGGCTGACGCAGGGCCCACCGGCAGGATCGCCTTCGACATGGTCATGGAGGACAAAACCACAGGTAAACGTTCCACCTGGATCTGAGCTAAGGAGCAAGAAGCCACGGCAGCGATTTGCAGATCTTGCTGTGCCTCTGAATCTTTGTCTCACTGTGATGGCGATCACAAACTATCCCATTGCTATAGAGGTCTTGTCTTTTGCCTTTCGTTCACAAAAAGTGAAGTGAAAAGATGTAATGCAGATTTTTTTACTGCATGAATTTATTTAGAAGATTAATTTATTTCAAAGAAAGAAAAAGTAATTTAAAAGTGCCGGGTTATTGTAAGCAGATTTCTTATCCTGAGTGTCTGTTCCCTATTTCCTAACATTTTAAAATATTTTTTAGGGAAATTAAGTTACATTTTACAACTAAATTTTGTAGAAGATGCATTTATGTATGTTTATAGGGCTTAACAGCTACCAGTGCTGGGGTACACTTTGTGCAGACATGTAGGCAACACCCATTAAAAGGCTCTCCCAAAATGTTCAGTGCAACAGAAGGTCGTGTTTTAAGTGAGTCTCAGATCCTTACTTCTTGAACACTAAAAAATAATGCTGTAATGCTTATGTAAGAGAATAGTAAGAGGTGCTTTCAGCAATAAATGTGATACATGTAATACATATTTACATGGGAAAGATGGGGTACAGACATTCTCAGGAGCAATACTAAGCAATTCTCACGTAGGTTAGAAAATAAAGCTATGAATCACCTTTTGTGGTTAACACTACTCCCTGTTTAATTTATATTGTCATTGTATATTACTGACATTGCCATTAATTTTCAAGTGAATGAACACTGGTTATTCCATGATGATTGCTCAATTGAGAGATTTTGTGATTCTCCTGACGGTGTCATGATCTGCGGGAGCCACGATGGCAGAGAGGTCTACGCAGTCACCCACGACCTGACTCCTACAGAAGGCTGGATTATGCAGTTCAAGGTAAAATCTGTCTGCAATATAATTATTCAAAACCACATTATGTTCCAGGTCTAAGCAGATCTTTCAGGAGGTAGGACGATGTATATGCCTACACAGGAGCCATTCCCTGCAGGGAAAAGTGTTGTTTTTAGGCCATTTTTTCTCATTTTTCTCACTGACTCTGTGTTGGTCAGCTTTAATACTGCAGGCTGTTCTCAGAGGTGACACATTCTTCTCTTCCAGCACTGCAGTTCCATGCACACCATGTAATAAGGATATTGCCTATCTACCAGGCGCCTATTTTGCTACAGCTGCCTGGTGAGGGAAAAGCAGCTCCACAGTAGTTCACACTGCTCCTGTGTTGTCATGCATTCCCATCAAACCTGCACCCAAACTGGCCTTCGTACACCCCTTTACCTAAATTAAGGAAATAACCCAGAAATATATGGAAGTTGCAAGAACCCTTTGCATGTCCATCCATAAGGATGGCCTCCCCAACCTGTGGCCTTCTCTGAAATATTCAAATCTCAGGTTGTGTGGGAGGAGATATTAATTTTATTTGTTGTGTGGTACTGGGGTATTAGGCACAAGTGTCAAAATCTGGAAATCCAGAAATGTGAGCTATCTAGAAGAAAACTAAATCAAAATATGGTGTCTGTTCTCAGTCTTAGGAATATCAAAGAGATCTGCAGATGACTGGTACCATACAGGCACTGTTACTGCCATCATTTCAAGCAAACTTCTGTGGTCACTTTTCAGGTTCAAACCCTTTCTTTAACTCCACCATCACAATTAATTCTTAATTACTGATGCTCTCTTCTTTATTAGGTTTCTGTGGGATGTAAAACCTCAGAAAAGCTTGCACAAAATCAGGTCCATGTGCAGTATTCCACTGACTTTGGTGTTAGCTGGAGTTACTTAGTTCCTCAGTGCTTACCTGCTGATCCAAAATGTTCTGGGAGTGTCTCACAGCCATCTGTCTTCTTTCCCACAAAAGGATGGAAAAGAGTAACTTACTCACTGCCTGAAAGCCTCGTGGGCAAGTAAGTATGAATTTGCTACTGATTTTGTCTTGGATTTAGTACCTTCCCAGAAACACAACAGGATATCTGCCTATTCATTTTCTTTCAAGGAAATTGCAGAATAGCAGTGTTCATGTTCATTACATTATGGATATGTAAAAAATCAATTTCAATAGATGCTTCCACTACTTGTGGAAGCTCAGAAGATAGTACAATCATGAGTATATTGTGTTTAATCACCTTTTTTTCAATTGAGCAAAGTTGTTTTATGCATGTGTCTGGTTTTCTTCATTCCTTTATATCTAGTCCCGTGAGGTTTCGGTTCTACCAGAAATACTCAGATATGCAGTGGGCCATCGATAATTTCTATCTGGGCCCTGGTTGTCTGGAAAACTGTAGAGGTCATGGAGACTGCCTGAATGAGCAATGCATCTGTGATCCTGGCTATTCGGGTCCAAACTGCTACCTGACCCAGACACTGAAGGTAATTTTATTGCATGTTTTAAAGAACGAATTTTGGCATGTGTTTGACTGAGAAGGAGAGAGAGGAGAGATTGATCCCACTGTAAATTTAGCTTTGATTCCTGTCAGCCTGAAGACAGTCAAATCCATTTTCAGCCCTTTCATCAGTTTTTTAACAAAACTATTACTGCATTATTCAAGAACGGGTTTGTTGCTTTGCAAATAACACAGCCCTGAAAAAGCTGTGATAAAGTTCACTGTTCATCTTTTAATCATGATTATAAGATGTAAATCACCCTTGCACATATAGTTATATTTGAGCAAAATAGAAAAATTGTCTTTATTGTGAAAGAGCTTACTGAAGTAGGGAATAAAGGAAAATGGCATAAAATTAGAAAATTAATTCACCTGGCTGTTACTCATGTTACCCAATAACAAGTGAGTGGACTCTAGTTAGATATTGCTAATTTAAAAGTTAAAAATAACTAACTTCTCAGTTATCATGTCATTTGAATTATTATAACCTTCTGGTTTTCATCAGAAATACTAATTACATGAACAAATATCACTGTCTGTTTGCAATTTTTTAACTAGTAATGTATCCATCACATTAAGGACAGTTGGGATAAAATGGCAGCAATTTTAGGGGAGTTTTACTGCTATCTCCTTAATGCCAGGATTGCTGGTTTTGCTGGGGAAAAATATAAAATATTTTTTCTCCCATGCATACAGAAGTCCCCAACTGTTGCCCTCTGCCATCAAAACCTCGCCACACAAACCCAACATGCCCATTCATTTGCACATGCCAATTTTAATTTGCTGGATTACCTCCCAAATATGTTAAAATCCAGCTCTAATATATTTTCACATTTAGCCAATTCAGTTCAAGGGGCCAAATATTCAGCCAAAAGTGATTATGTTCAGTCACCCTGAGAAAAATTTACAGTGTTCTTGAGCCCTTCAAACATGTTTAGGTCAGTTCCTAAACTGGTGTGATTATCAAAAAGGCTTAAAGTCTTACTTACCTATGCTTTATGTTAAATACCTTACTTACAGACTTTCCTGAAGGAGCGCTTTGACAATGAAGAAATTAAACCAGACTTATGGATGTCCTTAGAAGGTGGAAATACCTGTACTGAGTGTGGAATTCTCGCAGAAGACACAACTCTGTATTTTGGAGGTGCAACTGTGAGGCAGGCTGTCACCCAAGATCTGGATCTGCGGGGGGCAAAGTAGGTCATGTTTCCACGTCATTGTCACAGGGAGCTCTGTCACACACTGGCAAAGCAGCAGGCAGCGTAGCTGGTAGCTCAGGGAACTCCTAGGCCACCACAAGAATAGCACTACCTGAGGCAGACACTAATGAGATTATGATTCTCAAGGTGCTGATGCTTTCAGACGAGTCACAGAGAGCAAGGCTCACCCTAGCACAGTGGAAAGGGTCTGACATGTCCAGGTGAATCTGCAGGCCCCTTTGTCCAGAAATGTCCTGGAATCAGCAACTTCTGTCCTGGAATCAGCAACTTCTGTCCTGCAAAGAGGTGAGACACCAGTCACCAGGGCATCACTCCTGGAGGCACCAGCTGTGTCTCTCACTGAGCCCACAGCAGAACACCTGCTGGTTGTCCTCTCTGGGGTGCCCATACAAGATCCATTCCACTTCTATGCTGCTGGAAAGGATGACTTATCAGGAGAGCACTGGAACTCTGTCAGTTCAGACAAGCTAAGGACATGACATAGACAACTTCAGCATCATTTCTCTTGACCATATGGCTTTAATGAAGCCACACACTCTGACTTCTGAAATTCTGCAAGTTTGCTAAATCACAGGAAGGAAGGGGCCTCAGGGAGTCTCTAGTTCAGCCTCATGCTCAAAGTCAGGTAACACTGAATTCAGACCAGTTTGTCCAGGACTTTGTCCCACTGGATGTTTAAAAACCTCCAAGAACAGAGATCCTACTGTCTGTCTGCACTGAGACACTTGTACCAGTGTTCAGTTACTCTGAGTGACTTTTTTTCTTTTTTTTTCCCCCTGTTAAATCCATTTGAAACTTCCTATTTTTTCAGTGTATGACCACTTGCTCTGAGCTCTGGCCCCAGTTGTTCCAGTGTCCTCCACTGACCTTGCCTCAGTTTATCAACTTCTTTTATGTTCTTCATTGATACAAGGGCACCTTAACACATGGTGAGCTCCCATTCCACCAGGACTCCCAGGGAACTCCAAGCAAAGCAGCTCCCATCCAGTCTGTCCCTGGCTGGTACATTTGCAACGGGGTAGTCCCTCCCAGAGGCAGTTCTTAGATGATTTCCATGAGGTTCCCATGAAAATTACTAGGCAATGTTTTTGGAAACCTTTGTAGTACTTGTGCATCAATGTTACTTGCTTAAAAACAGCATTTGGAACAACTTCAGCAGGTCTGTTAACAGAAAGCAACCTCTATTTGTGCAGATCTTTAACAGATGTGATCATATACATTTCCTCTTAGGTTTCTACAGTACTGGGGGAGAATTGGGAGTGAAAACAACATGACAACATGCCACAGACCGACTTGCAGAAAGGAGGGAGTGCTGCTAGACTATTCCATTGATGGAGGCAAGTATATACTGTAGTTCTAGCTAAGCTACAGTCTGGTTCTGTATCCATGCACCATGAATATCTTAGAAGCTGTCAGAGATCCAAAATAAAAAGCTAATTCTTAATTGTACAGTTATTTTTGTCCATGTAAAGTTTTTTTTCCCCATCTAAAATTTCCATCTATTACTCAGGAGTTTTCCATAATCCTCCTGCCTTATTTCAGTAATCAATGGCTTCCACCCAAGTTGATTCCTTTTTACAAGTACAAGATTACTCTTGCAGGGAGTAACAGTTGCCAACTATCCTTAGAAGTTCAGCTCTATCAGAAGACCATAGCTATTACTTTTTATTTCCTATTATCTTACTTTAATCCTTTAGAAGATTCTACCATATGCTTGTTCTTATTACTAAACCTGCATCTGTTCATTCTAGGGATATCCTGGACTTTGCTCCATGAGATGGATTACCAAAAGTACATCTCAGTGAGGCACGACTACATCCTCCTCCCCGAGCACGCCCTGACCAACACCACCCGCCTGCGCTGGTGGCAGCCATTTACTCTCAGCAACGGGATCGTGGTGCCCGGCCCCGACCGGGCGCAGTGGGCTCTGGACAACATCCTGATCGGGGGAGCAGAGATCAACCCCAGCCAGCTGGTGGATACGTTTGATGACGGTAAAACAGGCTGCCACAGCTCATCTGTTGTCTGCCATTATCTGTCCTTATCTTACCTGAGCCCTGTGAGCTTGCAAGCAGACTTTATTTCAACTCTGAAAATTTTTCTTTCTGTAGACTAATGCTGTTTATATGCTGTTCTTCATGCTATTAATAGAAGTGTGTAAATATATATATAGAGATCTATATATATGCATGTATATTCAGATATGTATGTGTGCGCATATATATACACACATACAAAAAATTTTATTTCAACCCAATTAAATTCCTGGTATTATACTTTTATTTCATCATATTTTTAAAAAATACTATTATTTAAACATTCTAATTACCTCTCTGGAAAAGAATGTCTGTATTATGTCTGTTAGTAGCTTGCTGTGTGTCATTACAGAGAGCATAAATGTAGTGTCTATGTCACTAAAGTACTCTATCTAGTGATTCCGTGGATTCATTACTAAGCCTTGATGTTTACCAAGACAATGCAGTAATTGTATTTAACTCATCTTAATAGAAGGCACCTCTCATGAAGAAAACTGGAGCTTTTACCCTAATGCAGTCAGAACTGCAGGGTTCTGTGGAAATCCATCATTCCATCTCTACTGGCCAAATAAGAAAAAGGATAAAACACACAACATCCTGTCCTCCAGGGAGCTCATTATACAGCCAGGATACATGATGCAGTTTAAAGTAAGAAATGTTCTCTCTCTCCAAAGTAAAGAACACAATGAAAATTCATCTAATGTGTCTCCAGAAATTATTCTTCTTCCAACTAAGATGCTCAATTGGGTGAATAATTAATAGTGACTTTTTACTAGAAATTAAAGGAAAATATGAAGTGTAGGTAATGAGAACCAGAAAGGGTGCATGAATGTAAAATGTCAAAATATTCTGACTATCTGTATGCTTTTGGGGTTAGTCAGAGGGATTGGAAGTCTAATACCTTTTTCCTGAAATTACTGGATCATCAGACACAGTAGGAATTCTTTTCTAAGGTGAGAATAGATGCCATGCAGAATAAGCTATTTTCCCCTAATTTGTGAAGAAACAGAAAAGGCAAGGGAGAAGGAGGCTGGAGAAGAGCGTCATACAGAAAATGCAAGCGTGTTCAAGTGGAAGAGCTCCTTCTACTTCCTTGTGTCATGGCAAATGACCTAAACAATCAGAGAAACATTTCTGAGTATTTTACTTTGATTTAAGGTAGAATTCTACACAGGGCCAAAGGCAACAAGTAGTTGTTTTCCAGAAATGTTCTTGGCCGTTCCCCAAGCACCCTGTCTTAAACAAACCAGGAACTAACATGAAAGTAGGGTTATCAAAATACTAATCCATTTTCTTATTATGTTTTTTTTTTCTTGCTCTTCTGTTTGACAAGACAGTTCCAGAATTTTCCATCTTCCACTGATCAATATTTTCACCTTTTCTCAACGTCACTGCCTATTTTATATTGACTGTCTAATATAATCCTTAAAGCACTGCTTCCCTCACTCAGCATGCCAAAGAAATTAAATACAACAGGAGTCTCACGTTTTTTACTACTGAATGTCAAGACCCTCCCCCAAGATACTTATTTTACCCAGCCTATAATCTTTTTCCTCTGTTTTAAAACCAAAATTATGACAACCCGTCAGCATTCAATTGTTCATATTACTAAACTCTTATTGCAGAGTTTTTCTCTCCTGATTCTCTCCCCCTTTTTCTTCACCACTCACAGCAAAGATTTTATTTCTAAACTAAGAACACAGCTCTAGCATAGCTTCTGTTTGGTTTTGAAATTTAGCATCTTATTATCTAATCAGTAATGTACACTGGGTTCTGTAACCTTTCTGTTGTAATATGGAACAAATATGTCTACTGTTTTAAATGCTCAAAATAATTCTGTTCCTAAATTGGGCTGATTTAAAGTTTATGTCCACATGTTTATCATGATGAATTTTAAATTTCATAGGTGCTTCACTTTTGGAAATGCCAAGGAACTACCATATCTTTTTGTTTCAGAAACAATGTTTGTTTAGATATTTAATTTGGATTTTAGAAATGAAGTATTAGGATCCTGTTCGGAAATAACGGTAGTAAGGAAGTAAAATTCTCTAAGTAAAAGCAGCATCTGAAGTACTGTGCCTTTTGTTTTCCATCCACTTTTGATGGATTTTGCCCAAGTTCTAAGTTGACAATCCCTTATACACCCAATAAAGGAAAAAAAAAAAGGAGAGCATAACTTGATTATATATCACTTTAAATGTCTACCTGACTTGTTATAGCAGTTGATTTTATTTGTGCTGTAGATCGTGGTTGGCTGTGAGGCAAATTCTTGTGGGGACCTCCACTCAGTGATGCTGGAGTATACAAAGGATGCCAGGTAAATGACAGCCGAATACACAGACCTGAAAAAAAAACCAGTATGACATTAAAAACCTAGAGAGCTTTTATTTATTAAAGCAATTACTTTGCTATTCATGTTGTAACAGAATCTGAACAAAGCCTGTGTGCAAGCACTGGGATTTGTCTACATAACTCCCATAAATTCTCTTTATAATTTATCCCAGAGGTTGGCAGATTCATGGCATTGAGCTTGCAGTTACAGTCATGAGCATGTTCCTGTTCAAAATGTGCTCACAGGAAAACACATTTGCAGGAAACTGTTTTAGTAGGATACAGGACCAAGCTGTAATGAAGTGGGAGTTACTTAGTTCCAAATTGGTCTTTAACTAGCTAACAATAACACTGCCTCATGTGCTGTAGAATAGCAGCATGTTATAATTTGTAAAAACAAAGGTATATTCTGTGTTCAAATGACTGTGGGTGAAAATGTAGCAAATTCTATTGGGACTCTTCTGAACACTGTAAGAAAGAGGCTAAGGAGCAGCCTCCTAAATAAATCCTTTTGTCATTCAGCCCCGAGCAGCTGTATGTACCACACTGCTGGGAGAGCCACCACCAAGGGTTCCACGACACTCAAACATCCTCCCTGCCTGCACCTGTGCTTTGGCCTCTCACCTCTTGTTTATTTGTGGCTCCAGAGCATGGAAAGTATTGCTGACAATCTCTTGTGTTTGTTTAGTAAGACAGGCAATGTCAGGACCCTTAGAAATTACCTGTTTTCCTTTCATTATTTTTTCAGTTGTTCTAAATTTTTTTTTTCTTTTTTTTTTGTTTCCTACAGGACAGACTCATGGCAACTTGTCCAGACACACTGTCTTCCTTCCTCATCTAATAGCATTGGCTGTTCCCCATTTCAATTCCATGAAGCTACCATCTATAACTCTGTCAACAGCTCCATGTGGAGAAGAATAACTATCCAGCTGCCTGACCATGTCTCATCCAGGTAGGTTACTGAAAGGTCAGCTCACTGTGGACCTATAAAATGACAGCTGTCTTGCTGGCACGGTTTACTAGGAACAACTGGTGAATTAAAAATGATTCCTTATTGCGGGATTTAGATCTGATGTATAAATAATGTTCTTCAGGAGGCTTTTTGTTAATAGAAGTCACTACTGCCAGTGATGTAGCAGGGTGGGTCTTTCCAATTATTGATGTCACAGCCCCCTCACGTGACATTTTTGGTCACACTTGCTGCTTGTGTATTAGAATGTCACTGTACAGATGTGTTTAATTGCTACATATCGTAATACAGTGTTTGGATTTCGATATTTGCAGTGCAACTCAGTTCAGGTGGATTCAGAAGGGAGAAGAACTAGAGAAGCAGAGCTGGGCAATCGATCACGTGTACATCGGGGAAGCGTGCCCGAAGCTCTGCAGTGGCCACGGGTATTGCACGACTGGAGCCATTTGCATCTGTGACGAAGGATACCAAGGTTCCATTTCTTCAATTTCTCTCTTGCACATCTACTACAGTCTAATCTAGCTCAAAATTAAACAAAAAGATAAAATGATGTATCATGTCTAAATTCATCACTGAAATGTCTGAGTAACAAATTCAAAATTAATAATTTGTCAGAGCTGAAAACTGTATTGAGTCAGCAGTCTCTCCTATCTAGCACTGTATGTAAAGTCCATCCAGCCTTTACTGAAGGCAGAATATGACTACTTGATTGCCCAGTAATTGGCTTCCATCCCTGAACTTCTTCCAAGGGTACGTCCCAGAGGATGCGCAAATGGCATCCAGATGTTGGTGACTGGCATCTGTAAGGGACTCTGTGCCCCGTCAGGACGGTGTTCTGCTCTAACCCCTCACTGCAGCTAAGCACATGCCTAATGGTACCTGAGTGCCCTTGGTAAACTGTAAGAGCTTTGTGGGCGTGGAGCCAGTGTTTAATAGCTTCCAGGAGAGCCTCATAACTTTATAAGATAAGATCCCTTCCGAGTTTTTAGACCTATTTGCCTTCAACCAGCAATTTGAGGTTTCTCCTATCGGCATCAGCGCAAAACAGGAGAAATTGTATTACAGTTCTTAAAGTTATACTGCTGTAAAAATAAGACTCACTGCCTCAATTTTGTAAAAATAACTGCTGTATGTCAATGTGCACATTATTAATGTATCTGCTGAAATATATTCAGGCTGCATATTGAGCCACAACCTTGAATAGAATTACAATGACCTGTAACTCAATTTTCTCCATTCTTTCCATTTCTGTGTGTTTTACAACTTCACTGTGTCATTTTTAGGTGATGACTGCTCTGTTTTTAGCCATGATCTGCCAAGTTATATTAAAGATAATTTTGAATCTGAAAGAGTCACCGAAATAAACTGGGAAACCATTCAGGGGGGAGTGATAGGAAATGGATGTGGACAGCTGGCACCCTACGCCCATGGAGATTCGCTCTATTTTAACGGATGTCAAATAAGACAAGCTGTGACCAAGCCTCTGGATCTCACCCGAGCGAGGTAATAGTTTGAGCCTAAACAGTTCTTTTAACAGTTCACGAGAAAGGAAACTCTTCACACGTATGTGCAGCCATGTGGGCCAGTACTGATGAGGATGGACTGACCTGGCTGTGCCATGCAGTTGGACGTGGCTGGCAGAAAACATTAGGGTTGGCAAAATGCTTTGTGACTTCGATTTGGGAGATGGAAAATGAGGATGTCAGATGAAAAGGTCAGATGTTTTCATCATGCCCAACAGAGCACTGTCTATGTAAGCCAGCACTGACAATGAAGCTGTTGGCAAAGACTGGTCACCAGACTGCCTGGACCAGTGCCTGAACTGATAACACAAATCCCATGTTTGTATGTGCCTCCACGATGGTTATGACTAAAGATGCTATTTAGTAATTACGGGCTCATTTTCCCATTTCAGTTGTCAAATGGAATTATATTCACCTGGCAATGAACAGGAGTATCTTTTTCATCTATTGAGCCTCTTTGGCCATGGAAAAACAAATGTAACCAGCCTGTGCTGGCTCTTAGCAGAGTGACAGCTTTCAGGACTGGTTTATATTTAGTTGTCCAAAGCAAGATTAGAAACAGGAAGAATTGGCCAATGGGCCAGATATAAATCAGGCTCTTCTCTTCTTGCTTGAACACTCAGATAGACTATGATATATATTTTTAGGCACTTTATTATATTCAACCTTTATTTGTCCTTGTTAACCTTTTCATACACTCATTTACATATTTGCATTTTTATCCATCTCAGTCTTGTGCAGATATATTGCAAAATTGGATCTACTGCCTGCAACAATATGTTATACATAGTAAACTATTATTTTGAAAGGGGAGCTGTGTTTTAAAGATATGCAAACAGTTTGTTTTGCATGTTAAAGTAACGATTCTTGAAAATGCTCCAAGTTTTGATAAGGTAACTGCAATAAACCTAGAAATGCTATTGTTCCTGTTTGAATACTTTTGCATATTGAAAATACCTTTTCTCTCTGTGTTTTACAGCAAAATCATGTTTGTTTTGCAAATTGGAAGTATTCCACAAACAGACAGTTGCAATACCAATCTGAGTGATCCTAACACTGTAGACAAGGCAGTGCTCCTCCAATACAGTGTAAATAATGGAATTACGTGGCAAGTAATTGCACAGCATCAGCCAAAGGACTTTATACAAGCCCAAAGAGTGTCTTATAACGTTCCCTTGTGAGTACCCAGTCACATTTCATTACCTCTAAGTGCACAAGTTACATTTCTGCTAAGAAATAACCTATCTTTGCATCACTGTTGAAGAAAAAAGGTTGATGAGAGGGTAAACAAAGAAGACGACTTAAGGGGAAGGCTGGTTAAGAAATTCCAGGCTAGTGTTTATCTATGCACTTGAAAGAAAAACAGAAAGAATGCTTGTTTATGAAGATAAGAGGAAGAAATCCTCTTTATCTGTGTGCATTTTTAACCATTAAACATTTTACACGTACAACATGTTGATGTTCAGTGACATAGAAACAATGACGTGACTTTGCTCTCAGTTCCCGTTTGGGGATAGATAGGGATATGCAACACACCGATAGTCTGGAGCTCTCACAGGTTCCTGTGTTTGTGTGACAGGGAGGCACGAATGAAGGGAGTCTTACTGCGCTGGTGGCAGCCCCGTCACAACGGAGCAGGTCATGATCAGTGGGCTTTGGACCACGTAGAAGTCGTCCTGTGAGTATCAGCTTCACCTCATCCCACCCCACCTCAGAAAGCACTGAAATTTCTCCAGCATGACATGGGTGTTAAGCTCAGTAAGAACCATTGTGGCCCAGGGAATCCTTTCTCAAAGGGAAACCTTTAAAATCCTATCTTTCCTGATGCTCTGCCCTGACTGCAAGTCAGTAGTTGAGATGAACACAAAGTAAGTGGCACAGCAGGGGGGTGTGTTGTGCACTGTGGAATAATGCAGGAGGGAAAGTGGGGCTTTATCACCTCCAAGTATTGCTGTGGTCCTGTAATGCAGCAATGACTGTTAAAAAACTATTTTGCTGGGACCTAAGAAAGGATATTCCTGTTCAACGCTGTGCTGCCATGTAAGGCTGCTCTATATCCTTTCAAGGATACGAAAGATTCTTCTGTATTGTTCATTGCACAAAGTAATGTTGTTGTGCCTCTTAAAAATTTGTGTTAGCAACTAATGCCTTATTCATTTCCTTTTTTTAGTAAGAAGGATACTGTTCAGAAACAGGGTTCACTATATCAGGTTCCTATGGTCCGAGCTCTATATTCATCCCCTTGTCAAGATTTTACCAAGTCTGCACCCTCCTGATTCTCCCATTCTTGAGATGGGTTTCGCTGGCAGCTAACCCGTTTTTCCTGTGTCGCATCATGAAGAGATGACCTGCTTTTTCTCTAACAATTTAGTTCCAGTAGAAGTGAAATGCTAGTGGCTTCCCGGGCAGGAACTCATCGCTGGCAGTGGTTGGCAGAGAGAGGCGAGCCTGCTCCGTAGATAGGTTCAAACATTCTTTTTATTGAACAATTTGAAAAACAGCAGTGAAGAAATTAGGCTTAGATAACCTCTAGACTGTGTAATTATAGCCGTGAGGTTTCTGAATTGGCGGAGACACTGCAAGTAATGTTTTGTAACAATAGCAAAGTGCATTGTCTGATTGCTAGTTAGTCCTGGTCTCCTTTCCACCGAGAAGCACCAGCTTGCATGGCACTCATATCAACCCCAAACCAAACTGGTCCCAACACTGAGTAACTGTACACCCTCCGCTGCTTTTACACACCTTGCTGGGCTCTGCTTCCATAACATTAAGCTAAAAACTGGAAGGAACAGAGGAGAGAGATGGATATGATTCCTGTTTCAGTCAATGGCTGTATGATGCTGCATCAGGAAAGATATGGAAGAGTATGAGCTGCAGGAAGTTCACAGTGTTTAGGAAATCATGGAAAAGGGAACTGGTCATTCTAAAATATTCACATGTCTTTCTACCTTGCAATTAAAAATAAAATGAACAGAACAAATAATGTAAGAAAAAAAATAAAGCCTAATATTACCCATCAATCCGAGCACTGAATTAGGGACCCTAAGTAGGAATAGAACAGATCTTTAAAAAGTGATTCTGCGGCTGAAATGTGGAGAACTTCTCTGACAATGAGATCTGCCAGGTTGTAGACTAGACACACAAGTTGAGTGGTAACAAGAAATCATGTGAGGTATGTTACACTAGAATGGCCACAGCAAGTAATCACACCTTGCCTAGAGAAGGAAGCAGGTGGACAGACAGTGTCTCCTGCTTTCTATTATTTTAGTCCTGTTAAAGAGCTTAAGGCTCTTCTGAAAATTGCCCTAAATATCAGGCTAGAGACAGAGGATTTCCACCCTGTTCAAGTGACACCTGGTACAATGCACAGAGAAAGACAGACCAAACTGGACTGATTTCTCCCTTACCAAGTCCTCTGAAACACGGTGCCATGACAGCTTATTTCCCAAAGGCCAGATGTGGAGCTCCATTCCCTGCTAACTTCAACACATGAGACATGCTGTTCTCAGGAAGGGCAGAATTACATGCCATGGTACATCTGGTTCATATGCTGGCATGTGCTCAGTCCTGATAGGTGCCTTTGACTCCTCTGTTTTGCTTAAGTTCTATCTGCATATTGTAAGTCATCAAAATATTCTGTAGGCCTCCTGAAATTCATTTGCAAATAACCTGCAAGTTTTCTGAAAGGGGACACACTTCCTTATCAATAACTACTCTCACCTGGGTTTTGCTGTAGCTCTGCTGTTTCACTTGGCCACCTCACACTGGCCACTCTACCCCCCAGCACTTCAGTTTCTTCACCTGTAAAATGATGAAGACACTCGGTCACCTCCATGGAGGGAGTGCTGCAGGTTATCAGAAGCGAGCCTGGATCAGTATCTGTTAGCATTTACCCTAGATGATCCTGAACACACCAGGGCTACCAGAATTCACACTAGGGATAGGACTTAGCCTTCATTCTTAATATTCCTTCATTTTCCAGTGAAGGGTACAGAAGCCCTGCCTGCTCCTGGGAAGAGCAAGACCCCTTTCCCAGGCAGCTCTGCAGCAAGAGGCAAGGAGTCAGCATCCTCTGGGTGCCCTGCCCTCCCACCAAGATTGCCAGGGGAGAGCTCTGTGGGCAATAGCCACCCCAGGGCTCTCTGGCAGGGCTGCAGAGAGGCACAGCCTGAACTTCAACCACTCACTGCAGTTCCGTAATTACCTCTTCCCATTCATTCTACAGGGGGCCATCGGAGAGTCAGTAGGCTTCTGTCTGGCTTATTCATCCCAAAGCTGGGATACTTTAGGAAAAATCTGTCCCTCCTAAATTGGAAGAATTTCTGTTGGAACTCTGGCCTGGTCTCAGAAGGCCATGAACATCCCTAGATAAGAACCTGCTGATGGTCCATGTCCAACACAGCCTGTGTTCAGTCCTCTTACAACCCTGCACTCCACCACCCACCTGGATGAGACCCTATACACCTCTCCAGAACCATCAAAATTATCCTCACTGGCTCTGGTTTCAGTCCTAGATTTTCACGTTTGTGACCTGTGTACCCATGTTGATGCAGCAGGGTAGCCTCTAGCCTGTGAGGTGATAGAACAAGGAGCCAACCTACAGTAGGAGGTGTGGTTTGAGACATAGATAAATTCTTGGCTTTCCACACATCTCTTGTGTTTTCTTCACTATGCTGTGGGCTGACAGAGATCTGATTTTCCCAGCCTAGGTGCTGGCTTGGCTGCCTACACCCCTAGGTGCACATCTAGGCATCTAGGTGCTGTGCCAGCTTTTCCTCAGCCCACGGGCAAGGGAGCCATGCTCTCCTTGAGCAGACTAAGGGCTGGAGTTAGAGGGCAAGCAGGGAAAGCACCTGCCAGCAGGGAGAGCTGGTCTGTAGGGACGTAAAGCAAAGAAGGATTTTCTTGATTTTATTTCCCATCCAAAACAGGGGATGTCCCTGCTCCTCCCTACAGTGCTCACCCCAGGGGCAAATCTGTGAATACCTGCTTTCATGGCCCAACTCTTCTCAGCAATCCAAAGATTTGAAATTACTGTCACAGGTCTAGCTGTCAAGTCATAGTGCAGATACTGCTACAGTTGACGCACAGCCAGGGTCATGGCACTGTTCAATTCAACTGATTTCTGAGTCGACGGCCACCATCCTCTCACCAGCAAACATGTCTTCAGGATGCCATTTCTTTGATTCCTTTTTGTTCCCAAGAAAATTGCTGGGGAAAAAAAAATCAACTTGCAAATTATACATGCATGCAAAATATCTGGCAGTGATAAAAAAGGCCAAAGATGGATCCTTTTGTATGCTACTTAAAATCATTCCACTTCTGAATGAACTATTTGAATCACTCATTAAAAAGCAGTGTTTTTAAGATTGTGATGCAGCTGCAAATGGTGCTTAAATTGAGCACCTCTTTTAAACAGGTGAAACCAAATACCTGTGTTGACAATGTTATACATTAAATTGATCTTGCCAACTTAACAACACTTGATGTCTGTCCTGTGGTGGGGAGAGGATACAAGTTGTTCAGTTGTCCAGTCCCTTTTAAAGCTAGTGCTGATTATTCCTCATTAGTGCAGGGTTTTTTCTCTCCATTTGTAAAGAAAGCTTTGGGCACAACTCTCATGTGTTCCACGTGGCTCTTCTTAGGATAAAAATGTATTTTATCCCAGACTTAAGAAATAGTGTTTTTCTGTGCCCCTGTACTTCTGCCCTAAGAAGAGCCCGTGTCCAACTCTGCATTTCATTTGCACATTGTTTTTCTCTGGAAGCACAGCTCTCAGCCTGCCCACTGCACACACACCTCACACTTCTTTGCATGTGCATTACACAACTGCCATTTCTTTGTGTATAGGGCAGGCCCTTAGAGACATCTCATTAACTTAATTCAAAGTCAAAGGTACTGAGAAATAAAGGGTAGTTATAAGATGAACACTAAGGGTCTGATATTGCTTTCTTTACCCCAAAACTTGTTATGTGATCCAAAGGAATTTACGTTGTGCAAGGAATGCAAGAAATATTATCCCCACCTTCTATTTTACGGTTAACTGATAGATAACAGAATGAATCCCTCCATAGCCATCACTCCATGCTCTTCATTGTCGAGATATTCTCACATTTTTGGCACAAATGATTTAGTGAGAACTTATGTTGCATTTGGAGCAAAGAATGTTTATCCTTATTTCGGAATATTAAAATACAAATTATATATTCTAGATTTAACAATAAGTGCTCATGTGGAAAAGCATTTTCATCTGCTTCATATTTTTTAGTAAAAAGCAATTATTTGAAAAATGCATTTAAATTAAGTATCAACAGATTTATAAGAAAGAACATAAGTAGTTCAAACATTAGGTGACTATCTGAATATTCACAACATTTATGCCAAATTTAATATGATGCGGTTTGTGCTTCTATGACATTTCTATTATGTTTCTAAAAAGTGCATGCTGAATTTTATAGAAAATAAAAATCTAAACATTGATTTGAAATCTGAGGAAATAATTTGTTCAATTTTTATTTTCAAAAGAGACGAAAAGTCCTATATTGCCTCTAAACCTCATCAGGGTTTTATGACTAATCACAGTGCTGCATGCATTGAAAGGCATTTTCTAACTTGTGTTGTATTTCATTGTTTGCTGTCATTGGTTTTACACTAGAATAAGGTAAGTGCTTTCCCGGAATCAGTATTAAATGTACGTTTCTGTTAGCTCTTTCACAAAGTTTTGTCAGTGATGGGTTGGTGGAAAATCATTTGTATGCTGAGATGTGCCACACAGGTCCTGAGGGCCCTGATCCTGCAGTGCTTCCTCAGTGAGCATTGGGGGAAGCTAAACTTAGCAGAAATTGTTCAGCAGATTGTGCCATACTGCAGTGGGACTTTCACCAAGGCTGTGGGGGGAAGGACTTCTTCTGCTTCTGATAGGGTACAGTGAGACCTGCCAATGGAGGGCACCCAGAGCATTGTATGGGCAGCCAAGGGGGCAATTCCCATTTTTTCTGTAATAAATGACCACAGAGATGAAGCCACAGCTAGGCAGTGCATGTCAGTCAATCTGCATGGTGGCATAGCCACGCCTGCCCCTTAGACACAGAACCAGTGTCCCCAGGTAGTTCTTTCATTTCATGTAACCCAGCTGCTTTGTGCTGTTGCAGTAAAAAGATACCACTGACCAGTATCATTACGGAGCTCTGGGTTCAAGTGTTGACCCCACCGAAGCCAAAGAATATTTGCCATTGATATGAGCCCTCAGAACTTCAGTCAGAGCACATGACTTTTTACATTACAGTATCTGCCTAACAAAACATTTGTAACTCAGCATCAAAATTTACTCCAAACCTAGTGTTGAGGGACATACCTTTGCTGTGTTCTAAGGCTTTTTTCATGTTTAATTTTGTTATCAGAATATTTTTGTTTCTATTTTGTTCCTGTTTTGTGCCCTGTCAATTAAAAACACAGAAATAATGAATAACATTAGTATATACTGGGGTTATGTATTGAATATTTTTCATTCCATTTGGCTATGTTCCATTTTCATAAACTTTAAATTGCAGCATTGTAGTTCAAATTGTGCTTTACAAAATACACCGTAAACATAATGCTCTACTAATGACTAAAGATCCAGAGAGACTCCTCCTCATAAATTGCTTTATTGTAGGTGCTTTTTGAACATGCCCTAGATAGTTTGGGTTTTGCTCTTCTGTATTGGCTGCATATTGCTTTCATCCAACTAGCACAACTCCAGGTACTTTACTGGAAAGTTTTTTAGGGTTTCCTACATAAATTCAAGCAGTATTATCTTCTGTCTATTTTTAGTAGTAGACTCAAAACTGTCAAACACATTATACAGTAGGCCTTCCTGTTAACTGGTTTTTTGCTCTGTGCTCCATCAGTAATACACAGATAACTACTTTGGATCTGAACTTTTCTGATTGACTGATGGTTCAGTGAATGCACAGAAAAGACAGAAGGCTCAGCAGGTGCGGACCAGTCCATTACACACTCGCAAAGCAGTCTTCAAGTTGCCACTGATCTGAAAACCACGGACCCTCCATCATGGAGGGGGGTCTATTCCTCATATAGCTTGATACTGCGCAGCACATTTTGGGTGTTCTGAACAAGAAAACAACAGCAAAAGTATGGTAAAGCCTTTAATCAGTCTGTGAAAATAAAAACTAAAATTAAAATTACTACTAATAGTATTGAAAGCATTTTTGCATCCACCAAATGCAAGGAATGTGTAAGTACTCTTGAAGACTATATTATATAATTCTTCTTGTGATTTTATAAAGCACAATTGATCTCTCTTATGCAGTGCTTGCCTCCTACCAATATATAAAATTAATTAAAAAAATAAATATAGGCCTACTCTGATTTTGTGGTGCAATATGATACAATACTATAATGCATAGGGTCTACATAGTCACCCATGGAAAGAGTGAAAATTATAGTATTTCCACAGCAGGCATCATGTTTTTCTGTGGCATCCAACCAGTAGTTGGAAAGTCTGTCTCATGTCAGTGAGGACAAGTCTGAACTACGTTACTGCAAGGGGGAAAAAAAAGCATTTAGTTCCTGAGAATTTAGATTTCTCTTATTTGTCACACATTGCACTGCTATGGTGTTCAGTGTAAGACATAAATATATGCTTCTTTCTAACACCTTGATCATCTTCCAATGGAACAAAATTATATACATAAAATAAGTAAATCTCTTCTGCATTACTAGGTAAGCATTTCTTTGTTCCTTTTTTCAATTCTTTCTTTTCCTTTTTTTTTCTTTGTTCATTGTTTTAAACATCTTCACCATCCCTTTAAGGCCAGATACAAAATGGTTGGTCATTTGAAGTGAAATAGAGGTCAGGTGCACACAGCAGTGTCCAAAACGAGTCCTGAACATCTCTGCTGAGCTGTTGCTGAATATAAGCAGACCAAAGGCAGGATGGAGATGGGGCAAAGGCTCGTGGGCCAAGGACTGCAGCTCAGCACATGCCCCATCTGTCCAAGTCTTGCCCAAGCTGAGGCTCTCACAGCCAAGCTCACTTTTAAATCTAACCGGGTCCAGAAATGGCAATTTTTTCAGCCAAACACTTTGGCAGGCTCTGTTTGGTCCCATGTACCCAGAGCAAAGCTGCTCAGAGTTGGGCTGTGCTTTCTCCCAGGCCCATCTGCTGTATTTTGGCTGCAGAGCAGCCTTCTCCCAGCAGATAGGTGCTCTATCCTCACCTCATGGTTAGGATGCTCTCCTGAGAGGTGGGATGAGGCCTGGAAGGCCCTGTGTCTGAGGAACCACCCACTTCCCAGGCAATGGGAATTAAAGGGAAGGCAAAATTAAGAACTTCTTCAAGCTTCAATGGCAGCCACTGTCAGGAGCAGGTTTGGGGTCGTAATTTCCCTCCTGCCTTCATCATTAAGACACCTGGCATTGGAGCAAGGGTGACATTCCACCCTGATGACTTAAGGACCAGAATGAAGACTGATGTGCAGTGCTGCTTGGCACTGAGCTACCAAGTGGCATTAAAGTTACATAAACTCACCACTATCAATCTCTCACACAAAACTCTTACAAATCAGCACAGACCTTTCCTTTTCACTTGAATAAGTCAACATTAACCCCTCTCTCAATTGCCAGATGCTCTAGAGCTCTACCTTACTGTGACAGTGCCAAAAGTTGTGCCAAGTGTACATCTGTTTTCTCTCACTGTCACCAGGAGACGGTCTTTATTTCATCCTTGTATGTAGATTCCAGTGGCAAAAAAACCCCAAAAATTAAAAATTGCAAAGCCCTGGAAAACTAGTCAGGAAGTGACTTGGATTTGCTTAGAGGTTTATAGTCTAGATTTTGACATGACAACTATTAATCAGTTTAGTCAATTGTGTTCAAGATTAGCTGTTGAAAAGGGTATAATTTTGTTAGACAGATTGTTTTAGGTTAAAATAGCATACTACAGCAAAACCTATTTTTGCTTGAGGAGAATCACAGTTATTTTGCAAAGCGTACAATTACTCCTTTTTCCTAAGGGCCACGTTCACTAAAAACAAGCTTATGCACTAGAGAGGAAAGTATGACTTACTGCATTATGAGTATTCACTTCTTACTCACAGATAAAACTCACAAGTGAAAACATTCCTTGAACCCACAAATGGGAGACTTGTTGACTGCAGGTCTTCACAGATCTGCCCTCTCATGGTTCCTTCTTCCCTCAGTGGGAGAAGTAGAAATCTGCATTAGGTGGGATGGGCCTTGTCCTCCAGGTAGGTCTTCCAAACAAGTGTGCCTTCTTAAATTCGGCTGCAGATGGGCTCTCTTGCTTGGTCTCCTCCCAGACATGATGATGCTTATTTATGAAAGATTTTCCTTTCATTTTGGAAGAGGGTACATAGGGGAGGAAAACATTAATCTGAATAAAAGTGTTGTACTGCACTTCCTATACAGTAAAAGTAGAAGATAACAAAGTGGAGTAAAGCTTTTCTTCTGTTCTCAAGATAAAGCAGTTAATGATTGAAGACAGAAGGATAACGGGAGTACAAAACCCCCATAGAGAAATGCTATGAAGTGTGCATACAGTTTTAGTGAATCTGGCCCTAGGCAGCACCATTTTTCATCAGCTGAAAGCTCTTAACCTTTCCCTAAGATAATGAATTATAAATGAAAGCCAAGTGGGACAGATTCTCAATTGCCTTGTACATTGCAGTTAAACAAAGGGTACGCTTCACACCAGTTTGCACAGACTTGAAAAGTCATGCAAGGACAAAGAAGAATCACTCCCACTAGCTCACTGCTCCAAAAGAATTTACACTATGTATAAAAGAAACTGACACTCTTTCCTTCTTCCACCCTTTGATTTCAACAGCACTCGCAAACAAAATTACATGATGAATTTTTCACGGCAACATGGGCTCAGGCATTTCTACAACAGAAGACGAAGGTCACTTAGACGATATCCATGAAGAAACGAGAAATTTATTTTTTTTTCCTCCCAACATGTGATGTGTTGCTTTCCATTCTTTAAATCTAGCACTGCATCTGGTATCAGGACTTTTCTGCAACTGGCTTGAAGAATAACTGAAAGCCTTTCTCAAGACAGAGTGTACACCACTTTTTCGCACTGTGAACTAATGAGAAGTGACTTATTTTCTCATAGGTAAATGTTTTAATGTTGATGTGTCTGTGAAAATTGTGATCTGTTGTAATATCAGTTACAGTGGCAGTATTGGAAGTAAGCAACTAATTCTGTTTAACAGGAAAAAAAGTTTAAGCACAAAGACTTTTCAGATTTTATGTTTATAAAAACCTACATACTAAGTACAGAATTTAACATTCTTTGTCACATAGGTATTTAAGTGCACTGTATTTCAGCTCTGTGTCATTTTATATGATTAAGTTATCATTGTTTGTCCTCTTTGTATTCTCTTCTACAACATGACACATTGGCACTGTATTTACTTGTTTTGTTGTTGTAATATTTTTGCTGCTGATTATTGGGCTATTTACCTTCTTACAAAATGTATTAAAAAAAAAGATCATCAAAGTACCTAATCCAGAAGATAATTGCAAAAGTAGTTGTAAAGGCGTTGATATCCTTCGGTCTTATTCTTTGATATGTCTGTTGGTTAGCATTGTTTTGTGGATAAAAAAAGAATGCTTGACATTAAACTTTTTTCTACTAAGGATTTGTGGATTAAGCCCCAAACAGAAATTCCCAATTCCCTGTCTAAATGTAGTCAGTTCTCTGAAACTGATTTACTTACAGTAACTGCCATTTGGTGTCTGTAGTAATGAAGTGATTTGTAAACAGTGAACGTTTCATTGTGTTCTCTTTGGTGTTTGTTTCTATTGCGGGTCATGTTTGTATCTTCTGATAAAGTTGTATCTACACCAGCAACGTTATAATGCCCCTATAGCCCTGAACTGTCTATTATCATTAATAAAATGCTTCACTTTATGGTGAACCAAGCTAAAGATCCATGCTTCAATAAAGATAATGTCAACAAAGAATTCTGACGTTAGACTTTTCAAGCCATGTGGGCTTTACATGAAATCATAAACCAAATTCTTCTACTAAATACCTAGATTCTAAAGCAAATGTCAATGTTATTTTTTAATATTTAGCACATCACACTTAACAGCACTCTGCAAAGAACACAAACCAAGAGATCTCCCCAGTCCCACCTATTGGCATAACACGGCCCGTGGCACAATGACTGAAACAGGACCGTGGCCCAATACGCGCTCTCGCTTTTTCTGCGAACCAAAACGCAAAGTGTAAACCACTGTTCCCAAGCTCTGAGAACAAGAGTGTGGCACATAAGGAACCTGGTTCCAAACAGAGAAAGCTGGTAATCCTTAGAATCATAGAACTGTTAAGGTTGGAAAAGACCTTTAACATCAAGTCCAACCATTAACCCAGCACTGCCAAGTTCACCACTAAACCATGTCCCTAAGCACCACATCTATACATCCTTTAAATACCTCCAGATAGGGGATGGTGACTCAACCACTTCTCTGGGCAGCCTGTGCCATGCCTGACAACCCTTTCAGTGAAGAAATTTTTCATTATATCCAATCTTAACCTCACCTGGTGCAACCTGAGGCCATTTCCTCTTGTCCTGTACTTTGCCACCTGGGAGAAGAGACTGATGCCCACCTCACCATAGCCTTCTTTCAAGTAGTTGTAGAGAGCAATAAGGTCCTTCTTGAGCTTCCTTTTCTTCAGGCTAAACAATCCCAGTTATCAGAGCTTCTCCTCATCAGAGAGAAGTATCATATATACCTGCTGTGCTCTTACATCATGCACATCTGCTTCTGGCACTATACCTGTCTGAACCAGAATGGTGTTTGCTACAGAGCCATCTTCAGCTGAACATGTGTTTAATTTTTAGGAGGTTTTTGATCACAAGTACCTGAACAGTGCATAAAAAAAAATGAGGTCATTCAGTGACCAACTAGTCAACACCTTGGCTTGGTCAAAATTATGTGACAGACCTTTGGATGATCTGGAAACTTGCTGCAACCGTCCAGCCACCTGCAAACTCATTGTACTGTTCTGGAGAATCAGTGTACTTTGTGTACTTTCAATCCCTGAAACAAGATAAAGATTCTATTCAGAGAAATACCAGGAAGACAAAACATGAGGGTATTAAAGAATATAACAACTTAATGTTTGGGCAAGCGATTTTAAAATATTGTAATAAGAGTTTTGCCCATTGAACAAACAAAACTGCAAGATCTGAACATTCCTACTTTTTAAGATAATTTTATTTGCTTTAATATGTCAATATAAGGGTAACAGTTCAATCTAAAATGCATGTGCAGCTAATGTGCTTCCAGAGAATTAATTTATTTTAAAGACTTTAATATAATGAGGTACTTTGCCTGACTTTTCAGGCAAGAGATCAGCATAATCAAGAGAAGCTGCTTTTCACAGTTGCATTTATTTCCTTTGAATAATGTGTGCAATCACAACTATAGTGGACTACCACAAAGCATTTTACCCAAACTCACCACAAACTCTGCACTGGCTTTTCTCTTCTCACTGGAAGATTCCCAAGTGATATTATCATCTGCCCTTTCCAAATTCCAGGAAGTTCTTCCTTAGACTTTTTCCATTCCTACAACACCCCATACAGCATACACATATGGTATACTCAGTAAATGTGGGGTTTTTTTATTTTCCCTCCCATACGGCTGAAAATGATGAGTCATCTGGCAATAAACAGTCGTTAAAATAGCAAGGGTGGCACAATGGATAATCAACGGCAATAAAAATGCTATAAAATGTACTAATAAGCTTATCTACTGGTGTAAAACTTTGACAGACATATGCATAGAAACTGACTTTTAGTACTTTTAGTATGCCTTATAGTCCTCCTCATTTCTCCTATCTAACCCGTGTTCCCGTAGAATAAGGAGAACATAAGAGAAATGAAACAAAAATACAGGAAAATGAAACTCTGACCCACTGGAGTTCCTGAAATAAACAAAACCTGACGTTCTCATAATTTTGCCTAAATGTTTTTCTCTCGAGCTTGCTTCATCCAAAGATGATAACATTGTCTTAATGGGAGGAAATGTGCAGAGCACCAATATTTTTGAAGGACCAAATCTGGCCTTGCAGGATCTTGACAATTTACAGAAAAGGGTAGTAATTAAATAACACAGCAAATACCCTCAAGGACAAGATATTGTCAAAGAGCGAGGTACCGGCACACAAATTGAGTAAATACCAGACTAGACAACAAAACTATAGAAGTAGAATCAACAGCATAAAGCAGTCTTTTAAAAGGCCATTTTGCATTGCATCAGTGGAAGCGTTTATGATAAAACACAGTAAATATAAATACGGCTGCCAGTGCTGGTAAAGTAGGCAGCAGTTGTCAGCTGTTGAGCCCTTCACTTAAATACAGATGTAAACAAGTTGGAGAGATTGCAAAGTACTGCAGCAGAAACAAGACCCTTGAACCCATGAGCTTCCAAGTAGAGAGAGTTGTTTAGTCTAGAAAGGAAAACATTTGAAGAGAGACATGACAACATCCATAAACACGGTTCTATGTTTTATTTACTTGCTAACCCTTCAGGGCAAATGTTACTGGGTGGAAATGCTGCCACAGCATCACCTCATCTTTTCTCCATTAGTAGCCAATGGGGTTAGTTATTATCAAAGCAGGAAGCTAGCATGAGGCCCCAGATAAACCCCACTCAGATCAGCTTTGTAGTGAGGTTTAACTAATGACTCAACACTGGAGGAACAGGAAAAAGCCAGCTGTAAAGGGGAGCTACCTTCATCCTGAGCTGACAAGAGAGTCTCAGAATGAAGCAAGGTCAGCAAAAGGGCTTGCCTTTGTTAAGCATGGCCCTAAAGAGCTGTTTAGGGCTGTTAGCAATCCAGAGTAGCTGAGGCCATGCAACCATTTGCAATGTTTCTGTGAAGGAGCAGACAGAGCACCCAGCATCCACAGGTGGTGGATCTGTTGCTGGAAGAGAAGACCGTGGGGTATGAGGATGCAAGCATTGTACAAGTGATATGTGGATGAATTGTCCAGTGTTCTCCTCTGCTGCCGATGTTTTCTGACTTTTGCTTTTTCTTCCCCATGTGAACCTTCCTGGTTCAGCTGAAGGAACTGAGCTGGCGGTAAGCCGAAAGACTTAGACCTTGTGTGGCTAATCACTGCAGAGCCTGATGGGGAGAGTTTTAGCTGGCATGCAGCAAGGCAGGGCCAAGTAAAAATGCTGTTCCAGGAATGGAAGAATACTGCACTGGAGGATGATGATAAATGCTGGGTTTATAGACTGAAACAAATTTCTTAAGCTTCTTTAAAAAAAGAAGAGAATGTGGTTGTGCCTTTGAGCTCTGCTACTCAGGGGAGATCTGTGCAAGGTAGTGGCAAAGAAGCCATGTCAGAAGGCCCAGCTGTTTCCCTGACTCCATCTAGGCCAAAGGCAGAACTTTGGGAGGTACTGTGTAGTCACAAGTTTCAGGGCTACTTCTGCATTAGGATGACATTGCTGATACCACGAGGCTTGCTGATCCCCTCAGGTCCCTCTTTCCCTGCACACTGACCGTGCACATGCATGCCAGCCCTCTGCTGATACCCCATAGCTCCAGGTGGGCTAGAAACAGCACATGCAAAGCCATTCAACTGGTTTATACTCACAACTGACACCCAGTTTAGCTGATGTAAAATCACACCCTTCTCAGGGGATATTTTAAATTATTTGAGTTCGGCCATTTTCAAGGAACTTCAGTGCAAAAAAAATGGAAAATGTCCCAGTGTTTGGGCCTCTGCTAGAATAACTGTGAGGACAATAACAAAGCTTGACATGAGTTATGTGTCTGTATAGGATGTGGGTAGCAACTAATTAACAGCAGCATTTTAAGAACCAAGCCTACTGCCACTGAAATCCGTGGGAAAATTCCTGTACATCAAATGTGTTTCACTTCATACGGAAATGTGCACCTCAGCTTTACTAATTCAGCTGGTTTGACCTGTCCTAGGACCCGTGTAAGGCTCCAAACATATACAGGGGTTTTTCTGCCTTAGAAAGTTGTCTCATTCTTAGAACATCCATGAGTGTAGTTAGGGCATGGTGGGAAGTGAGCCAGTCGATGGAGCCCATCTGACCCATTTGGGATGTTCCAAATGGGAAGTGTATGCCAATGGCCCAGTGGGAAGTGTCAACACTCTGCACTCCCAGCCCTTCAGCTACCTCCTCTGCCCATACTCACCATCAGCAGCTGTCGGAGGAAGTTGAGAAACAACCAGCCCAACAGCTCCAGGCAGCTGTGAGTGCTGGATCTGGCCTTTGACAGCACCTCACAGCTTTCCTTGCACTGCTGGAGAGCAGTGGCTCCCACTGCTCCATCCCCTGTGAGCTGGCCGAGCCCCCAAAGCTCACACTGAGCCCTCTCTCATCACACAGCTCCAGTGGTACGTGTGCACCCTTAACTAATATTCCACAGTTATCCTCCACAGGAGTGTTTTTACTCTCCTCAATTGTCTATATTTTTATTCTGTATTAACTTTCCCTCTCTATTCTTGTTTTGACCAAAAATCCTCTTTTCATCTTGTTGCTACTGAGGTTAGCACTCTATTAATCCCAGTCCTTCTCCCAGAGCTGAAGAACAGCAGCATCTTTTACCATTTTAGACAATGCTGGAAAGAAGCAATAAAAAGAATTACTAACCTTCGAGCGTGTCACGCTAAAATGCACACAAGAAATTAAAACCAGCTTGTACTCAAATGCAAACACTGACACAATTAGTGTCACATAATCCTCAGGATTACTGGAACATTCAAAATGCTTTATACCTGGGTGGATTTTTCTAGCAGGAAATCTGCTAATCTGTGTTGGTTTGAGGCTTTCTCTTCTCCTTTCTCTTTGTGCAGGGTGTATAAAAAGGTCTTTCTGTGGTATGTTACTGAAATGTATGTTCTACTGGCAATAAAGCATTTCAGAATTTCACTACCAGGCCACACCTTCATAAGTGAATTACATCTGCATTCTAACACAGGCTACAGATTTCCAAGTTCAGAAAAAGAAAGGAGTTTTTTGGATAAATAACTATGAATCAACAGAGATGTGCTTCCCCCAGTATTTCCACTTAACCAGTTCTGTATAACAATGGCATCCAACATCATTCCACAGGAAGTCTGATCTATGTGGCATCATCTATCACTCTGAAATTTTTCAACAAAATGCCTTTTTGTTGTAGCCTGTTTTGAATAAACGAACCTTCTAAAGGCAACTTTAGAAATGTTTTGACCTTGAAATTTCTCAATTTGACAATGGTGAAATTTAAAGTGCTGTTTTTCACCTGGAATTAATTTAAATTTTATTTAAATTACTCTTAAATTCTAACAAGGGCTACCGCATCACGGAATCATTTTAGGGTTTTCAAATAACACAGTCCTGTAGAGACCAGTTTCAGAAATTTTTCATGGTCTTAGTGCATAAGAATTTCAAAGTTGGAAAAAAACTTCTGTGAACAAACCCAAATCTGGGAGGTGGGAAAACATTTTTGTCTCGGGTGAGAGAGAGCTATTATTGTGATGGAAAACATTATAAACCAAGGACTGAAAGATGAGATCTGTGAAGGCGTTTCTCTACTCATTCTTTCATATTCACAATGAAATTGATACCAATGTATTCTCTGAGCCTCGTAAAGAAATAAAAAAAAACTATACCCAAATAGATATTTGAAAAAAAATTTCAGTTCGGCTGGTGAGACACTGGAATAGGTTGCCCAGAGAGGTGGAGTCACCATCCCTGGAGATGTTCAAGAGGCGTCAGGATCTCGCGCTGGGTGATGTGGTTTCGGGGTTACAGGGGCAGTGCTGGGTTAACGGCTACACTTGATGTTGAAAGACTCTGCCAACCCTGGTGACTCCATGATTCCATGACTCTGTGGTTCTCTCCGAGAGGGGGGTCCCCCGCAGCACCGCGGGCGCGGGCGGAGCAGCGCCCGCGCAG